>CM076578.1:344845999-345185314 GCA_034641835.2 Pinus albicaulis | reverse complement strand
TATATTTCAACAAGGTGTCTTGACTTTGTAAGTCTACTCCAAGTAGAAGTGCTCTCCTTCTAAACTCTTGGGTATAATCTTGCACATTTTGACCTTTAAGTTGCCTAAAATTTTGCCAATTCATGATTGCTTTCTGAATATGAGCAAGAGGATAAAATTGTTTCTTAATAGCTGTAATAAACTCAGTCCATGTTAGAGTTATCTTACCATGCTTTTTAATCTCCTCTCTAGTCTTGGCTTCCCACCAAACCAAAGCTGCTCCATCCATTCTCAAAGAGGCTAATTGAATTTTAGTGTCATCATCATGCATATTCTGAATTCTTAGATAGACTTCCAGCTGTCTAATCCAGTTATCCAATTTTTCTGCATTAACATCACCATTAAACATCGGCAACTCAAACTTCACATCAAGCTTTAACAAAGGATTTTTAAGAGATGTTTTTGTTTTTTGTGATTGATTTTTAGAAGTTGAAGAGGATGATGTGGAGGATGAGGATGATGATGGAGATGGTGGATCACCATTTCCTCTATTCCCTTTCTTAGACTCATCTTTTTCTTTCTTTCCTCCTGAATAATCTCCTTCTTCTCTTTGGTTTCTAGACCCTTCTCCAACAATCCTATCATTTCTCTCCTGGTATAGGATCCTAACCATCTCAGTCAAGTACAAGAAATCTTTTCTAAAGACTCTTTCTTCTTCCTTGGGATCCATTTCCTCATGTAATTCTCCTTCTCTGGATCACATGTTTGTGGCTGATTCTAAGGCTATTGAGGATGAAATGGAAGGTGGATGTAATGGCACTCTAGCCCTCCTTGGTTGAGGATTAACTTGTTCTCTAACCAATTGACCTTCCCCTCTTTTCAATTTCAGCCTAGTAAGCATCAAATTTTGAAAATAATACAATTACTCTTCACAAATTTCACAAACTCTAAGCAAAACCTGAGCTCGATACCAACCCGATCTCGAATTGTGGAGGAATGTGAGTATTTCATGCCAGAGATTGATTGAAGGTTAAGCTCATCGATATTTCACCTTTCAAAGAAAGGATGAATCCGGAGGCTACCTGGCCCTTCTACAGACTCTGCCTAAAGAAATAAAATGTAATCACAGAGATCCGATCAATTAAAGTATTTGTTTTAAGTGCAAAGTATTCATTGATCCAGCTTTAATGTGTGAATAGACAAGTATACATATTATGCAAATGGAGTATAGTGGTTTGAAGATGAACCAATAAGTTTTGTTTACTGTTTAAACTTGTTTGGAAAAATATTGCTTATAAAAATTTACTGTTTAAAGGATCAGAATCTAAAAATATGCAGAAAAATTATATAGTGTGACAGCAAATAATTTTTTAAGCGGTTCACCCCTCTCTTGGGCTACCTCCGCTGGGTCCAAAAGCCTCTAATTAGGCTTTTTCTCCTTTGATTAAATGCTCAAAATGTGAATACAAATGTATAGAAGCCTCAAATGGAAAAATAAGTTGCAAATTAAGATTCAGAAGGCTGAAATCAGTATAAAATGACTAATCAATCACCTCCATTGGAGGAGGATAGTCCAAAACAACTCTTCTTTCCTTAGGCCCTGGTGGCTCCACGACAAAAAACGCTGGTAAATTCTCTGATAGAGCGCCCTGATGGCTCTGCAAACACTCCTAACAACTCTAGAATGATCCAATACCCCAGAATCAAAAAAAATTTCGTCCCAAAAGGACTTTCCTAGCCAAATTTATGGCTCTTTTACTCCAACTGCCAGTTTTGCCTAGAATAACTCCAGCTAAGTCTGGCTAACTGCCAGATAACTCCGCCACAATAGGGAACGGCCCTAAAATTGGGGGTTCGCTGAATAGACCGCCGAAATGAGGTGCTAGTGGATAAGACCATGCATCCATAACCGTCTGGTTCATAAATGAACTTTAGTTAAATGCTTGAAAACTTAATATATAACAAACCATTGAATGTGCTCCGCTCACCTCCATGGGACCACGTCCCCATTTCTCGCCTCCCGCTTAATTCTCTAAACTTTAAATAATATATTTGTGGGAAATTTTTTACAAGATGTCTGTGGGCCCACTAGTTGGGGTCAAGCCTTCACAAGTTATAGTGGCCACCTGTGTTCAAATCACAAGGTTAACAAATTTTTAAAACGCAATGTACTCAAAATTCTCTGAGATTAGTGGCTACGTACGCTCCGGCCGCCACGTGGCGCCTTTTAATTGGCTTCGGAGAAATTCTGAGTAACTTCATTTTGAGTATTTTTCTACAAGGGACTTGATCTCCGATCACTAACCAATGGTGGCTCAGGATGAGGCAACTCAACATCACGCCCAACGCCCCTAGGGTCACACAATCGACCTTTCCCAGGACCAAAAGATTCAGAGGAAAGGTCATTGTAATTGGGTTTCATTTCAAAAAATAATTATGCATAAAATAATTTTTCAAAATAAAGTGGAACCTCGTCGTTCCATGGGAGTCTTCCAGAGGTAGCAATGTGCCTAATTACATGTTTCACAACTATATCGCAGTTTGAAATATCGCACCTTTAGCATCTTTCTTTCTAGCCCTTTGTTGAAATTAAACATAGACTTGGCCATTTCTATTGTAACTCTTTGTTTAACAACCTCTCACGTATCGGGACCTATCACTATTTCCTTTCTTTTACTCATCACTTCTACAAAAGTATCAATGGTTGGACCAAGCATTAGGTACACATCTACTAGTTTGCTTAAAGAGTGAGTAACTATTTCTAATCTTTCCCGACTCTCAGCAGGGAGTTTCAAAGACACAAGATCTTTCTTCAATTTTGAATGAAGATGTTGACACCTTTGTAATGTGCATTGATGCATGCTTGTTTCCCAAGGTATATCAGAAATGTCAGACGGATCGTGGTTGGTGTACGACCTTCTTCTTGAATAACGTGTTCTGTCCTACATCTTTTTGGAGCAACATTTCCACCCTCTGCATCAATATATAAAATTTTGTATAAATAAAAAAACATGTAAACAAATTTTTACAAATTGAATGAAAATAATATTCAGATTGATGGCCACCTCGATATGGTTGGCTAGCATCATGCCCACCCTGAGACTGTTGAGAACCAGAATGACCACCGATTGGTTGAGAACCAACATGACCATCCATTGATTGGCCTCCGGGAGAATTCATATCACCACCGTCACACAATTGGCCACCACCTATTGATGGGCCTCTAGGGCAATGTGTACCACCACCAACCTCATGCGACGAGAAGGAAGCTTCATAAGAAAATATGAATTTATAATCAATTCAAAAATAAATTCATACATATAAATGCATGTACATATGATTGTTAAATTGTGTGAACCATACTACGATTACGTGAACCATGGCCATGCTCTATTGATGGAGTAGATACTCTTGTCCTCCTAACTCCTAAAAAATAAAAAATAAAACTTATTAAAAACTAATTTAACTCACAAAATTTATAAAAAATCAATTCCATATGTATACATGTATGTACATGAGGATAAAATTATATATATAGTCAATAAAAAAATTAATTCCACATGTATACACACATGTATGTATGGAGATAAGATTATATATTCAAATGGCATTTAAAAACATGCACATTTAATATAAATACCATAAACGTCCCTCGATCCATGATCTCCCTCTCTCGTAGAGGCATGGGATTCTATTGATCTTCGCCTTTCATCCTCCATGATATATATGGATATATCTACAGTAGACATTTACAATTATTTTTAAATTACTATTTATAATAAATTCAAAATATTTCAAAAAATTAATGTAATTTAGTACACAAATTATGTAAAACACAACCTTCAAAACACTAATTGATGTGTGAGCCTCAATTTAAACAAAAATTTGTTGAAGTCCTCACATTTTAATTTTATAAAAATGTGAAGTTCACCAAGTTGTGCTTTACATGGTGGGATCACACTTGGTATATAATTGAAAAAAACACATGATCATTAAAAATGACGCATTTATAAGTAAAAAACACACACATATCAAAGATATGTTACAATGTCCATCAATAAATTTTGAAGGAGAGCGTCTCAACACTAATTCATCTTTGAGATATGAATCTTGAATTGGCATTGCCCCGTATAATACTAATTCATCTATTAATTCATCTTTGACTGATGAATCATGAATTGGCATTGCCCCACACAATAGATCACCATACATCTTATTAACATTTGCACAATGTCTTATACTAAAAATTTGAAATTGTCTAACAATATTGTTTTCTTTTCCATGCAGTTATTTTAGCCTCTTATTCTTAACTTGGTACACTCCTTTCATCTGGTTGCACACAAGTTCAGAATTGGTGAAAACTACAATTCCATTTGATCTATACTCCCTAGTTGTTCCCAAGCCTTCTATCAATACAATATAATATACCTTGTTGTTTGTTGTTCTTCCCGGTATATTCATTTTCCTTTGGAGGACCTTGTTAGTCGCAATATTGCAAAGCACATATGTAATCACTTCTTTCCTTGGATTGGTATAACAAGAAACATCTATGAAAAATGTCATTTTTTCAACCATATTTAGTGGGTTTTTTATCCCTGAAAAAAAATTCAAATCCAACATATTAAATAATATTTATTTAAAATGCATGGGAGAAATGACATGCATGGTTTGTCTTAAAGTTTATGGGAGAATTCACATCTAGAAATGACATACCCCAAATTTTTCTTTTTCCTCGCTTCGAAGTTTAAGGGAGAAATGACATGTACATGAATTTCCTTAAAGATCGCCTTAGCCAAGGAGAGATAAATGACATAGAAATGACATGTAAAACATATTCTTTTAAAGTTTCCTTAAATTTTATGGGAGAAATGGCACATGTTATGGGAGAAATGACATGTACATGGTTTTCCTTAACGTTTATGAGAGAATACATGTTCATGGTTTTCCTTAAAGTTTATGGGAAAAATGACATAGAAATGACATGTACATGGTTCCAAAAACACTAGAAAATTCTAAAAATGACATCTACATGGGAGAAATGACATGTATGTACATAAACCCACCTTTGCGTTTTTACCTTCGTTGTTCTTCTCGGTATATTCATTTTCCTTAAAGTTTGCCTTGAGTTTATGGGAGAAAGCCTTGAGTTTGTGGGAGAAATGACACATGTACATGGTTGCATTTTTACCTTCATTGTTCTTCCCAGTATATTCATTTTCCTTAAAGTTTTCCTTGAGTTTATGGGAGAAAGCGTTGAGTTTGTGGGAGAAATGACACATGTACATGGTTTGCCTTAAATTTTACCTTAAATTTTATGGGATAAATGACATAGAACTGACATGTACATGGTTCCAAAAACACTAGCAAATGCCTTAAAATTTTATTGAAGAAATGACATGTACATGGTTATCCTTAAATTTTTCCTTGAGTTTATGGGAGAATTGGGAGAAATGAAATGTATGTACATGGTTTTCCTTAAAGTTTTCCTTAAATTTTATGGGAGAAATGACATAGAAATGACATGTACATGGTTCCAAAAACACTAGCAAATGCCTTAAAGTTTATGGGAGAAATGGAATATACAGAAATGGATATTACAATGAAGAAATTATATTAAGATCTGGGAGAAATGGCATGAACATAAATGGATATTATAATGAAGAGCTTCTATTAAGATTTGTTCCAGAGATTCATTGTAGGGGAATTTACCGGATATGTCACCTTTCAGAAAGGATGAGATCCAGAGGCTACCTGGCCCTTTACAAACTATGCCTTTAGAACTTGTAGAAGTTAACACTCAATAAACGAACTCAAATACTATGGAAGTTCAGCCACTTTAGGTTTGGTTTTTAGGCCTTAAAGTTTGCCTTGAATTAATGGGAGAAAGCTTTGAGTTTGTGGGAGAAATGACATGTGCATGGTTTTCCTTAAATTTTATGGAGAAATTGTTAGGACCCTGTAATGTACCTTTTTGATCACACATTTTTCTATCATTCCATCCTTTTCCAGTCCATATTTAAAACCTATATTATCACTTTAATCTATTCTTCCAAAGGTATATAACGTTTCTTCTCTTTGCTATATGTTTAACTTGTTTTACATGTAATTTTACATTACTTTCATATTTAGCCATTAATCAGAAATATATAGTTGCTAAAATAGTTTGAAGACTGTATTTAATTCATCGATGTTGTCTGAAGACCACGTTGCTTAAACAATCAAAACAGTACGCAAATCCCATTGCTAAAACAGTCTGTGATTTGTGATGCTGAAATAGTATTTCAGGCATGGCAGCAACAAGAAAAGATAATTAAGGGAGCTTTTACACTGGCCGCAACAACTGCACCTCGAAGCTAGCACTATCATAACCATTGTAACAACATTTTTTCTATTGAAGAACAAAATATCCTATTCCAGCATAGAAGATCAAATCAGGTTGAGAATAGGATTTGTATGATGTAATCAAATGTGTAATAGATGTCTCCTCTTTAAATAAGAGGATACATCAACATTAGGGGAGGATTACGGAAGGTTTAGCTGAAAGGGAATTACAGAGAAGGAATGTGGATTGTTTTGTAATATGTTACATTTGACAGATGAATAAAAGATTGTTATAAGCATTTCTTCTTAGTTCCTTTTTCTGGGGAATCTTGTGAGAAGGAAAGGGCCCACCTTCCTCACAAGATTCACCCATTAATTTCCGTAGTGTATTAATTGTTATTTTTATTCACGCCTTGTTAAAACTTTGTTTTGCTGAAATTATTTATTCATGATTGGAACTATATTATCTATTGCTGAAACTCTGTTTCCATTGATTACTACATTGTCTTCATATAATTCATTCCTAGGTAATCATTGATTATTTCAATTGGTAATATTTTTTACAGGATGAGTTTGTGAAAGCATGGTAGTCAGAAACAGGTGCTGAAGATTCCTACTTGGGGAATAGGGTCCTGTTCTCTGTTATAACATAATTGGTCTTTTCTTCTACAGTTTGGTTTCTTTTCCTAGATCATTGTTTTATTAATCTAATCCAGGAATTTTCTAATAATTATCTGCAATAGAAAGATTGCTTTTGCTATAATTCAAAGCATAAATTCAGTTTGTTTGAAGTAGGGTGTGATTAGTGTAATTTTTACTAGAAATTTTCAATGCTTTTGAGATTGAGCATATACAGTGTGTGATTTCCTTTGAAATAAACAAACTTCCCTGGGTTGAAAATTTATGTAGCACTTGATTGTTTAAATTAATAAGCAATTAAAGTGACCAACATTTTGGCGCCATTGCTGGGGAAGGAAATTATAAGTTTCAAAAGCATTGATGTTTTTCTTTCAGATGTGCAGATTGCATGAGAGGACGCGGAGCCCATAAGAAAACTAACCCTACAGGTGGCAAGGGCAAAGGAAGGGGAGGAAGAAAGACCTTTATTGACGAGATCATATTAAAATCTGAATCTTCTAAGAGGCTAAGCTCTCGAAAGCCAAAGCCTCAACATTCCCCTCAACCGAACTACGAAACAGAAGAAATTGTGAGCCCTGAAATAGTTGAGGAGCCAACAGAAAATGTTGAGGAGCCAACAGAAAACGTTGAGGAGTCAGCAGAAAATATTGAGGAGCCAACAGAAAACATTGAGGATCGAGCAAGTGCAGTAGGAGAACAAGCAATGGAGGGGAAAAATGAAGAATTCTTCGGCGGAGGACAAGTAGATCCTGAAGGAGAGGGAAGAGATGAGAATTATCTCTCTACCTCGGGGTTTCCTATTGGTGATCTTCCTAGAGGAGAAACTCCCATGAAGAATATCCCACTTTCAACTTTACCTAACTTTCATGGTTTATCTTCTGAAGATCTTGATGAATTTATTTTGGAGTTTGATATATTATGCAGAAGTTACGATTACATTAGCAATGCCCAAAAATTGAAGCTATTTCCAGCAACATTAAAAGGAAACACATTAAGGTGGTTCATGAGTCTTGGAGGCCATGTAATCACAACATGGGATTATTGAAACAGAAATTTCTGCTCAAATATCAAGACTACTGCCAGACGAGAGAAAAAAGAGAGGAAATATTTAAGATGGTACAGAAGGAGGACGAAAATCTAGAGGACTTTGTGGAAATACTACAATATAACTTGTAGAGATCCAATCATCGCGATGTAAGTAAGGATATTCTTAAAAAAATATTATTGAAAGGAGTGAGGGATGACTGTCAAGATATGCTAAATATGCTTGGTAAATGGGACATATCTAAAGCATCATACGATGAAATTTTTAACCTCTGTAAAAGATGTTCAAGAGGAGATGCAAGGATTAGATCAAATAGCAGGGATACCACATATTCAAGAGTTCAAAAATCAGCCAGTGGAGGAGCAACAAGAGCTGAAATAGGTAATTTACTTGAGAAATTTAAAACTGAAACGTTAATTTCTTTTGCTTCACAGATTGACACCTTGAAGGTTAAGAAGAAACAAGCCGAAGCAGAAGCAACTTTGTCTGTCTTTTGCCCCAAATGCAGAGATAAACACCCACTAAGGGAATGCCCATTGGACAAGGTGCCAATTTTCACCCTTTGTGAGAAGGATCATGAAACGCAACAATGCCCTTCTTTACCAGGAATAAAAGCAGCATTGCAACCAACTGAAGAAGAAGCTAAAGCTGTCTATCTGTTGACACAAAGAAGGCAATGGCAACCGCAAGGACAAGGTATGAACTCTAATATGCCATTTACATCTTCTAATCATTGGAACAATTATCCTTCTTTTAGTCAAGAAAATTACCCTCCCTTTAGCCAAATGCAATACCCGCCCTTCAATCAAATGAATAACCCACCCATGCAACAAAAAAACCCTCCCTTTGTAGACCCAAAAATGTGGACTCCTTTGCCTCCACAACAACAATCTTACCTTAACCAATGGAATCCAAATTGGAGGGGTCAACAACTCTCGTTTCCAAATCAATTTCTTCAATTTCAGCAACCACTTCCTCTACCATCAGGTGCTCCACCAAATAATCAAATGATGAGACCCCAGCTACCTGTACAACCAAACCCTAATCCCAATAATAAAGCTGTGCAGGTTATTGATATTCAGAACCAGCCTATACTTCCTGTTTTCCCTGCACAATGCAATGATATTCATTTACGATCTGGGAAAATAGTTGAACCCATTATTGATGATGTTACCTCTTCTGATTCTAATAAAGAAGAGACAAAAAAATGTGACTCACGAGAAGATGTACAACCACCCTCTAACGAGGGTACTGGAACAGCAGAACCACCATTCCCTGAGTGTTTAGCTTTAACTAAAACGCCTGAGCCACCTGCTTTCAAACTTTTAGGGGAATTATAGAATCTTTATGTTAAAATTCCACTCTTACAAGCACTAAGATATGTACCAATTTATGCCAGAACTATGAGAGATATTTGTGTTAAGAAACCTGGTAGGAAAGCTAAAGATCCCCTTACAATTCATGTTATGGGTAATCTATCTGCAATAATTTCTGGTAAAGCTCCTCTAGTTAAATATGGTGATCCTGGCCATCCTACTGTCACAGTGAAAATTGGAAAAAAAATAATTCCTCGAGTTCTGGTAGATTTAGGTGCTACTATAAATATTATGGCTCTTGAAACTTCACAACGGTTACAACTGAAGAACGTAATCAGAGATACACCAACCAATCTAGAGTTAGTTGACCGTTCTACAATCAAACTGGAAGGAGTTATTTAAGACATAACCATCTCAGTTGAATCTTGGAATTACCCAGCTGATTTTGTGGTGTTGCAGACTAAAAAAAAGTTGGGGGGAAATCCTCTAATTTTGGGAAGGCCCTTGTTAGCCACAGTCGATGCCTTTATCAGTTGTAGATTTGGTTCAATGACAGTTTCCAATGGATATGAAACCAAGCAGCTTACTCTCTACCCTCACACCACACCCATGATTAATAATGATAATTCTGTATGGATGGACTATGATGATCATGCTACTCAACCTATTTTGACTATCGGACAAGCTTTAAGCCTTAAAGATACCACTGAGGATGAGGTAATTAATAATTTTATTTGTGAACCCTCCTCTTTGAATCCTGAAACACATAATCAGCTGGCTGCACTTTTGAAATCAGATACTCAGGAAAAGCTTAAATTTGAAGATCTACCTCAAACATCAACCACCATCTCTTCTAAAAGTATACCAGTAGAAATCGAACCTGGAAAAACACCGAACATAAACCCCAACTTGATAGCTGCTGAAACACAAAAATTATTGAAGTTACTTCTTGAAAATAAGAAAGCATTCACATGGGAATATACAGATATGAAGGGAATCTCTCCTGAATTATGTACTCATCGTATCTATATCAAGTAAGGTTTTCGACCAATCTGTCAACCTCAACGATGAATGAACCCTAATTTAAGGGAAATTGTTGAAGAGGAACTTCAAAAATTTCTTAATGCAGGGTTTATATATCCTATATCTGACAGTGAATGGTTTTCCCCATTGGTAATAGTTCCTAAGAAAAACGAGAAATGGAGAGTGTGTGTAGATTATAGAGCCTTAAATAAAGCCACTCAAAAATATCACTTTCCTTTACCATTCAATGATCAGGTGTTAGATATGTTGTCAGGGAAGAAATTCTTCTCCTTTTTAGATGGGTTTAGTGGGTATAATCAAATCAAAATTGCACCCCAAGACCAAGATAATACCACTTTTACTAGTCCTTGGGGAACTTTTGTTTATAGAGTTCTCCCATTTGGACTATGTAATGCACTAGAAACCTTTCAAAGAGCAGTTATAGGAATCTTTTCTGATATGCTTAATGACTCTATGGAAATATTTATGGATGAATTTACCCCTTATGGTGTCTCTTTTGAGGACGCATTACAAAATCTTGAGAAAGTACTTAAACGATGTGTACAAGCTCACCTCTTGTTACACTAAAATCTGTCATCCTGACATTTTACTATGAGTATGAGCTCATTATTACTCATACTTCCTCCTTTTGCAAGTCTAACATATCAGCTCCTCATGTCAAGCTTTCAAAATAAGAGAAAAGTTCCTAAAAATCCCCTAAACATTGGTATCGCACTTTCTCTGTTCATTTCATGCGGTCCCGCACCTAAATTTCAACTTGCCTACGGAACCATACCGCACGTTCTTTGTGTTATGGGTGCGGACCTCTGTAAAACAAAAAAAGGCGAGAAAGTAAAGATAAAAAGTTGATTTCAGATGAATTCTAGAAGATTCTAGATGGGAATTTTCGGGAATGGATACGCTTTGAGAAGGTTCATGCATCCCTCACTTGATGGAGCTAACCCCTTGATGTAAGGAGCTAATCCCTTTGAAGGAGGATTCTATCCCTTCATATTTGGAACAAGAAACCTCCTCTTTTCCACTATAAAAAGAGGTCTTGGGTAGCCTCAAAGGGAGTTCAAGCTTAAGATATTTGAAGTTAAATGCTGTTGAGATTCAGACTCAGTTAACTAAGACTTTCTGTGAGGTTAAATCACTCATCTCTATTTGTCTTGGTTCAAAGAGTGTAATGCTTGTCAAATTAGAAGAGATTCCTGCTTCGGACCCCAGGAGGACCTGCACAACATCAAGGCACAGGTTGTAAAGGTTTTCTTTATTTGAAGTTAATACAAATATACTCATTTCTCTCATTAAACTGTCTATTTATGGTTTATTTCATAAATTCCTTGATCATTATGATGAGTATGATTTATAATAATGTCTATACAGGTGCTGTGTAATCTTTTTGCTTGTTTGTGACTGCAGATTCACAAGGAACGTTCTTTCAGTGCACGGGAAGGACTTCAACGAGATCAAGCAAGCGTTGGACATAAGGTAGGCCTTACACCTATATAGTGTTTTTATGAATCTTATATGCTTAGAGAGAGATTAGTATAATTGGCTATTTGTTGCTAGTTACTTTTAGTACTAGAGAGATCGGTCTTGTCCGCAAGACGGATTAATCTACACAACACCTCTCCTTAAGTACTGAAAAATGTCATATGATGATGAGTGAAGGAGTAGTACTTGGACATTTTATTTCATCTCAAGGAATTCAGGTAGATCCATCCAAAATACAAGTCATTCAGAACCTTCCTATTCCTAGAACACAAACAGATGTGAGAAGCTTCTTAGGACACACAGGATATTCCAGGAGATTTATTAAAAAAGTTTCCAAAATATCTTCTCCTTTGTTTGTGTTACTTATGAAAAATGATGAATTCAAGTGGACTAATATTTGCCAGGAAGCATTTGTTGAACTCAAGCATCAGTTATCTACAACTCCTATTTTAAGGGGACCTGATTGGGAACTTCCCTTTCATATATCCTATAATGCTTCGGATACTACAATTGGAGCTATCTTGGGACAAGAGGAAAACCATCTTCCTTATGCTATCTACTTCATTAATAAGAATATGACTCCTAGTGAGCTTAATTACACAGTTACTGAAAATGAATTTTTAGCAGTCATTTATGCTATTAACAAATTTTGACATTACATTACTGGTTACTCTACTTTTGTCAATACTGACCACTCGGCTATTAAGTATTTAATGAAAAAATCTGTCACAAATTCTTGAGTCACCAGATGGTTACTGTGATTACAATAATTTGATATTACAATTGTAGATCGACCAGGAAAAGAAAATGTAGTTGCTGATTTTCTTTCTCGGTTAAAAGCTGATGATAATACTCCAGTAGATGATTCCTTTCCTGATGAATATTTATTTGCAGTATCTGCTCACTCACCATGGTATGCACACATTGCCAATTATCTGGTTGCAGGGAAGTTACCACCACACCTATCCCATCGAGAGAAAAGAGAAATCATTCAACAAAGTGCTCGATATAGTTGGATAAGTGGGTGTATTTTCTACATAGGACTTGATCATGAAATTCGAAGATGCATTAGAGAAGATGAGGCTTATTATGTACTAAAATCTTGTCATGATGACCCTTGTGGAGGGCATTTTGTTGATAAGAGAATGACACATAAAATTCTTAGGATGGGTTATTATTGGCCCTCACTCTTTAAAGATGCAAAGAAATACGTCTAGGCCTGTGATAGCTGTCAGAGAATGGGTCACCCTAATCATAGAGATGAAATGCCATTAAACCCCCAGGTAATAATTGAACCATTTGAAAGATGGGCCTTAGACTTTGTAGTACCCATTAATCCTCCATCCAACCAAAGAGTTTATATATTGGTCTGCACAGATTATATGACTAAATGGGTGGAGGCTAAAGCACTCCCTAGATCTAATGAAGAAGTTGTCCTAGCTTTCCTATTTGAGGAGATATTTGTTAGATTTGGAGTGCCTAGAGAGCTAGTTACAGATGGAGGACCTCCTTTCACTTCTCATGGTTTAAAAGCCACCCTTCAAAAATATCATATTCATCATAGAATGACTACACCATACCATCCCCAAGCCAATGGACAGGTGGTAAGTACAAACAAAGTAATAGAAGCCATTCTAACAAAAAAAGTGAAGGAAAACTGGAAGGATTGGTCTCAAAGGATCCATGAAGCACTATGGGCTTACAGAAATACCTGGAGAAATATTATAGGATTTCCCCCCTATGAATTGGTTTATGGTAAAAGTGATGTTTTTCCTGTGGAATTTGAAATTAAAACCTTAAGGACTGCTTTAGCTGTTAACCTTGATTTGACTGATGCACAAACAACCATGTTGTAGCAAATTCATGAATTGGATGAAAAAATATTAGATGCCATTCATCAGACAACTATGATTCAACAAAAAAGAACAAAATGGCATGATAAAATCATCAAGTATAATCAATTCCAAAAAGGTAATTGGGCTTTATTGTATGATTATTGGTTTGAAAATTTTCAAGGGAAACTACGTACAAGATGGTTAGGACCTTATGAAATAGATATTGCTTTTCCCAATGGAATAGTAAGGCTCTTAACAATTGATGACTCTAAAAAACCGTTATTAGTAAATGGTCATCAGCTCTTTCTGTACCAGCACCCCATTTCCAAAGAAGATTTTAAGGCCACTTGCATGGCAGATTCATATTATCTCTTTTTAGGGGAGCCCCCTGCCCCTCATTGCATTTAATTTTTATGATTTTTATTTTTAGCATTAGAATTAGATTTCTTAACTAATAATCCATGTCAAGGGCTAGCATGTTACACTTGGTTATTTTGCAGATTCTCGATTCAGGAAAGGCTTACCAAGAAAGGACAATCTCACTACAAGCAGATCCAAGCTTCATTTTGTGAAGCATTGCTCCTCTTACTTCAACCCATTCCCCATCTTCCAGTTTTCTTTCAAACATTTCCATCATTCATCCCCCTTCATTTCTTTTACCCATTTTTCCCATTGCTGAAACAACACTCTTCAACAAAATTTTCCCCATCTTTCCCATTGCTGAAACAACACTCTTCAAAAACATTTTCCCCATCTTTCCCATTGTTGAAACATCACTCTTCAGCAACATTTTCCCCATCTTTCCCATTGTTGAAACAACACTCTTCAGCAACATTTTCCCTATTTTTCCCATTGCTGAAACACCAATCTTCAGCAACACTTTCCCCATTTTCCCATTGTTGAAACACCATTTTTTTTTCAAAAACATGACCATGCAGCATTTCCTATCATGAAATCATCTTCTTTAGTTCTTTCATTTTCACTTCTCTTATTTCTCATGTTAATTCTTTCCTTTCACTGCCTTCTCCTATGATTAAACATACCTCTAATATAATCTCCCTCATGTTTCAAAAAGCTTCCAAAGTTTCTTCCATGAATATTGCCGATCTATTATGAGAAAGCACTATATTTTTCGAAGTACGAATTAAAGGTAAACATGAGGTATGTAATTTTATATGTAAGTACAATTAAACTATGGTTAAAATGAGAAGATTTTGTTCATTATTACCACAATCCCCATACATGTAAAGTCATTATTTCAACCATAGTTTTTTTTGGGGGGGGGGGATATCGAAACTTTACGCCATCATTTCACAACAAGCCGATTACCGTCATTTTTCTTATCCATTACTTCATCTCTTCACCTTCAGTCCATGTTCTCATTCACAAAACTTACTCTGTTCGAAGTGAGGTAACTTGGCTCTTTGACTATGCATTTTTCCAAAGCTGATTAGCTATGGGAGGACCTACTATTCGAAACAAACCCGCCACGATAGCCCTACTCGAATTATACCCAGAGGTATATCAGATTTTTCAGCAGGAAGTCTGGGTAGGTTATTTTCAGAGGCTTTAGGAATTTGATCCACAATAGGTTCTTGAATTTGCATGGAATCTTAAGAAAGATCATTCTATTTTTCAAGGAGTTCGGATCCCAGTCTCAAAGGGTGACATAGCACAGGTTTCAGGCCTTCCTGTCACTAGCATTCGATGGTTCAGCCGAAAACATATCATTCTTAATGCACAACAGGATTTTTTCTTGCCAGGAGAACAAGTTGAGCCTAAAGGTTGGGGTGTCCGACTCAACTCGTTGCCGCCTCCTTGGCCAAAAGTTGCAGAAATTGTTAAACACTACCTCACCTGTGAATGCCGATACTAGGTAGTTAACCAATATGATTTTGTCTTGTTAAATCATTTACGACATGGTAGACTGGTGAATATTCCTTATTATTTACTTAGATGTCTTAAAATTATGTCGCATTATTGTAGACAGGTAAAATTCCCCCTCCTTTCCCTCACCCATCACTGTCTCGTCCAGTTACTTATCCAAAAGGGTTTTTCTCAACAAAACCCTCCCCTAAAAAATCCACCCATAAACCTTCAGCAAGCAGCTGAAAATCTTCAGGAAATTGCTGAAAATTCCCATGAACAGCAACCACAAAACACCCCTGACCCTCCATAAATTCCAACTGCAGAACCAATTGATCCAATTAACCCTCCTACCATACCAATTCCATGCCACAATTTAGTAGAATCATCTGATCCTACTGTTCATATCCCTAGTGATGATTCTCAAGCAGATAACCCTCCCTCCTCTACTCGCAAAAGGAAAAGGAAAACCACGACCGCCTTTCTACCAAAAAAACGAACGAGGGCCTCAACCAAAGCAACCACCACTCCTGATAGCCCTCTCCCTTAGGAAAAATCCATTCATAAAATTAAAAAGCAAACTACTACTTTCCCTGCCTTTTTACCTAGAAGACGAATGAGGGTGTCAACTGAAGCAGCCACCATTGCCACTACCCTAGACTCTCAACCCATTCTTCTAAAAGCCCATACACCACCACAACCCCAAATCCTGGAATCTTTACCTGTCTCACCCAGGGGCATTGAAACACAAGAACCAGATGCCCAGGGTACTCCGACATTATTTTCTTCAGAACAAGTAGCTGTCACACAAGAACCAGCTACTCATTCAGTAGTTGTCACACAAGAACCAGTTATAGCTACCACACAAGAACCAGCTACAGCTGAAACACAAGAACCAACTGCTGATGTACAAGAACTAGATTCCCAGGATGCTGCACATCACGTAGCTGTTACACAAGAACTAGCTACTCATTCAGTAGATGCCACACAAGAACCAACTACTGAGATTGTGACTGTTACACAAAGCCCAGTCACCCTAGCTTCCCTCTTACAAGAAAATGAGTTTCTAAGATCAAAACTGGAAGCCTACCAGCAAGAATTGGTAATGGCAAGGGAAGCCTATGACAAGGAGCTTAATTTGTACACCTTATCTCATGCAACATCCATGGCAGAGAAAAACACAGAAAAGGATCAGTATAAAGAATACATGTGCAACCAATGTGGGAATATTTATCATCAAGCGAGATATAAAGTAGTTCAAATCCCAATTCCAGCAGCATCTACATCTTCTGTAGTCAAAGAGGAACACCCTACTGTTACACAAGAACCAGTAGGACCTTCAAAAATTCCAAAAAATGAAGCTAATTCACAAGTACCCTGGCCTACTGTAACTGTTAAATCTGAAGTTCCTGTTTGTATTTCTACTCTGATTATACCTCAGCCTACCACTTGCAATGTTGAAACACAAACTGAACTATGGGATGAGCAGGAAATAATGAACAAGTGGAAGAAAGAGTATGCCATTTCGCAAGACAAAATCTTGCAGGAGCACAAATTACTTTGGCATAACCACATGTATTCAAACTAGGACGCTTTAGCGCAAATACTCCAACAATCTTGCGCTCATAAGAAGCAGAATAAAGAGCTAAAAAGAAAACTACTCTTGATGTTTGATTTGGTACAAAAATTATTGGCTGCTAGGAAACGATCTTTAAATTACTCTCTTTTCCTTACAAAATGCCTTACATTCTTTCAGATAAAAGCAATCAAATATGGCAGACCCCATGAGGTGTTTACATCCGAATAGTTTGGGCGAAATTTTGCAGAAGCCTCTATTAGTGACCAACATTTACTATGTGAATTATATCTTCATAATGAAGCCATTCCTGAAAACAAAAAGCTTAATCTTAATCCTCTTCTTGGTGACATTCAGATCCGGGCATTTGCCTCTTTCCTTGCAAACCAGATTGCGTGGCAGAATGATTTTCTAGCTGCCAGGCATAATGAATATAACCGTCTCATCTGGATACGGCCAGAACCACAGAACA
Organism: Pinus albicaulis; assembly: GCA_034641835.2. Taxonomy (NCBI): domain Eukaryota; kingdom Viridiplantae; phylum Streptophyta; class Pinopsida; order Pinales; family Pinaceae; genus Pinus; species Pinus albicaulis. The sequence continues at coordinate 345,167,742 of CM076578.1, read as the reverse complement.
CTACCACCTTTGTTGCAGAATATTATCAATTTCTGAAGAAACCAAGGATGACTCAACACATGCAACAACTATAGGCAATAGTATTCCAGGACTTTCAACACTTTATTAAGGCCAAAGAAACTGCTGCCTTAAAATAAAATAACATGTTTTGGCAATAATATTCTAAGGAAAAGCAGGAGCACAATCCTTTTAGTCCTACTAATCTTGAAACAACAATCTCCAGGGTACCCGACTACATCAAGTGTGTCCAGCAATGCGCTGAAAAGTGGATAGGGTATCACTTTCATTTCCCTATTCTGCGGATGCCAACAGAGGAATATCATGCTCACCATAGGTTGGCCAAGAATGATGAAGCAACAGCCTGGAAAAAGCTGAAAAAAGTGCAAGGGTTTAGAGCTTCAACAGACATTACCTTCTATAGCTACTGCATAAGTAACTTGCACGCCAAGAGCCAGTATCCGGATTCTGATTCAGATTGAATTTTCCTGAGGACATGCAACCTTTTTAGTTGGGGAGGATGTTAGGACACTGTAATGTACCTTTTTTCTCATACATTTTTCTATCATTCCATCCTTTTCTAGTCCATATTTAAAACCTATATTATCACTTTAATCTATTCTTCCAAAGGTATATGACGTTTCTTCTCTTTACTATATGTTTAACTTGTTTTACATGTAATTTTACATTACTTTCATACTTAGCCATTAATCGGAAATATATAGTTTCTAAAATAGTTTGAAGACTGCAGTTAATTCATCGTTGTTGTCTGAAGACCGCATTGCTGAAACAGTCAAAACAGTACGCAAATCCCGTTGCTGAAACAATCCGTGATTTGCGATGCTGAAATAGTACTTCAGGCACGGCAGCAACAAGAAAAGATAATTAAGGGAGTTGTTACACTGGCCGCAACAACTGCACCTCGAAGCCAACACTATCATAACCATTGTAACAACATTTTTGGTATGGAAGAACATAATATCCTATTCCAGCATAGAAGATCAGATCAGGTTAAGAATAGGATTTGTATGATGTAATAAAATGTGTAATAGATGTCTCCTCTTTAAATAAGAGGAGACATCAACATTAGGGGGGGATTACGGAAGGTTTAGCTGAAAGGGAATTACAAAGAAGGAATGTGGATCGTTTTGTAATATGTTACATTTGATAGATGAATAAAATATTGTTCTGAGCATTTCTTCTTAATTCCTTTTTCTGGGGAATCTTGTGAGAAGGAAAGGGCCCACCTTCCTCACAAGATTCGCCCATTAATTTCCGTAGTGTGTTAATCATTATTTTTATTCACGCCTTGTTAAAACTCTATTTTGATGAAATTATTTATGCATGATTGGAACTCTGTTATCTATTGCTGAAACTCTGTTTCCATTGATTACTGCATTTTTTTCATATAATTCATTCATAGGTAATCATTGATTATTTCAATTGGTAATCTTGTTTACATGATGATTTTTTAAAAGCGTGGTAGTCAGAAACAGGTGCTAAAGATTCCTACTTGGGGAATAGGGTCATGTTCTCTGTTATAGCATAATTGGTCTTTTCTTATGCAGATTGGTTTCTTTTCCTAGATTGTTGTTTTCTTAATGTAATCCAGGATTTTTCTGATAATTGTCTACAATAGAAAGATTGTTTTTTCTGTAATTCAAAGTAGAAATTCAGTTTGTTTGAACCAGGGTGTGATTAGTGTAATTTTTACTACAACTTTTCATTGCTTTTGAGATTGAGAATTACAGTGTGTGATTTCTTTTGAAATAAACAAACTTCCCTGGGTTGACAATTTATGTAGCACTTGATTGTTTAAATTAATTAAGAAATTAAAGTGACCAATAGAAATCACATCTAGAAATGACATGCCTTAAATTTTTCCTTGCCTAGAGTTTAAGGGAGAAATGACATGTACATGGTTTGCCTTAAATTTTATGGGATAAATGACACATGTATGGGAGAAATGACACATATACATGGTTTTCCTTAAAGTTTGACTTAAATTTTATGGGAGAAATGACATATGTATGGTAGAAGTGACATATGTACATGGTTTGCCTTAAAGTTTATGGGATAAATGACATAGAAATTACATGTACATGGTTCCAAAAAACACTAGCAAATGCCTTAAATTTTATTAGAGAAATGACATGTACATGGTTATCATTAAATTTTTCCTTGAGTTTATGGGAGAAATGGGAGAAATGAAATGTATGTACATGGTTTTTCTTAAATTTTTCCTTAAATTTTATGGGATAAATGACATAGAAATGACATGTACATGGTTCCAAAAACACTAGCAAATGCCTTAAAGTTTATGGGAGAAATGACATGTACATAAATGGATATTACAATGAAGAACTTCTATTTAGATTTGTTCCAGAGATTGACTGTAGGGGAATTTACTGGATATGTTGCCTTTGAGAAAGGATGAGATCCAGAGGCTACTTGGCCCTTTACAGAATCCACCTTTAGTACTTGTAGAAGTTAACACTCAACATACAGACTCAAATCATATGGAATTTCAACCACTTTAGGTTCGGTTTTTAGGCCTTAAAGTTTTCCTTGAATTAATGGGAGAAAGCCTTGAGTTTGTGGGAGAAATGACATGTGAATGGTTTGCCTTAAATTTTTCCTTAAAGTTTATGGGAGAAATCACATCTAGAAATGACATGCCTTAAAGTTTTCCTTGCTTAGATTTTAAGGGAGAAATGACATGTACATGGTTTTCCTTAAAGTTGTCCTTATAGTTTATGGGAGAAATGAAATTTCCTTATAGTTTATGGGAGAAATGACATAGAAATGACAGAGAAATGACATAGAAATGGCATTCCTTAAATTTTGCCTAAAAGTTTATGGGAGAAATGACACATGTACATGGTTTGCCTTAAAGTGTGTGGGAGAAATTCCATGTACATGGTTTGCAAAATTATTTTATGCACATACTAAAATTTATGGGAGAAATGGGAGAAATGACATGTATGTACATGGTTTGCCTTAAAATTTGCCTTAACGTTTACGGGAGAAATGACATAGAAATGACATGTGCATGGTTCCAAATGCCTTAAAGTTTATGGGATAAATGGAATGTACAGAAATGGATATTACAATGAAGAACTTCTATCTAGATCTATTCCAAACATTAACTGTAGGGGAATTTACTGGATATGTCACCTTTGAGAAAGGATGAGATCCAGAGGCTACCTGGCCCTTTACAGACTCTGCCTTTAGAACTTGTAGAAGTTAACACTCAATAGACAGACTCAAATACTATGGAAGTTCAACCACTTTAGGTTCAATTTTTAGGCCTTAAAGTTTGCCTTGAATTAATGGGAGAAAGCCTTGAGTTTGTGGGAGAAATGACATGTGCATGGTTTTCCTTGAAGTTTGCCTTAAATTTTATGGGAGAAATCACATCTATAAATGACATGCCTTAAAGTTTTACTCACCTAGAGTTTAAGGGAGAAATGACATGTACATGGTTTTCCTTAAAATTTTCCTTATAGTTTAGGGGAGAAATGACATTGCCTTATATTTTATGGGAGAAATGACATAGAAATGACAGAGAAATGACATGCCTTAAATTTTTCCTAAAATTTTATGGGAGAAATGACATATGTATGGGAGAAATGACACATGTACACGGTTTTACTTAAAGTGGCAGTGGTTTGTACTTACTAAAACAACTAGTGGCAGTGGTTGATGAAGTTATGTCAAAATTCACAACTTGATGAGTTTGTGGGAGAAATGACATGTACATGGTTTGCAAAATTATTTTATGCACTTACTAAAATAACTAGTGGTAGTGGTTGATGAAGTTATGTCAAAAGTCACACCTTGATGAGTTTGTGGGAGAAATGACATGTACATGGTTTGCAAAATTATTTAATGCACTTACTAAAACAACTAGTGGTAGTGGTTGATGAAGTTATGTCAAAAGTCACACCTTGATGAGTTTGTGGGAGAAATGACATGTACATGGTTTGCCTTAAAGTTTATGGGAGAAATTACATCTAGAAACCTTTACTTTGACATCTATAAATAGGATAAGAATATTAAAAAATAATTTTCAACTTGCATTAGTTATGTCCTTAATAGGAAGTATGATTTAGCACCTAAGATATTGTCTAATAATTTATAATTGTGTCATTTTTGGCTTGTAATATCATTCATCCTTGATATGTACAAGAATTTTACAACTTGAACATAAACATACACTATCATCATATCACTCTACAAAATCTAGATTTGTAATATCCATTTCATCATAAAACACTCCACTTTTAACATTTTACAATATTAGAAGCATAATGGAAGGTGTAAATTTAGGTATGTACTAATAAAAAATAGTTATAGCATCAACATAAATATGAATATAGTGGAAAACCTATAATAGCATTATGGTAAGAAGCCAAGGGTCTTCATTAATCGAATAAACCATTTCTATCAATCATTGGACTATTAAAATCATGCCTCCAAATGCATAAAATGATAAACAACTAATGGCAGTGGTTGATGAAGTTATGTCAAAAGTCACACATATGACTCTACTCTTTGATGCATTAGAAATCTAGCTAGATTAGGAAGCTTAAGTTCAGGAATAAGAAAGAAAAGCTTACGTTTTAGCTTAGCAAAGAGTATTCAAGAAATTTTCAAAATGTTAAATCTATTTATAAAACAATATTTTTCAAAATGTTAAATCCATTTATAAAATAATATTTCATTGTATTAACCAAAAATAAAATAATTACACTAAATACCTTATATCTAAATTGTTAACGAATTTATTATGATTGAAATTAATTTGAGCCTCGTGACTATTAGATGAGGGTGATGATGTTGAGATTTAGAGATCAATATTTCTCATGTTTGTGATGTTGGCTTTGGTGTTGCTTCAATGTTGTGGCCATGGCAACTCAACTTCAAGAACTGTAGATCAAAATGCCTTCAATGTTGTTTAACATTAGTACTACCCTAATTAACAATAAGTTGCTTAATACATAGTCTTAGTTACCTATATGATTACAACTTTTAATGGGAAGAGATATAAGAGATATGTGTAATAGAAGCAGTAAGGTTAAATAATGAATACAATGGTACTTAATTTAATAGTTACAAGGGTCATGTTTCACTTACCACTATTAAAACATAATCTCCAAGTTGTAAGTTGATCCTAAATAATAAGCTTCTAGTAATCAATGATGCTGGAACATAATGGATAGTATAAGCTAGTTATGATGGTTCTTACTAAGCTGATTAATAATAGTGATTATGAAGTATCAATGTAATACAACATGTATCTCATATGGAAACACAAGCACCTTCAGTGAAACCACATAATGTTGAGTACTAAGTGTGATTGGAATGAGTGATTACCTTATATTTACCCATATGTGAGTGAATATGGATATATGTAAGCTCTATACAGATAAACACATGGTTTAATAGAGTATAAGAAAAGCTAGATATCATAGTGAAAGCTAGCTTACTCCTACTATATAAGTAAGCATATGACTGGGTGGTTTACAAGCATTTAGCTAAGAACATAGCTCAATCAAGCTCAATTATGGAAAGAACAATATGCATTTCTCATTTCACCAATGTAATCATGAAGTTGAGTACAAGCACCTAGTTAATGAAGCTAGATAGGTATCATGCTTGATCAACCTTACCATTACTTCTGTAACTTATCACCATTACTGATTTGATGTTCTTTTTGTAGTATCACAAAATTGGTAAATAAAATTAAATAAAGTTTTCAATATATATACATCTCACACATTTTATTAAATTTTAAATCAATAAAAATAAGAAAATTAGAATCCTAGACAAATCTTATCTAGCCCTAGTATGCATATATCCACTCTAGATGTATGGAGGTTTGGTAAAAATTTCTTGAATCCCTAAGCGCAACAAATTTCTCCTATGCAAGAGTCATAGTTAAATCTTGAAAATCACTACAATGTAGATATATATGTGGGTATTCTACTTTGCAAGAGTCATTAGTTAAATATTGGCACTATAGTGCTGTGGACTCAGTTGGAAGATTAATTATGAACAACTTATTCTTCCCTTTGCACCTAAGTTGTATATAAAGTTTTCGATTGAACTTCTAAGTTTTATTGGAGTAGATGCGCAGGTAGCAACTGTAGTTTCCCTTTCAATTTTACAAAATTAAATATGTATTGTTGATTGAGGCTTTCTAATGAACAAAAAGCAATGGGAATCCAAGAATATGGTGCCATGATTATAGACACCTTAGATAACGTACTTAACAATTAAGAAGCTCACTCGAAATTTGCAAATAATGGTAAAGAAGCTTTGTTATTTTTTGATGACTGTTACGAAGGCAAGAACAAGAATGAATATTATGAAATGCAGAGATAATGAAGATGATCATATATTTTCAAGTAATATCGTTGGCAGTGACAACTTCATATCAACACAACAAAATCTGTTGCACCATTTTGGATATTGTCACAATGGAGGTGAGAAACTAATGCCACCATTTATGCAGGGATTACTATAAAATACCAACTAATTTTGAAATTAAGCGTTTTTGTTTCTACCATTTTAAGAAGGAAAGGTGCAAGAAAATTTTAAATATTACAATAGGAAGTAGAGACCAGTGATAAAGCTATAATTAAGAAAGAAGGTACTCAAGGTACAACATGAAGGAAAGGTGCAAGTAAATTTTAAATATTACAACAAGAAGCAGAGACTGGTGATAGAGCTACAATTAAGAAAGAAGGTACTCAAGGTATGTAATGTTCCTAAATTAGCTTCAGCTAATGGGAACATTAATTTTTCCTTGTTTATTTTTGCATTTCATAATTGATGAATAAATTGTAAAGAAGGACATGTAAAACTCCTAAAAACCAAGAATAAATCAATGCATATGTGAACAAAGACATATCTGGGCCATACAAATAAAATCCTACAGGTGTGAATGGGTTAAATCACAAGAATGGGTCATCTTTGACCAAGTCAAACAACGCAGTCTAGATGCATTGAACCTCTTTGAGGGATAGCACAATTCTAGAAGGAGGTTGTAATGTGAAAAGGGTTAAGTGATTCAAGGTGGTTTAGGGTTTTGAAAGACTCCTATTTTATAAAAGGAAGAGGAGGGCAACAAGGAAAGGGTTGTTGAAGGTATTATTTCTAAAGGTCTGTCTTCTTAGACATCCCTTGTTGGACATTCTTGTTCAGGAATCCCACCTCCTTCCTTGAGCAGCTCTTGGAGGAGAATTGTTCTAAACTTCTCCACTATCAGGCTTGGGCCAAGTTTCACCTTACATTATAGCACTATTCATGTTGAGGGTTGAGCTGTCTTATGACTTGCAGCAAGTGGAGATCTAGATCTTATCAAATCTGGATGATAGCAGTGGCTCTTCTCAGTGAGTGTGTCATTTAACCTCTTGGAAGAGTTCATTTGCTGATTGTACTTCAGACCTACATCTTGGCATCAGGCCAAATCATTCTCAGAAGCTATAGTGTTTTTCCTCTCCCTAGGACAACGTTATTTGCAGATCTAAAGTTGCAGGGTGTTTTGCTAGCGTTTTGGAGGAGAGATCTCCGATGTTGGGGTTATTCCTTTCACTGTGGTGATCCATGGATTGGCCATCCAATCCATGTTTTTTTCAGATCTGATCTGCTATGTAATTGTATTATTCAGAATTTCTGAATCATTCTGTAGTTCTAAAGTCTTAGATCTCTGATCTACTTCCGATGCTTCATGTTTTGAGCAAATCCCCAAGGGGAATGTATAGATCAGCCTTTCTTGTATATGGATATGTATTGGATCTATATTTTTATGTAAAGATCTTATCTAGATTTGAAGAATCAATAGAATGCTACTTCATCCCTAAAAAATAATGATGTCATGGTTATGCAGTCTTTTTCATGGTTGTAGCACCTCATTCTTGAGGATTTCTCCTGTATTCTTTCATTCTTCTTCTGTAAAATGTATGAGTTATGACTCTGGTCTTAGTTGTCAATGTTCAGACCTTATTTTAGTCATACCCTTCAGAAAATCACGCTCACATGCTTCATTAAATTTCTACATACTTCTAGTCATGGGAAATCAGGGTTTTCTTGCCTAGTTAGGAAAGGAGGAACTATTTAACATAGAAAAACTTCTTCTTCTTCTTCTTGTTCCTTTTTTTTTTTTTTCCTGAAATTTGACATGGGAGTCCCTCATAACCCTATATATCATATCCGACCATTTTTACATCTTATTTTTACGCATATCTCTGAATACACACGTTTTAGGGCCTAAATCATCACTTTTCCCCACCTTTTGGTCTATAAAACGTTGTATAAGGTTTCTGTTGCATATTTAATTGAAGGTTAAGTGTTTTTAAATCTGTATGAGGTAGATGGCTATAGCTCCACATTGGTAATAACTCATATTATTCCCAATAGTGTAGCTGTTCCAGTTTTGGAACATTACAAGGTATAACATGAAGTAGAGACTAGTGATAAAGATACAATTAAGAAAGAAGGTACTCAAGGTACAACATGAGATATAAAGTCACAATTTATTTCCTTTATTCTTACCATGAAAGAGAATTCTAAGAAGCATTTCCTTGGCAAAAATTGGAGGGTGGACTACTTCAAAATTTGGGGTATATTTTGAAGGTATAATCTATGCAAACATTTGAGGATATTGCATACAACTAAAAACAATCAAATAACATTGTTTGGGTAGGTAAGTTTTCTGCGCTAATACATTTCTAAAAATAAAATTGTATAGCAAAGGTACTAGAGCTAGATTTATAGCTCTGACCAATGCCATGAGGCTTCTAATAGATCACCCTATTTAACATAGATATCCATTAGTTTCTCATGGGCTCCAAACAAGTTTGGATGGTATATCTTGGTGAAAGTAAGCATTTGCTAAAAACAGAGGTCACAGGTTAGACCTTAAGAAAATTGAAAACGACAATATCTTTGGTTCAATAAGATGGTTGTTACCGCAGTATGTGAATTTTTGTGTGTTTCATAAAGGTAATTTGCAATGTTGGTTAGTTCAAAGGTTTTATTTACATAAGGAAACCTAATGAAATTTGGTTCAAAATTTTAAAATATTTAGAATATGTGCACACTTTATTTGTTAAAGCCATATATGAGTATGTATTTATTCAAACTAGGACAATGGATATTACACTTGAAGCATAAAGCTTGATATACCCTATGAAGTCAATATATTTATACATATAGTATTGTGATTGCCAAGATTTGTTTTGGTATCCATATATAAACAACATGGTATAATGTGAAGGCAAAAATGAATTAAACAATTTTTCTGCAATTTCCTTCTTTAATTAATGGTTCACGTAGATCTAGGGACCGCACAAGAAATGAAGAAAAGGAAGCATAGGAGGATTTTTGTCTACCTGGAAATTCAGAGATGACAAGATGATGAAGCATGAGATCATCGAAGAAGTCGCGGAGGAAGCAGATTACAAATAACTCGCAAACAAAAAAACATAGCAAAAAAATTAAAACCAACAAAAAAAATAAACAAAAAAATAAACCAGAGCAACCACCTTCTCACCTCCTTGCCCCTGCAACACCAAGCCCCTGCAACATCAAACACAAATAGATGACACAAAAAAAAGAAACATAGATTTGAGATAGACAAATAACACAGATGCGAGATAGATAGATGACACAATTGCGACAATGGTAACAAGCCTGAAACCTCTTAAGGTTTGCGGACCGATATATTTATAAGGAAAATTTAAGCCGAATTATTTTAAAAATTTTGGCCGAAATTTGGTTGTTGGTTTTCCCATCTCCGGCCAAAAATCTGTTTGCCCATGTCGTCAATACGCCATCAATGTAAACGATAGAATTAGTTCGGCTGAACTAATTTCTAAACTTCAGTTCGACTGAACTGTTGGGAAAATAAATTTTCTGCCACGTCTCTCACAAAAAAATAACCCACCTTCACATTTTTTCCCTAAAATGATGTCATCCTTGTTAATTTATTGAAGATTGGTTTACAATGAGCATTTTTCATGGAGTTTTTTGAAGTAAGAAACAAATTGGTGGGAGGCCTAAGTTGACAGTCTCATAGAGCTGAGTCTCTGTGGTGTTGTCTCAGTGGAGCCTATGTCCAGGTGGAAAAGCCACTCTACTGATGAGAAGCGTGCCTTGTAAGAAGGTCGCTGATCATGAGGAAATGTGTGTTGCATGGAAGCTACCGTAGCACTTGTGATTCTCTATTCCTTTGGACTCTAGTGACTGGAACTAGTAGCAAAGGAAATTTCATAGCGAAAGCCTGGTGTGATTTAGATCGTGTTGTAGGTGAATATGATGTATTGGTGGTAACCTAAAGGAGAAGTGATTTGAACGTGTGAGGCAAGGTTGATGCGACATTCACCAAGTTAGATTAAAAATTCTTGTTGTCTATTTGAAAGTAAGTTGCCTATGGAAATTAATGGTGCGGTGAGTGTGGAATGTCGCTCGACAGACAATATTGAATATTTTCCAAATATTATTAACTACTAGCCATTGGGTTTTTGAGTGGGTATTATAGACAGGTCTTTTCCTGCGAAAATTAATGGTGTAGATATACATTAGCGCATTGACAAGGAATACAAAGCCCACATGGGTGAAGATTCAGAAACCAACTTTTCCACAATGTCACATACTTGGTAAGCCAAAAACCACATGTGAGAGTGAAGTGGACAATGATTCCTATAGCATGGTTGAGGGTCGACTGAAAAAACCCTGGGCATGGTTTAGGGTCATCCAACAAAACCCTGGGCATAGTTTAGGGTAAGATAATAAAACCCAGAGCATGGTTATGGTTAATCCAAGAAAACCCATGATGATGATGATGGATGGGGATTTGTAGGTACATGTACAAGTATGTAAATAATGGTTGACTAAATCATGTACAAAAAGGAAATATTAGTAGAATGACAGTTGTAGCGGTTGGTACCCATGAATTATGGTAGATGGTTGTTCCTTTAATGATGGATGTCGACATATTCTTTCTTATCATGTTTGTAAAAATGATGACCACAGTTAGACTTTGCTTATTGAGATCAAGACAAGTAGTCATTAAAGGGGGGACTTGGAAAATATAATTCCTACTTGTCTTTGGTGTGGTCATCAATTTTAGAATAGGTCTGTTCCTATTAGTTAGGAGTTTGTTGAGGTCTAGTTGGTTGAGAGATTCTCTCCAACTAGTTAGCTTCCTATATTGGTGTGTGGTTGAGATATTCACTCAACCAAGAGATTGTATGTCCAAGATAGACTAGCTATCTCAAGACATAGCTTGACGTATTTATATTGTATTATTATTTTGACGTGTACAAAATTTGGAGTGCATTCAGAAAATATTTGTGAAATATGTTGAAAACTTAAGGTTTTCTATAGTCATGATCATTTTGATTCCATGGTTGATTTTTTTTGAAAATTTTAAGGTTTTTCTGAGTCATGATATTTTATCTTTAATGCTATGGTTGAAAATAGTGATAAATATTTTATATTTGACACCATGGATGAAAATTGTTGGAATTTTAAGGCTTTTCAGAGATGTAATATTTTATCTTTAATGTCATGCCTAAAAATATTTATAGTTTTAAGTTTTTTTGGAGTCATGATATTTTATCCTTAATGCCATTCCAACATCAACACTTTTCATTTTCAAGTTGTTTTTTTTTTTCTAGAGTTCTCATTTTGAGTTTAAAATCCTCGTTTGATACTTTGCATTGTTATAACCAATAATCACATGAAAGCATATAAAAGAGAACAATTTAATACATGATATATGCCTAAATCAATAAAACAATTCACTAACATAAGTATAAAATAGGCACAACAAATACCATTAGAACACCAAAAGAGAAATCCTACAATGATTGATGACACATGAAATAATTGAACACATTGGACTCAAATAGCTTGAAAATATGAAATACTCATAGCATTATCACATGAAAATTCCATGATATCCTTAACTATAAGTACAAAATCACCACTTTCAATCACCAAATGTCTATTAGTTCTCCAAACAATATGCATCGATTTAGTCCAAAACTAAAAGTCTCGTACATTGAGTCATGATGATATATTTATAGAAAATGGAGTGTATTTTCATATGCCCCTATGACTCTTGAGTTACCCCGTGACCTTTCCTATTCCCATGTGACTCTATACTCTACTCTACTATACTACCAACACATTACATGAAAGAAATAAAATACTCTCAATCTACTAATCTAGTAATAGAGAGGCTTGGGACATCCAAATGAAATTTATCTATTAGATATGTAAGCCAAATATTTTATTCCATTGCAAGACCAATGAATTTATGTTGTAACTTGTCTCCATTCCTATGAAGACATTCTAGGGCATCTGGAAATAGAGTGGATTTCTTCAATCAAAATAACAAGACACAAACCTACTCTACTACTCTCTGGAATTAAATTCATAATTTAGAACATCAATCACACACATGCAATGATAAATAACACACATGCCCACAATATTTGGGGAAATTGATTTGCTAAAAACCCCAATGCCTGCTTTAATTAAATCAGAAGAATATAGATGTATTACAATTGAGTTTCTCAACTGAGCTCACCCTGCAAGTGCACAAACTATCTCTCTTCTCACTAAGGCTCTGACCCAGACTTAGTCATTTTCTTCCTTAGTTTGAGCCCCTACATCCTTGCATTGTTCCTTTAGGAATTAGGCCCCTATTAAGTAGGGAATTCCTCTAATTAATTACACAATTCCAAAGTATGGTCCACCTAACCTCATGCAACATATGTTTAATCAACTAGTTTACAATTGCTGGTTAACTGCCTTGGAAAATCCTATTGGGTATGTGTTATATTCTTTCCATGAATAGCCCCACGTGCTGTACGTTGCGCCAGGCGTAGCAGGGGGGTCACAAGGGGGAAGGCAGCCCCCACTGTTAGGGTCTGGGGCAGCGCCCCGAAGAAATTTTTTTTGGTATGCGAACCCACTCATAGGCGGACCCACCCATGTTTTGTGCATGATTTTGCACATGGTTTTGGGGTACGATGGTTTTCATCCCCTGGTATTTTGTTGATCCGGTCAAAGGAACTATGGTTATGTTCTAATCCAGGGTTAATGGATTGGGGTTTATGTATGCTTCGACATGTATATATATGTGTTGTAACACTAAAAGGAATATAAATGAAAAATCGTCGGTCGTCCCCGATTTGGATCCGTGCGGGGAAAATCTCTGTGTTTATCTGTTTTATGTTTTATGCTCTCGCTATTGTTTATTTTATGTTATAAGATTCGTGTGTAGATAATTTATGTTCGTGGTTAAAACCTACATTTGGTATCAGAGTTGCTCGCTCAAGGGGACGCCTTTGCCGCCGAGGGTTTTTTCTGCCCAAGGTAGATGTGCTGTTCGCGGGGAGATCCGCGGTTCAAATTCTTGCGTTATGGGGGATGAAGAAAAGCGAAAGAATGAGAACCCAGAAAATTTAATGGTCGCAGTTTTGAGTTGTGGATTGAGTTGTGGAAGCTCAAGATGGAGGATCTGCTGGTCGATAAAGATTAGTGGATCGTGGTAGATCCAGGTACTAAACCAATGAAAATGTCAGATGAAGACTGGAAGAAACTGGATCGGAAGGCTAAAAGCACAATACGGTTGTGTGTCTCAGATTCAGTATTGTTGAATGTATCTGGGGAAGCTACGACAAATAATTTGTGGGAAAAACTTGGGAAATTGTACCAATCTAAGTCTCTGTTGAATAATTTTTTCCTGCGGAAAAAGCTGTATAACCTAAGGATGAAGGATGGAGACTCAGTGACAGAGCATCTAAACGCCTTCAATACTGTGGTAAGTCAGCTGTCATCTATTGATATTAAAATCTTAGATGAAGATAAGTGCATCAATTTGGTGTGTTCTCTACCATACTCATGGGATAGTCTGGTTATTGCAATAGGTAGCAATACAACTACCTTGAATTTTGATGACATTGTCTCAGCCTTGCTGTCGAAGGAAATGAGAAGGAGAAATATGGAGGGCTAGAATGGAGATTCCTTATTTGTATGAGGAAGGTCCCAAAACAGAAACAAGAATAAGTTTTTGAGTGGGAGATCCAAATCTAGAGGGAGATCTAAATCTCCTGCAAAGTTTGTAAAGGTATGCTGGAAATGCGGAAAGGAAGGGCACTACAAAAAGGACTGCAGATCTAAAGCTCCTGAGAAAGGAAATGGATCTAATGATGCTCCTTCTGCAGAGGCAAAAACAACCTCGGATGAATGTGGGGATGTGTATTTGGCTTCTTCTTCAAATACACAAGTAGATCACGAGTCATGGTTGATTGACTCAGGTGCATCCTTTCACTTCACTCCCCATAGGGAGTGGTTCTACGAGTATGAGAAATATGATGGTGATGTCTTCCTAGGGGATGATAGGAAGGAAAAAATAATCATACGTGGAAAGGTCAATTTGAAGCTGCAAGGTGGAAGGATTATAACACTTCCTGGTGTTCTGCATATTCTTGCATTGGCCATAAATCTGATTTCTGTAAGCAAGATGGATGATGCAGGTGTAAAAATAGTGTTCGAGAAAGATGCCTGCAAGATGGTTCGGGGAGCACTGGTACTAATGCGGGGAGTTCAGACTGGAACTCTGTACAAGCTACAAGGTAGCACTGTTATTGATGGGTGTAATAGTTATGTGGTTCCTGAAAGTGGAGAGGAAAGCCTAGCTGTCTCTGGAGAAAAGACCATGCTATGGCATCAAAGGCTTGGACATATTGGAGAGAAGGGCCTTCGGATACTGCATAGAAATGGTATGGTAGAAGGTATGTCTAATTCCTCTCTGGATTTCGATTTCTGTGAACATTGTGTATATGGGAAGCAGAATCGGGTGAGTTTTCCTTCTGGTGCTAAGAGGGCAAACAAGATATTAGAACTTGTGCACAGTGATGTGTTTGGACCTGTGTCAGTTCCATCACTGGGAAATTCTATGTACTATGTTTCATTCATAGATGACTTCTCAAGGAATACATGGATATATTTCTTGAGGAATAAATCTGAAGTCTTTGACAAATTTAAAGAATTTAAGGCTCTGGTGGAAAACCAGACAGAGAAGAAGATAAAGGCACCGAGGACAGATAATGGTGGGGAGTTCTGCAAGAAGGAATTTGAAGAGTTTTGTAAGAAGTGTGGTATAGCACGGCAGAAGACTACTCCATACACACCTCAGCAAAATGGAGTTGCAGAAAGAATGAAAAGAACACTGATGGAAAAGGCAAGAAGCATGCTCAGTGGTACCGGGTTAGGACAAGAATTCTGGGCAGAGGCAGTGGAGACTGCATGTTACTTAGTTAACAGATCACCTTCATCAGCGTTGGAAGATAAGACTCCACATGAGGTATGGACTGGTAAGAAACCCTCTCTTTCACATCTAAGGGTATTTGGATGTGATGCATATGTACATGTTCCAAAGGAGAAAAGGACCAAGTTGGATAATAAATCCGAAAGGTGCATCTTTATTGGCTATAAGGATGGTTTAAAGGGTTACAAGCTTTGGAACCCAGAAACAAGGAAGGTTGTGTACAGCCGAGATGTGGTGTTTAGAGAAGTGAAAGATGTTGTTAAACATGAATTCCTACCAAAGGAACCTGAGAAGATAGAGTTTGAGCTAAAGGAGGATGAATCGGACTCTACAACAGAAGAAGACTCAGAAGATGAAGAGCCACAAACTCCAGCTTTGAGAAGATCAGTTCGGGAAAGAAGGCAACCAGAAAGGTATAGTCCATCTACTTTCTATTCAGGTTTTGCCTTAACTATAACTGATGATGAACCCAGAACTGTCAGGAAGGCAGTAGATTCAGAGGATGGAAAACTCTGGAAGGAGGCCATGGTTGATGAAATGGCATCCTTGCACAAAAATGAGGCATGGGATCTGGTGGAGTTGCCGGCTGGAAGGAAGCCCATCGGGAGCAAATGGGTGTTTAAAAAGAAGATGAATGTAGAATGCAAGGTGGAGAAATACAAAGCTTGGTTGGTAGCAAAAGGTTATTCCCAGGTGCCGGGAATTAATTTTGGTGATATTTTTTCTCCTGTTGCCAAAGTTACTTCTATTAGATTACTTTTATCTGTTGCTGCTGCATTTGATTTTGAGATAGAACATATGGATGTGAAGACAACATTTCTTCACGGGGATCTAGAAGAGGAGATCTACATGAAGCAACCTGAAGGCTTTATGGTGAAGGGTAAGAAAGAACTGGTATGCAGGTTGAAGAAGTCTCTGTATGGGTTAAAACAGTCACGAAGGATGTGGTATCAGAAATTTGATACCTATATACGGGGACTTGGCTTCACCAGAAGCAAGGAGGATCACTGTGTTTATTTTAAATTAATTGGTGACCATGTTATTTATTTGTTCTTGTATGTGGATGATATGTTGTTGATTGGAAATGACAAAGAAATTATCCAAGATTTGAATACCCAACTGTTCTCCGAATTCGACATGAAGGATCTTGGTGCTGCAAACTATATTTTGGGCATGGAAATTAAGAGAGATCAGGCAAAGAGGAAGCTCTGGTTAAACCAGAGGAAGTATGTCGAGACTATATTTCAAAGGTTCAATATGCAGGATAGTAAACCCGTGAATGTTCCTATTCCTGTAGGTGTAAAGCTGTCTGCTGAACAGTGTCCCAAGACACAAGAAGAAGAGGAGGATATGTCCCGTGTTCCATATGCAAGTGTAGTGGGTAGTCTGATGTATGAAATGGTCTATACTAGACCATAAATTTCACATGCAGTGGGAGTACTGAGCAGGTTTATGTCAAACCTAGGGAAGGAGCATTGGATAGCAGTGAAGCGGGTTTTCAAATATTTACGTGGCACTAGTGATTATGGCTTGTGCTACCAGGGAAGACCAGGATTGGAAATAATGTTGGACATTCGTGGTTTTGTTGATGTAGACTGGGCTGGAGATCTGGACCAAAGAAGATCTACAAATGGGTATGTGTTTAACCTATTTGGAGGCGCAGTTAGTTGAATGAGTAAAAGACAGTCTGTAGTGGCTATTTCAACTACAGAGGCAGAATACATAGTAGCCACTCATGCAAGAAAGGAAGCAGTTTGGTTACAGAGATTGTGTTCAAGTATGGGGTTGGTACAACAAGCCATAAGGATAGACTGTGATAGCCAAAGTGCAATTTTCTTGGCTAAGAACCCTGCTTACCATTCAAAGAAAAAGCACATTGATGTTCAATATCACTTTGTTAGAGATATGGTTGAGGCTAAAAGGGTGTTGCTGGTAAAGGTAGACACTTTGAAGAATGTTGCAGATACATTGACGAATTCTATGAGCACTCAGAAGTTCTCTTGGTGTAGAGAAACAATGGGTGTTGAAGAATTGGCCCAATGACTATGCTCTCCTGTGGCCCCCTGTGGAAATAATACAACAAGTGGGAGAATGTTGGGTATGTGTTATATTCTTTCCAAGACTAGCCCCACGCGTTGTACGTTGTGCCAGGCGTAGCAAGGGGGGTCACAAGGGGGAAGGCAGCCCCCACTGTTGGGGTCTGGGGCAGCGCCCCGGCGAAATTTTTTTTGGTATGCGGACTCACTCATAGGCAGACCCACCCATGTTTTGTGCATGAGTTTGCACATGGTTTTGGGGTACGGTGGTTTTTGTCCCCTGGTATTTTGTAGATCCGATCAAGGGAACTACGGTTATGTTCTAATCCAGGGTTAATGGATTGAGGTTTATGTATGCTTCGGCATGTATATATATGTGTTGTAACACTAAAAGGAATATAATGAAAAATCAAGCTGGTCATCCCGATTTGGGATCCAGGGGAAAATCTCTGTGTTTATCTGTTTTATGTTTTATGCTCTCGCTATTGTTTATTTTTTGTTATAAGATTCGTGTGTAGATAATTTTTGTTCAGGGTTAAAACCTACAAATCCACCACAAACGGGTAACTCGAATAATTTGCATGCATGAGATAATTATTAGATGATTGATTAGTTAAATAGTTTATCTCTGATTTATACTGAAGTCCCACTACTTAACTGACCACCAACTAGTTCTATTAACAATTATAACTATTTTAAATGATTACAAATAAAATTAACTCAACTTAGGCTCCTAAAATTTAGGAATCACTACATATAACTGAACTTCTTTCTTTTAACTCAAATAGACAGAGCTAGAATCCTATTTTTTAGAAATCAACATAAGAAAACTAAAATTGAACACATTAACTCAAATTATGTGTTCTAAACTGAGGGAAAAGAGCCTTGTCACCTCAGTTAACTCCTCCAAGTTTCCTGCTAATGTGGAATTTAAAATTTCCTCAATTTGATTAAGGTAAAATCAAAATTGAGACTTTATTGCAACATTTTCAAAAATCCCTCTCAATAAGAAAGGGATTTTCAACCACCCCTATCCCGCATCTATGGAATGTACTGCATGAAAAACCTCTCACTGTTGCTACTGCTACTGCAACATATGAAACTGAGAAGCATATAAAAAACACTGAATCAACTGCGTCTGCAACTTTCTACTAGGAATACTGTGATGCTACTGACTTTGATACTGAGTCTCCTACTCTAATTTCAACACTCCTATGCACTCCTTAGTATATGAATGACACTTATATTCCTACTGCTGAATACTGTGGGCCCACGTAGCAAAGAAAATATCCATGAGGAGAATGCCTCAATGGAACCTACCAAAATTTCTACAGCTCTTGGACTAAGGATCTACATCACTCCAGTCACTCCTAACGTTATAACTCCATGTGCTCCCTCTGCCCACTTGGATCAAAATATCCCCTTACTAGAGGTTTTTCCTTTAGTGGATGTCTCTGCACTCCCTCTTCTCTGCCTCTCCATTTGTGGTTGCTCCTCAACTTTTTAAGGCTCCTTTTGAGGCTACATGTTGAGAGGTCTAACATGCTCCCCCTCAACCACCATATCTCTAGTCTATGCCTTGCTCCTCAAGGATGTGCATGCATCTTATACCTAAAGTACATACATGTTATTGACTCAAACCACGATTTTATTCGCTTGTTTTTTGGATATGTTTCTAAGGAATTCCTTTCCTTTGCTAAAGATCATCTTGTTAGTACCCTATAAATTATAGGATCTCAAGGTGATTGGATACTTCACATTTTTGGAAAAGTTTTCATTATTGAAAGGCTTCTCAAAATTTAAATTATTTCATATATATATATATATATATATATATATATATATATGGAAAATAAGGAAAGGAGGGTATAAAAAATAGAAAAAGAGAAAAAAAAGGAAAAAAGAAAGAAAACCCGCAAAAAGAAATAAAACTAAAATTGTTGCATCTTCAAATGCCACTACTCATTAGATAGGATTGTCCATTCATACAGTTTAATCATGATTGGACAATTTTCAATTTTTGTTGATAGGTTAGAAAATAAAGATATGCCAAACTGTCTAATCTTGGCTTATCAGTAGATAGGTAGAGAATGAAATTGGCTCAAAATTTTAAACTGCGTTAATGGCTAAAATAAGGATAGGAGTCAGGTTAGAAATTCAAAAGAAAAAATGATTTTAGGGTTTTCTAGTCCAAATGCACCCTAAAAAAGAAAAGAAAAAGAAAAAATGTTAGATGATTAGTTTAGGTAGGTATATATGTTGAGGAAAAAGAATGAAAGGAAAGTATGAAATCCATTCCCCAAGGTACTTCTGGCACAAAATATGGCAAAGGATGGCTTTATTCACCTCTTTTCCAATATAGTCCAAACTAAGTCGAAATACATCGGTTAGCACTATCCGTCTCATAAAACCCCCCAAAACCCCCATGCATAAAATTTAGGACTTTATATTAAGCCTCAACACTTCCATTGAAGCTCTGCCCCCCACATTAGGCCATTTGATATATACATACATCATATGTTACATATATGATATGAACTACAACCAACCTTTATCCCATTGACCCTTTACCGTTTCATCACATCGCACTTCGCAAGCTGTAGGCTTTAACTCCTGTTCCTCATAACAAAAATTCTGATTCCTTGATTGCGATGTGAATGGGCTCCACCATCTGTCATGTCGCATCACCTCCGGTCTCATCACACATTGCACTTCACAAGTTTTAGCCTTTAATTTCTGTTCCTCATAGTAAAACTTCTGATTTACGATTTGTGGTATTTAATGGGCCCCATCTTCATCTTGCCGCATCACCCTCCATCATCACACATCACACTTCGCAAGTTTTAGCACTTAACTCATTTTCCCCGATCAGTGATTTGTGATTTGTGGTATTAAATGGGCCCCATCTCTGTCCTGCCACATCAGCCTATGTCATCGCACATCGCACTTCACAAGTTTTAGTACTTACCTCATTTTCCCCAATCCCAAATTTTGCGATTTGCGATAAAATTTAAATTTTTTGATTTGTGATAAACTTTAAACCTTGCGATTTGCAATAAAATTAAAACCTTGTGATTTGTGATATACTTTAAATCTTGTGATTTGTGATATATTTCATCAAAAATTCCACCCAAAACCTTTATCCCATTTACCCCTTCCTTGCCTTCTCACATTGTATGTTCGCAAACATTCCATTCATAACTTAATTGCCAAATCCTATAAACTTCCCGATGCAGTATTGGTGGGACCCCATCGCATATCACAATTCACAAGTTTAGGAGGATAAGCACCTAGGAAGATGTTATAAACATAGAAGTGTGATTTGCGATATTGGTGGGACCCAATTGCATATCGCAATTCACAAGTCCAGGAGGATAAGTGCCCAAGAATAGGTTATAAATGCCGAAATGCGATTTGCGATATTGGAGTAGACGTGATGCGGGTCAATGCTAAAGCCTAAAGGGATTCAAATCCGGGTGTATGAATTTTTTACGTTGTTTTATAAAGAAAAGTGTTAAGTGTTAGTGTCAGTATTTGCATCCTTCCTCTAGTGATCAAACATGCTCTTACAAAGTGATTTTAAGGTGTCAAGGTCAAATTTTGTCATTTCAGTGAGTCTTCAAGAAAAATTTGGTCACTAGGTATTAGGTCTAGGGTTTGCTTTTACTCTTGTCAAATCTGTCCAAATGTCGGTCCATGTCACCTTTTAGATGAGTGTACCATCATTCAGAGGGTTTTCATCATCATGCCAGGTTCCAATGGGTCATTTTACACCTTGTTCATGCTTCAGTTGTGCCTAGGTAAGGTTCATTTCCCTCTCCTAGGGTTTTGAAGGTAATTTCTCTTGGATGGTCAAATCATCAGCAAAACTTGTATCTTGATGTTCACACACCTTTCCCTATCCTTAATGTACCTTATTAAACACTTCCCATCACTGAGATCCCCCAAATTCCTCATTTTCGCACAAACCCTAGTTTCTTGCTATAACTTGGCAATTTTCTAGGCTAGGCCTGTGTTTTTCCCTTTTATACCCCTTCCCCTCACTCAATATTTGAAATTCTACTTTCCCCTGCTTCCTAACATCCCTCCCTACTTCCCAAAATTTTCTCAAGAATTGAGAAGCCCCTTATTCCCTTCATTTCACTTCATTTTGACAAATCCCTTGTTCCACACATCAGGGTAGGATTTACTCCAATGATGTTTCTGAGCAAGAAAAGATGAATTTGTAAAAACTGAGAGAGGTTTTTGTCCACAATAGGCCAAGAAAGAAAAAAATCCTTCACTTTTTACACAGGTGTCATGGTTTTAGAGAAATGTCAAAAATACAGTTTCCTCAGGGGAATTGATGCACCTCTGAAGTGACTTTGGGAAAATCAAGATTTCTCCTAGCTTGGTTGGCCAAATGACTTGCTTGATGAGTAAAATGATAACTAGACACAAATATATTTCCAATGAGCTATCATGAGCTAAATTTGGAGTTTAAGAAGACCTTAAAACGTTGACTGCAACAACACTCGGCCTTGAGGGAGCCTCATTTTTCACATTTTGACCAGTCTTGGGAGATTTGATTTTTGACAGGACAAATGAACTCCAAATTGAAAAATTCTAGTTGGGTTGGAAAGTAGACTCAATAAGCTTTCCAACGAGCTATCCTGTGCCCAATTGGAATTGTGGCGCGGCGCATAGAGTTGCAAGCCATTTTCACCAAAAATTCATCCAGATTCTCAATTTACTTGGTTTCCTCTAGTCCAAAGTAAGTCAAACAACTCTTCAAATGCCAATGAAAGTGTGTCTTAAGATGTTTATGATGATTTAGTAAAAAATTTCAAACCCTACTTCCGTGCAATTTTTTCTCAAGACATGATTGCTTAGGGTTTGTAAATTGGTTTTTTGTGGCCATCACTCCCTCACCTTTTTATTCCCTCACTTCTTTAAACCATTTTACTATCCCCCATATCCCTAAATTCATCCAACTCTACCCCCAATTCCCATTTTCCCAAATCCTAACTACAAAATCCCCAAACCCTACTCACATTCCTAAAAATCTTACTTCCATCCCTAAACTCTGTTCACGTATACATTTTTACACTCTCTTCCATACACTCTACCCATTTCATTCCTCCACCATATTTTTACACTGTTATCCACAAAACCATCCATGTACAACCACATTTTTCAAAACCAAAGGAAAACAATGGAAAGAGACAGTGATCATGGGTATGAGCCAGAGATTGAACATGACCGGGAATCTTGGCTTGAGAGAGAAAACTTGCACTTGGGAAAGGATGCTAGAGAAGGCCAACAATGAGAAAAATATGTTGAGGACCATGGCATACCACTACTTGGCGAGAAACAAGGTGTGCAAAGCAAGAATCAAAATTTTGAAGGCCAAGTTAAAGAAGGCATCGAGTAGGCGAAAAGAGCATGATAAAATTCAGATATTGTCTGAGGCTTCCTTGGCCCAAAAAAACACTTGATGAAGAACACTCAGCCCAAATTTCAAAAAAATTGGGACACTTTTTGTAAATTTTGAATTTTTGGCCTTAAAAACAGACTTTTCAGCTCTATGCATCGCGCCACCTGGTGCACACTTTTGATAGGGGACTCCTTTTGATGTAAACTAAACATTTTTGGATTTTTCATGGAAAAATATGCATTCCTACCAATGGAAAAGAAATTTTGGAGGGGAAAATCGAGGCCAAATTCAAAAATTCCACTTGTGCTGGAAAGTAGACAGACATAATTTTCCAACAAGCCCACTTGGAGCAAATTTAGACATCGGGAAGGCCTCCAAAATAAGTTGCAAACAGGCGCGACGCATAGGGAAATCAGGCGTGGCGCATTGGAGGAAATTTACTTATTTTGGCCCAAAAACTCTGTTGTTCGCCTAGTTTTTGACAGTTTGACTTTCTTACTTCTTAATGTCAAAATCATGATGTATTTTAATGTAATTTGATGGATCTTGATGTAATTTTGATAAATTTTCACTCATAGAGGTAGATTCATCCATCAAAGGGTAGTTTGCAATTGGATGAATCAGTTTCCTAGTTTTTAGGGGCAAGCTGTTCCACTGCCTACTTTTTAGTTCTCAGTTTAGATTTTGTTGGAACAACTCCTAATATTATGAGCTCGACCCCTAGAGGCTAGGATGAGTTTTTGGTTGCTTATATCTTATGTTTTCTTAGTCATTAGCTAGGTTGGACTTTTGGGAATGATTTGAGCATCATTGTACATTCATCTCTGCATTTTGGCAAAGGAATAGACCAGAGTTTGCAGCACTTTATGGGATTCATGTGGCATTTTTCTTTGATAGTGTGTTTCTCTCTGTAAATGTAAGTTTACTGGTGTTTTATGTATGCCATTTTCTCTCTTATTTCTTCTTAACTGAAACAAACAAAGATAAAGGTAGAATCCATTGAAATTGCAGTGCTCTACCTAGGGTTTGTTTAGTTATTTATGTTTTCAGCTGTTTGAAGAGGATCCCTAAAGTTTTCTTGCCCTCTTCAACTCCTCACCTGTCTAAAGTTCTCCATTTCTTTCAATTGAAGTGTCAAATCAATTGCCTACCTTGCCCCATTGAGATCTCTGCAAAACTGAGCCTCATTCCCCAGACCCAAAATCTGCCTTTCCATTTGAGCCAACAAAACATCCTTAAATTCAATCAAACTCTTTTGCACACATATCTAGCCTAAAATCAGTCTTCACATCAAGTCATCCCAAGCCTCATTGATAATTTTTTGCTGAGATTGACAAGGAGAGAGCCCTCTCCCGACCTGGTAGGGCTAGCTACCAGGTTAAGCATGGTTTGATGTTACCCTAGGTTCTGCCTTTCTCAGCCTGAGGTAGATTTAGGCCATAATATAGCGGCGACCATACTGGGGAGAAAATTTTGTTGTTTTATTTATAAACTATAGATGGATCCTGAAGTTAGCCAGGTAGCCTTCGAAATGCTCTTGCTTTGCATTAGCGAAAGTAGATGAATGCTGCTTTAGTCAATCTTCGGTCTAGTTTATGAACTGAACATCTGGTTTCCTCAGTAAAATGTAATCAAGTTCAGATCTGATTGTTGATGGTGGACAATGATCAGACACCGCAAGGCTGAAATCATTCACCTGGCGACTCTAAATTAATTTCGAGATCAGATCCAAGGACTTCACTGGAGGATGAACCTGACCAGCAGAAATGTGAAAGGACAATATGGAAAGATCAGGTATTCAAGTTGAAATTTCATCCAAGACATTTTGTTCTTTGTCATAAATTATTTCTTCTCTTTTCCCGATAATATCAAGAAGGCTTTGCAAATTATATTTGATTTGAGAAAATATCCTTGACCTGCATTTGATTCCTTCCCTTTGAAGATTGTGAATACCAAAGATTTGCATGCTTTTGAGCTTGATCAAGACCCTTTTTCCGAATCTTGTGATGACCATCTTCAAACTGATGAACCTCAAGAGACCAAGACTGATTCTATACCTTTTGTACATACCCCTATACCTTTTAAAATTCTAGATCGATACAAGCCTCTGATTTTACCCCCAATATCCCATGCTTTCCCTAAAAATCATGACCTATATCTACCAAGATTTGATGGTGAACGCGACAACATCACTGCTGAGAGACATGTTATGAATTTTGAGTCTTTTCTTGACCTTTTTGAAGTTGATGAAGAGGATGTCAGTATTAGGCTTTTTGCTCTTTCTTTGCAAGGCAAAGTCAAGAGTTGGTTCAAAACCCTGCCTGATGCGAGCATCTCAGATTTCCAGTAGTTCGTCAAAGTTTTCCTCGACAAGTGGGTGGTCAGACAGAACCCTTTCTTGATTATAGAAGAGTATAACCAGCTGAAAAGACAGCCAGGGGAGACAGTACAACATTTTTCTGCCAAATTTAACCAAGTTTATTATTCGATGCCAGTTAATATAAGACCTCCTCTTGGATCTTCTCTCTTGCACTACTCGGGTGCCTTTGATCTAGAAATGGAGTTTCAGCTGAGAGAAAGGAATCTTGCAACACTTGAAGAGATGTAGAACAATGCAGTAGATGTAGAGGCTCATTTGCTGATCCGAAGGGAAAAATTGAAGGAAGAAGAGATGAAAAACATAGATCCAGAGAAATCGACATCTCTAGAGGTAAAGCTTGACATTTTGGTAAGTGCAGTGGAAGAGATGATGCAAAAGATCACCACAAGGAATGAGTATAATGTTCAATCCCATGGCTTTCTGATTGAAGAAGAACAAGTTGCTGATCCAAAACATTTTGTTTCTTATCCCAATTCTCATAGATTTGATAATGATTTTTTTATAGATCATCTTGGAGAAGAGAGAGCTGTTGATATGACATGTATGCTTGATGATGTGTTTTATACTAATGATTTGCCTCAGTTTGACCAATATGATGATGATTAGGTTCTCCAAATAGAAGCTAATCTTGCAGAAAAATCAGTAGCTAGTTTGTGGAAGGAGGAAGTTCACTTTCAATAGCTCGAATACATTAATCAACCGATGCATATCAGCTACAGAAATGACGAGGAAATTGCAGCAAATTTTGAAGTAAGTGAAGGATATTTGCCTTTTTTTTTTGCCTCGTTTCAGTTCATCAGAGACAACTTTCATGCAATCCGAAATCAAATGTCGACAAGTCTTGATCTGGACCATCTTGAGTACAATGAAAACCTTGTTCAAGACTTCTCACATCCAGATTTGCAGCCCCCGAATGCCATTGATTGTCAAGTTGCAGATGAGGAATTGGAAGCTGGAACATATGATGAAATGATACAAGATGATTCTGTACCTTTCTGTTTTGAATCATTTCAGTTTTTGAAGGTTAAATTGCATAGTGTATCTTCAAATGAGCAGCCTGTATGAAATCATGTAATCTCATCAGAACCAATAGAAAATGGGTTGCAGCAGTCTTTTCAAGTTTTTCACGATCCAATAGCTGATGTGTTGGATGATGTCTGCAGTCAAAGTTTTTCTCCATTAACTACATGTGAGCTCGAAACGTGTGCTAATCTAAACTTGATCCAGAAGTTGGTTTCTTTGTCATTTTTAGTGGGAGTCTCATCACAAAGCTCAAAACAAAGTTTTCATTCATGGTATGAGGAGAAGAGAAGTAATCCATTGGATGAGCTAAGTCCCAGTGTGCATGAACTTCAAGATCCTTATGTAGTGTTTTTGGAGGCGGATAGAGAATCCATATCATTCAATAGATCTGTTTCCAAGTTTTCATGGGAGTTGCCTTTCGATAGTTCTCTCTTTTTGTTCATAAGCGAGCACTTGCGGAGAATCCAAACAGCAGTCGGAATACTTACTTGTTTGCATTGGTTGTTTCATTTCACTTGATCAGGTGATGAATGGAACAACTAGAGTAGGTTGTATTGAATAAGCTTCATATTGAGAATATTTTCCAGTTTTTCGGTTGTGTTTAAGTATCGAGTCAATTTTTAGTTTATTGAGAGTCTATTTGTGTCTTCAAGTCATCAGTTTTCAGTCATGCATTTCATCTTGAGTTTTTGACTCCATTTCCCAATGGATGAAGGCACTGTCTGCTTTCCAAAGATCTGTAGTTCTTGGCACCTCCAAGAAGCTACCATCCCCATTGGAGCCAATGTTAGTGTTAGTGTTAGTATTTGAAGCCTTCCTCCAGTGATCAAACATGCTCTTACAAAGTGATTTTAAGGTGTCAAGGTCAAATTTTGTCATTTCAGTGAGTCTTCAAGAAAATTTTGGTCACTAGGTATTAGGTCTAGGGTTTGCTTTTACTCCTATCAAAGTTGTCCAAATGTCAGTCCATGTCACCATTCAGATGATTTTACCATCACTCAGAGGGTTTTCATCATCATGCCAGGTTCCAATGGGTCATTTTACACCTTGTTCATGCTTCAGTTGTGCCTAGGTAAGGTTCATTTCCCTCTCCTAGGGTTTTGAAGGTAATTTCTCTTGGATGGTCAAATCATCAGAAAAACTTGTATCCTAATGTTCATACACCTTTCCCTATCCTTAATGTACCTTATTAAACACTTCCCATCACTGAGATCCGCCAAATTCCTTATTTTCGCACAAACCCTAGTTTCTTGCTATAACTTGGCAATTTTCTAGGCTAGGCCTGTGTTTTTCCCTTTTGGACCCCTTCCCCTCACTAAATATTTGAAATTCCACTTTCCCCTACTTCCTGACATACCTCCTTAATTCCAAAAATTTTCTCAAGAATTTAGAAGCCCCTTATCCCCTTCATTTCACTTCATTTCGACAAATCCCTTGTTCCACACATCGGGATAAGTTTTACTCCAATGATGTTTTTGAGCAAGAAAAGATGAATTTGGAAAAAATGAGAGAGGTTTTTGTCCAAAATAGGCCAAGGAAGAAAAACATCCTTCAATTTTTACACAGGTGTCATGATTTTAGAGAAATTTCAAAAATACAGTTGCCTCAAGAGAATTGATGCACCATTGAAGTGATTGTGGGAAAATCAAGATTTCTCCTAGATTGGTTGGAAAAATGACTTTTTGATGAGTCAAATGATAACTAGACAGAAATATATTTCCAATGAGCTATCATGAGCTCAATTTTGAGTTGAGGAAGACCTTCAAAAGTTGACTGCAACAGCACTCTGCCTTGAGGCAGCCTCATTTTGCACATTTTGACCAGTCTTGGGAGATTTGATTTTTGACAGGACAAATGAACTCCAAATTTACAAAATTCCAACTGGGTTGGAAATTAGACTCAATAATATTTCCAACGAGCTATCCTGCACCCAATTTGGACACCGGGAAGGTCTCCAAAATTCTCCTAAAAAAAGGCACAGCACATTGGGTGAGTGGCGCGGTGCATTAGGTTTGTGGCGCGACGCATAGAGCTGCAAGCCATTTTCACCACAAATTCATCCATATTCTCAATTTAATTGGTTTCCTCTGATCCAAATTAAGTCAAAAAACTCTTCAAATGCCAATGAAAGTGTGTCTTAATATGTTTATGATGATTTAGTAAAAAATTTCAAACCCTACTTCCGTGCAATTTTTTCTCAAGACATGATTGCTTAGGGTTTGTAAATTGGTTTTTTTTGGCCATCACTCCCTCAAATTTTTATTCCCTCACTTATTTAAACCATTCTACTATCCCCCATATCCATAAATTCATTCACCTCTACCCCCAATTCCCATTTTCCCAAATCCTAACTACAAAATCCCCAAACCCTACTCACATCCCTAAAACTCTTACTCCCATCCCTAAACTCTGTTCATGCATACATTTTTACACTCTCTTCCATACACTCAACCCATTTCATTCCTCCACCATATTTTTACACTGTTATCCACAAAACCATCCATGTACAACCACATTTTTCAAAACCAAAGGAAAACAATGGAAATAGACAATGATCATGGGTATGAGCCAGAGATTGAACATGACCGGGAATCTTGGCTTGAGAGAGAAAAATTGCACTTGGGAAAGGATGCTAGAGAAGGCCAACAATGAGAAAAATATGTTGATGAACATGGCATGCCACTACTTGGCGAGAAACAAGGTGTGAAAATCAAGAATCAAAATTTTGAAGGCCAAGTTAAAGAAGGCATCGAGGAGGCGAAAAGAGCATGATAAATTCAGGTATTGGCTGAGGCTTCCTTGCCCCAACACAACACTTGATGAAGAAAACTCAGCCCAAATTTCAAAAAATTTGGGACACTTTTTGTATATTTTGAATTTTTGGCCTTAAAAACAGACTTTTCCGCTCTATGTGCCACGCCACCTGGCGCACGCTTTTGATAGGGGAATCCTTTTGATGAAAACTCAACATTTTTTGATTTTTCGTGGAAAAATATGCATTCCTACCAATGGACAAGAAATTTTGACAGGTTTTGGGCTCCCAAAAGGGTAAAAAACATCCCAAAAATAACCTTTCTGCCCCTTTTTTGACACACAGGAAGCAGTCTTGGCAGAACTCAGTTTTGGAGGGGCAAATGGAGGCCAAATTCAAAAATTCCACTTGTGCTGGAAATTAGACTGGAAAATTTTTCCAAGAAGCCCACTTGGAGCAAATTTGGACATCGGGAAGGCCTCCAAAATCAGCTGCAAACAGGCGCGACGCATAGGGAAATCAGGCGCGTCACATTGGAGGAAATTTACCTATTTTGACCCAAAAACTCTGTTTTTCGCCTAGTTTTTGATAGTTTGACTTTCTTACTTCTAAATGTCAAACTCATGATGTAATTTAATGTAATTTGATGGATATTGATGTAATTTTGCTAAATTTTCATTCATAGAGGTAGATTCATCCATCAAAGGGTAGTTTGCAATTGGATGAATCAATTTCCTAGTTTTTAGGGGCATGTTGTTCCACTGCGTAATTTTTAGTTCTCAGTTTAGATTTTGTTGGAACAACTCCTAATCTTATGAGCTCAACCCCTAGAGGCTAGGATGAGTTTTTGGTTGCTTATATCTTATGTTTTATCAGTCAATAGCTAGGTTGGACTTTTGGGAATGCTTTGAGCATCATTGTACATTCATCTCTACATTTTGGCAAAGAAATAGACCAGGGTTTGCAGCACTATATGGGATTCATGTGGAATTTTGATTTGATAGTGTGTTTCTCTCTGTAAATGTAAGTTTACTAGTGTTTTATGTATGCCATTTTCTCTCTTATTTCTTCTTAACTAAAACAAACAAGGATAAAGGTAGAATCCATTGAAATTGCAGTGCTCTGCCTAGGGTTTGTTTAGTTATTTATGTTTTCAGCTGTTTGAAGAGGATCCCCCAAGGTTTCTTGCCCTTTTCAACTCCTCACCTATCTAAAGCTCTCCATTTCTTTCAATTGAAGTGTCAAATCAATTGCCTACCTTGCCCCATTCAGATCTCTGCAAAACTGAGCCTCATTCCCCAGATCCAAAATCTGTCTTTCCATTTGAGCCAACAAAACACCCTTAAAATCAATCAAACTCTTTTGCACACATACTTAGCCTAAAATCAGTGTTTACATCAAGTCATCTCAAGCCTCATCGATTAGTTTTTGCTGAGATTGACAAGGAGAGAGCCTTCTCCCGATCTGGTAGGGCTAGCTACCAGGTTAAGAGTGGTTTGATGTTACCCTAGACTCTGCCTTTCTCAGCCTGAGGTAGATTTAGGCCATAACAAGTGTGAGAGGGAACACCATGATCTTTGCCATGCATCAGACCAATTGAGAAGAAAATGTGAAGAAGAAAACCTCAAGCTCTTGTGCATGTACATGAAGGCCTTTCTTATGCCAAGTGTATTAAATTTGTTGGTTAATTGGCGGCATGTCACCTTCTAGTTTGCATGGGATTTTATGAGTGTTCACCCACCAAAAAGAATTAGTAATGAAATTACTGATCTTCATAATAAAAGTAAGAAGTTGTGGATATTATTATTATTTGTAATAAGGAAATACCCGAAGAGAAAATGCTTAAAAAAGCAAAAAAAGGAAGAGTAAGCCATGCAAGCCATGGACTCTTATGACTTATCCCATTAACTCTGCTTTGCATTTTCCTCAATCTGTTTTTTACTAAAAATAATGATTAGTTAGAGTGAACCACAATGTCTTTAAAAATATATTTTTTAAGTTACAAATATTTCTTTATTGAATATAAATTTGTTAAACATTTTTTGAAGTTACAAATATTTCTTTATTGAATATAAATTTGTTAAACATAATTTTTAATATTAAAAATATTTATTTGTTCAATTAAAAATAGTATATATATATATATATATGGATGAATTCACTATTCCATGAACATAAAAATATACAGCTCCCGTCATGGCATCTTATGTTATGATCAAGATCCAGTATCAAAGCTGGTTCATTCTTTTACAAGTCCGAAACAGAGTTCTGAAGCATGCTGTGTATACATATGTTCAGTTAGGCTGAGCGCATCACATTAACTATTCTTCAAACGCTGTTACATTTTATGCAAAACTGGTACATTTTTCATTCAAAATAACTTCAATTTTTTTATTGCCTCAAACATGTCAACCAAATTATCAGTCTGGTAACTTTGGATGAACGTTAATACTTTTCATTTCTAGGAACTGGGGTTTTAATCTGGGAGCAGTAAACTGAAAATTTCAACAGACCTAGCATTCTCATTGACCAGGCCTTTCAGAGAACACTCTTTCCCTGTGTGTACCTAGGGGTCACAGCGGAAATGGAAAAAAGGTTTCCTGAATTCCAGCAAATAAAAAACTGGAGATGTGATGAATCCACATTCCGTGGCTGTAAATAAAATAACTGATGACTAAAAGAATGGAATGGTCCCCAACCGATATCCTCTCTGAGCATACCCATGCAGCAAGTTCACAACAGATGGGCACTGAGATAATAGTTGTCTCGGCTACTACAATTTGGACAGCAGGAACAATCAAGCAGAAACTCGGCTACTGTAACTAAGATGTGCTGTGACAATCATCATTACTATTGTATCCTATAATGGGAGCAAGTACTCATAGATATAGAGTCTGGGCATTCAATTAATGAAACAAAAATATTATACAGTCTCAAGGGTCAAAAACATAACAAAAAGGAGGCATTCCAAAGCAAACTACAAAAGTGCAAACAAAGGCATCGGACCGGGTTAGTCAATTTAAGTAAAACCCACGCCCCCTCCCCATTGGAGTTCACATCAAGCCTCGAAGCATGCTCTGGAATCTCATAAAAGATCTGTTAAGTTTTGTCTTGCCTGTGATGATTAAAGAGTCCATCTATTAGTGTTGTAAAGCGAACTACGTCAGGCATGCAACCTTTCTTCAACATCTCTTGAAAGAGCTCCCTGGCTTTCTTTAGATTACCCACCTTGCAAAACCCGTCTATAAGTGTATTATATGTGATATCATCAGGTTGATCACCTATTTCAGCCATAACATCTAACAACGAGAGAGCTTCTTGAAGCTTCCCTTCTTTGCAAAGACCAGCAATAAGAACATTGTATGTGATAATACTCGGATTGTTCCCCTTATCCAGCATCTGATGAAGTACTTTGGTGGCCTCCTTCCACTGCCCTTCCTTGATGAGGCCAGCGATAAATGCAGTGTATGTGACAACATCAGGCAATATGTTCTTGTAGTGCATTCCATAGAAGAACTTCCTAGCCTCTTCCAACTTGCCTTCCTTACAGAAAGCATCAATAAGTACATTGTATGTGACAGTATCAGGGCATGTGTTTCTATCAAGCATTTCGTAGAAGAGTTTTGTAGCCTCTTCCAACTTGCCTTCCTTACAGAAACCATCGATAAGCACATTGTATGTGACAGTATCAGGGCATGTGGTTCTATCAAGCATTTCGTAGAAGAGTTTTGTAGCCTCCTCCAACTTGCCTCCCTTACAGAAACCATCGATAAGTGCACTGTATGTGACAGCATCAGGGCATATGTTTCTGACGGGCATTTCATAGAAGAGCTTCATAGTCTCCTCCAACTTGCCCCCCTTACAGAAACCATCAATAAGTGCACTGTATGTGACAGCATTAGGGCATATGTCTCTCTCAGACATTTCATAGAAGATCTTCATAGCCTCCTCCAACTTGTCTCACTTACACAAACCATCGATAAGCGGATTGTATGTGACGGCATTTGGGCATATGTCTCTGTCGGGCATTTCATAGAAGAGCTTCATAGCCTCTTCCAACTTGCCTCCCTTACAGAAACCATCAATTAAAGCAGTAAATGTAATAACATCAGGGCTATGCCCTTCTTCTAACATCAGATACAGTATTTGATTGGCCTCTTGTAGCTTACCTTCTCTGCAGAGTCCATCCATGAGGGTAGTAAATGTAATCGTGTTGGGCTCATGACCGTGTTGCAACATAACAGCTATCAATCCAAACGCCTCGTGGGTTTTCCTGCTCTTGCAGAGCCCATCTATTAGGGTGTTATAAGTTAAAAGATTAGGAAGCTCTCGATTGTTCACCATTTTTTTGAACATTTTGACAGCATCCTCCGCTCTG
Source organism: Pinus albicaulis (assembly GCA_034641835.2). Taxonomy (NCBI): domain Eukaryota; kingdom Viridiplantae; phylum Streptophyta; class Pinopsida; order Pinales; family Pinaceae; genus Pinus; species Pinus albicaulis. The sequence continues at coordinate 345,134,405 of CM076578.1, read as the reverse complement.
CCTGTCCTGCAAAGCCCTTTTATGAGGGTAGTGAATATTACGACATCTGGAATATAGCCATGTGTTTCCATTCCTTCAAACACTTTGAAAGCATAATCCATTCTACCTGTTTCACAGTGACAGTTGATAACAATGCTCAGAGAAATGAGATTTGGAACAATGTCTGCTTCAACACGCAATGAAATGAGATTTGTAAACACGCAATGCTGATTGATGTTGCTTCCGTCGGCCTAGGCTACTTAACAAAAGATTGCAGGTGGTAATGGTGGGATTAGAGTTAGCTGAAAGCAGATGCCTGAAGGTATCCACTGCCTCCGTAAGCCTGTTGGTCTGACAGAGTGTTTTAATGTGCAAGTCGCCACTGGCATTCAAGGCGTGGAAGGAGCGCTGAAAAAGCATTGCCCTCCTCCTTGCAATCGCCATCATCGCCATTGGGTTGGGGTGAGCAGATGAGCTTGAAATTGCTTGGAGTGTGAACCGCTTCTTAAAGCCCTAAAACCTGTGAAAATTCACTGACCTTGCTCCAACAACCTAGAAAGGGCACTCATCCATCGAATATTCGCCCTTTCCCAATCCGTTTTATTTTCTGTCGGCCTTTCCCAACCGTCCATGAACATATTTAGATATTTTCTGAACGGCTTTACCGGGGATAGAAATATTGTGACCAAGGGAGGGGATTTTTATTTTTATTTATAGATTTTGTAGAATAAATTTATAAATAAAATTATCGATTGTTTTGTTCGTAGCTTTTAAAAAAAATAGTATAAGTATTATTATTATTTTAATTATTGAGTCGCAAGAAATGTTGAATGGTTAATTACTTAAATTATCAAATTTTCACAGCACTAAGTAAAATTAAATGGATTTCGTTATGAAAGTGAAGCTCATCATGAGTAGGAGGTTGATGATGGGTACGAGGATGTAATTGATGGTGTAAAGTACTCTTAAGTTAGATCAATTCTCTCTCACTCGGATTTAAAGTGTTGTTCTTTCATTTTAAGCACTATGAAAAAGACAATCAGAAGGAACATAGAATGATGCCAACAAATGATGAAAGGGAGAGGAAGAGTGATGCAGATATGCAATTGAAAAGACAAAAACACTTGGCTTCTAATTGCTCTCAACAAGGTCAATGCTACATATAAACCCAAGCACGTATAAAGTTTGTATATTTACCCGTTTCTCTTTGAAAACAACTCCGAAACAACTCTTCTAGCTAACATCAACTCCGAAACAACTCCTCTAGCTAACATTGTCCATGTGTGAGCCATTGGATCAGCTGACACTGTCCACGTCTGAGCCATTGGATCAAATGTTAGACGATTGAAATGTTTTAAGCCATTAGATCCACAAGTAAATAAATTTATATCATAAAATTAAACTCCACACAAACCAATTAATTTATATTACATAGATAAAAAACAATATAAAAAAGGAAAATAACTAGCAATTGCACCATATGTTGCAAAAGAAACGCTGTAAGGAAATAGCATAGGAAACAGTAACCTAGAAGAAATAAGTTGTTGGAGAGAAGGAGCAAATTTTGCTTTCATGGAAGCAGGTCATGGAGGTTTCAAATATATTGATTATAAGAGTTATCAGCCATAAACTTTTGTTATAGATATTGAAATAGGAAATTGTGGGTGAAAACATATATGTAAACCAACATAATGAAATAAGTTGTTACGGAGAAGGAGTCATCGTGAAGGAATGAAAGGAAAATTTTGCTTCCATGGAATCAAGTCGTGGAGGTTTCAAAGATATTTATCATAAGAGTTAAATTTTGTTATAGATATTGAAATAGGCAATTGTGGGTGAAAACATATATTTAAACCAACATAAATTGTTCACATATATAAAAAGTTTGTTATAGATATTGAAATAAGAAATTGGGCTGAAAATATTTTGGTGATTAATAATCCTATGAAACAAGCATGAAATCAACATGTAACTCAAACAAGATATTTTAAATACATTCAAGTAAAATCTATCTAGCATAGATGTAAATAAAGAGAATTTTTATTAACAACAATAGAGTTTACTCCAATTGTATTTTTAAGATATATATTTGATGATAATAATATTTTTTTTTGGTAAAATAAGACTAAGTTGGAACTAAATGGATTTGGTGAATTGCATAGAGATTTAACACATTAGGGCACATTAAGTGAAGGGGTGCTAGTGTTCCTTACCTCCAAATGTAGTATAGTGTGATGCATCAATATAAAAAGCCCTACACCTACTTAGAATTTTTAGTTCAAAATTTTAGTCATATATATATATATATATATATATATATATATATATATATATATATATACACACACACACTAGTGAAACAATATATTATAAAATGTATTTATTTTAAATGAAAAAAAATGATGATCTATTATAAAACAGAAGAGCATCAAAGGAAAATAGCGAGCCTAAAGGAATGTAGAGGTACAAAATAGAGAGAGTGAGGGAGATCTATACGTACAAAAAAGAGAGCTTGAAATAGATGTGGATGTACCTGGAAATTGTGAGGAAATGAGAGATGCGGAGGAACTTGTCAATGAGAATTGACCACACAAATTAAGTCACCCTTTTAATATTTTAATTTTTTTCAATGTACATGTCAAGCTCAAATTAGAAATTAGAAATTTATATATATTTTTATGTAGGGAAAGCATCTTACCTACAACAAAATCTTACCACACATAGAAAAACATGGACATTAATCAGAAGTTGCAAGAAATTGAAGAAATGAGGCCACTAATTCATGAATGAATAGTTCAAGATAAAGTAAATTAGGTGATCAAAATTATTTTTCAAGGTATGTCTATCATAGCACAAGCTTAACTCTTAAATATATTTTGAAAGCACAAATATCTAATAAATATAGTTCAATTATTGGGCATTAGAAATTCCAAAGAGGTGAAGGTAAATGGGTTAGTATCAAGAAATATGACATCAACTCGTGGAAAAATTGCAAAATATCAATCTCAATATGGCATAAGTGCTAGTAAGAAATTATTGACAGGTGTTGTTGGAAAAAGAACTACATAAAATCGATTGATGTCAATGAAAACAATAATGTACAAAACATTAAGCAAAATTTTATGGAGGCATTACAAAATTAAGATTCAATAACATGAGAATGATGAACTTTCATGTTGGGCTGATATATTTAGGAAACCTTATCAAGGTAGACTTTCGTATAATGTGAGCGACAATGTGAAAGAGTTTTGGTATTGGAATTTCCAAGTGTCACCAAATGAGAAGAATATCATGAGACATTGTATATCTAGAGGGGTGTATTGAGATCCTTTCCCCTTTCAGTGATTGTTATTATTAAAAAATAATTCTTACTACATAACATGTATAACTTGTATATAGACTTATAAAACATTAAAAAAAATCGTGCTGAATCTTATGACAGTGAGGAAAATATAAGCATTCCATTAATACAACTACCACATACTATCAATAGGAAAAAGGGTTTTCCTCTGAAGCGATCTATGCACCTTAGTCATGCAAATAGAATCTCAACACTAAGGAGTCATTCTAAGATAAAAGGTCATCATAGTAACTTTGATGTTCCAAAACCATCAATCAGTTAATTATATTTCTCTAAATATGAGAAATTGGACAATAGTCACAATATTGTAATGCTTGGGGGGAATGTGTATCCATATCATAGTATAACTATATATACAACAACTTATCCAAATGATATAAAATTATTTCATTAGCAATGCAACTGCTACATGAATTACTCACAATCCTTAATGATATACTCCAAGTTCTTCCAGAATACTAATCAAGTGTCTAAAAAAGCCATCATCACTTAGTCACCATATAGGTAACACCTGGGGGAAATGTGTTAGAATTGTAGATACAATAGCTTATACAGAAGATATAAAAATATGTTATAAGTAACGCAATTGCTACATGAACCACTCACCATATAGGTAACGTCTTGGGGAAATGTGTTAGAACTGTATATACAATAGCCTATACAAAGGATATGAAAATATATTATAAGAAATGCAACTGCTACATGAACTACTCATAGTCCTTAATGATATAATCAAAATTCTTTCATAATACTAATCAAGTGTCTAAGGAAGCCATCATCACTTCCAAAATCATATATTTAAACATACAAGTTGTAAAAAATGAATTTGTTTCATAAATTTTAATAGAATCATGTGCTCAGATCTAAGATATAGTTCTTAAACTCTGAAGCCTCTTCTTGATTGAAAACATACTAAACTGATAAGATATAGCTAAAGAGTGATAATTTAAAAACTTATTGTCACAATCTTTACATAATAATTTTATGCACAACTTGTATATCAATACATATCATCTTGCAACCTGTCTAAATAAAATAATTGAAGTAAATACTATCAGTTGGTTTTCAATACATTTATGTAATTAAAATAGAGCTAGGAACTTTTGAAGACTGCTTCATTGAAAATTAGAAGCATCTTCATTCCTAGTTTTCCAAGCTGGTCGTGATTACCTCTCTACATCACTTGGATTAGCACTGTTTTTGTTTCACCATTATCTAGCAATCTCGAGACAAAATGAGTAAGAAATTTATGAATGGAAACACCTACAAATGTGTGACAAACATTAGTTCATTTGCAATATCAATTTATTCTGTGAGTTTTTGTGATTTTTTTCTTGTTGCTAAAACTTAGTTTTGGTTGTCACCTAGTTATCATGATTCAAATTTTTTTTATCACCTCAGATCCTTATAGCATTAGATATATTTTGTGAGCTGACATGATGTTTTTTTTGTCACAATGATTTAAAAATCATTTATTATACCACAATATTGATTTTCTCATTGTCTTTTTTGTTTATGAACCCTTTAAAAAGACCATAGGAACATTTGATTTTACATTATGATCTCCCCAGCATGGGTGGGGGTTTAAAAAATTGGAGAGTAAATTGAGCGGTTATTGTTAGAAATTGTTGTATAAGATAGGAAATTTGAATGGTTTGTAGACAATATGGATGTCATAACAGATATCTATTTTGAATTTTTTAGTGTCTTTGGCCACCATGCATCTAATATGATCCATTTCAACTGAGAACTTCAATATCTATTTTGAATTTTTTAGTGTCTCTCGCCACGATGCATATAATAGGATCCATTTCAGCTAAGAACTTCAATAAATAGTTGTGTGAATGATAACTTGTGACATCTCTAGCCATTTTCTTTGATTGTGGATTAGGTTACAAACTAATAACTTGTGAAATCCCTGGTCATTTTCTTTGATTGTCATTCAGGTTATAAACTAGAAGACACTCTCTCTTCAGAAGACTCTACAATATATATTGGATGGAGGGAAATGTTATGATAAAACATGTACAAAAAACCCTTTAGGGTTGTCTCAACTTACTCTATTGTTAATCACATAGTGTCAATTTTGTAAAACTAGAATCTACAGTAAGGATTGAGTGGGTTTTTTCTTTTGTAAGTTTTGTTTGGAATTGAAAAATAAAAAAATTATAAAAGCTAAAATTACGTAAGTTTTTTAGCCACAATTAGGTAATTAAAGATATGTATATAGTTTTTTTTTTAAAAGAAATTCGATATTCACTAACAAAAAAAATTCGAAAGAGTATCTATTTAGTTACAAACTGTTATGTAGTTACAAAATATTATAATTAAAGGTAAATTTAGTGTTAATTAAGAAATGAGAATTATGAACATTCATCATTATTGCTCAAGATAAATAATGTCTTGTAAAATAATTTGGAAATTAAAAAAAAATAACATATTTTAAAAATTTTCATTATGAATTTAATTTTTTATATATTAAGAAATACTACTCATGAATAATAAAACAATTGTAACATAAATAATATATAAGAAAAAACCCATGGATTTTTGGAATAATAAAATAGTTGTAAGAAAATTAATATAGAACAAGAAAAATTATGTATATTTGAATGTATGAAAATTTAGATACATTTTATTAAGTAAAATTTTAAAATAATAATGGTTATAAACAATTAAAAATAATTTTATTAAATAGTTAGTTTAGATATATATTATTTATGAGAGGGATCAATTCTCTTTTCACTCTAAAAGAGGTTTGAATATCAAGACATTTGATCCCTCTTGGCTCTTGGTAAATCCAAAGTTAAGAATGATCTAGGCTATCTTAATTCTCCCCTTTAAATAAACTATATTCCACATGAATACCATGGGTCAATACCATGGGCTGTTTTTATAGTTTATTATTATTTTATTTTATTACCTAAATTTAATTTAACTTATTAAAAAGAAAAAAGAAATACTATGAAAAAACATATATAAAATTATTTAAATTTACACATAAAAATATAACAAATTTTTAATAACAACATTTTAACTTAAAAGTCACCAAAACCTAAATTCAATCAAACTTATCAAAAAGAAAAAAAAAACTAACATTATAATATATATATATATATATTCTTGTGAATCTAATGGCCTAAAACATTTCAATCATCTAACATTTGATCCAATGGCTTATACATGGACACAGTGGCAGCTAGGGGAGTTGTTTTCAAATAAGAATGCTTTACGGCATAACTATTTATATATTTAAATATTACATTTTTGTGTCACAATGATAGCAAAGTATGATAGAAATGTTGCAATGTCATGTTTAACATTTTGACAATGTCAAATTACACAAAAATAAAAATAAAAGTAAATTAAATAAAAATATTGACATAATGTAATGAACATTTTAAGTAGGTCAAAATACATAAAAAATAAAAATAATAAAATAAAATAATAATAAACTATAAAAACAGCCCATGGTATTGACCCATGGTATTCATGTGGAATATAATTTATTTAAAGGGGGAATATACATAGTTTTTCTGGTTCTATAGTATTTTTGATACAACTATTTTATTATTCTAAAAATAGATGGTTTTTTTTTGTTATATATTATTTATGTTACAACTGTTTTATTATTCATGAGTAGTATTTATTAATATATAAAAAATTAAATTAATAATGATTTTTTTTTTTAATATGTGATTTTTTTAAATTTCCAAATTATTTCACAAGACATTATTTATCTTGAGCAATAATGATGAATGTTCATAACTCTCATTCCTTAAATAACACCAAACTTACCTTTAATTACTTAATTACGCTGTAAAGCGTTCTTATTTGAAAACAACCCACCTAAAGTGCCACCTGTACCATTATGTACCCTTGATGTTCATGTTAGACAATTGAAACACTATGGACCATGGGATTAAATATGGTTATTAATTAGTTAGGTAAGTAAACCGAACACACCCTTTATCTATTCATATTGGATTCAGAGAAGAAGAAAAAACAACCGCAAGCTAAGAACGCACCAGCAAGGGCTTCATGATTATGATGAGTTTGTCCATCTGGTAATGGAGATGTGCTCGTTCTCTCTTTCAAAGAAAATTAAGGGAAGATATGCAATGATTGTATGAAGAGGTTCTGGTTTTTTTCGGAATCCATTTGCTATTCAAATTAACCCTGTTGAGATTGAGCGATATCGCTTTGAGCAAAGAGCAAACACGACACCCACTCCAACTGAATCAAGGCTACACCCCGTATTGATGAAACTGAATCGGAGAGACAAGGGCTTAGGCCAAGAAACTGAAGAAGCCCTCTGCTGCGGATTGAGCAGAAAGTGGTGATATGAGGTTTTGTGGAAAATGGACTGGAGAAACAAGGACTTAGGCCGAGAAATTGAATAAGCCCTCTGCTGCCGATTGATCAGAGACTGGTGATATGAGGTTTTGTGGAAAATGGATGGGGGAGGGAAGGGCTTAGGCCAAGAAATTGAATAAGCCCTCTGCTGCCGATTGAGCAAAGAGTGCTGATATGAGGTTTTGTTTCCCTTTCTTAGAAATTTATTTATTTTCTTTATAAATAGTATTTCTTTGTATTCCAGGATGAAAACGAGACCGATATTTGGTTGAGTACACCAATCGATTCTGCTTAGTTTTCCAGCAAAGTTCTTTAACTGCATTACTTATCCATGGCATCGCAACATCTCTAAACTTTGGGTATACATTCATTGAAGGAACTTGACAGCCTCTATTTCGTATCGTTGGTTTACCACTGATAGCTAGATCCCCTTCGCTGATTATGTGCCCATGTTCATATTATTCTTTTCTTGTCAATTACAGTTTTGGGCAGAGGATTTCGGTATCGATTGCAAGGCAAAAAAAACCATGCTTCTGCTGAGAAATTCAGTGATCAAGACTTCAGTAACAACATGTTTTGTTTTCCCTCCGCATTTGATACACACAAGTCCTGCCGAGGAGCACCTGCAAGGATTCATTGGCGGGAGGCTGAGGCATAGCAGAGCACCGGATCAAGCTTTCTCCATTTTCATTTAAGAAATTTTATTTTTTCCTCGTTTCCATTTTTTTTCCTATTTGTTGAGTGATATAGATAGGGTTTTATCCTCTGTAGCTGGACAGAGTATGAAAACCGCACCAGGGCAGGTATTACGGGATATCGTGAAACAAAACAACTCTTTTCTTGTGAAGCCGAACAACAACAGGAGCACCAAGATCCAGTTTAGCGAAGACACCAGTAATCTCTGCAAGTTGCACTCATTCAAGTTTTCAGGTATGGCTTCTCTTTCTCCTTTCCGTTGAAGTTTGTTGGTATATTTTGAACTGCTTATTTGCGTAGCATGGTCTTTTTTTGAAGTCCCAACAGAGATTTCAAGAAGAAAGCATATAGATGCATTAAAATTGAGATTACAGACTCCAAGGGAAGAACTGCGTGTCTTGGACCTTGATTCTCCATAAGCTTAGAAGGTTACTTTCTATGCAGGAATTTATATTTAGCTGCAGTTTTTCAATAAAATGAAAAATTCTTGCAATTTTTGTTCATAAAGGTGCTTGTTATGACCTATAAATTTGAATAAAGGTATAGATAACTCTGGCAATGTTGCTGTTTTCCTCTGCTGTCTGTGTTTTATGGATCAATTCCATTAACTCATGATTTGATCTTTGGTAGGCTAACCATATAACTCTGTTCTTCCTCTTTGGTCTTTGGCAGGTTAACCATATGTCTGTTCTTTCTCCTGTCTGAAATAAGTAATAGTTGCTAACATACTATAGGACAAGTAATGTCACATGAAGTGTGCTGAGCCCTGTGTGGAGGAAAGTTCAAAAGATGAAAAGCACGGAATTGTGCAGGTAAATTACCTCTCCTTTGATCCGCCTTACATACAAACCAGATGCTCTGATTTGGGGCACTGGAAGTCCAGAGAAGTTGGTTGCTTCATTGGGTTTCTGTAACTGGGAACAGCTATGATACAAACCAAATGCTCCGATTTGGGGCACTGGAAGTCCAGAGAAGTTGGTTGCTTCATTGGGTTTCTCTGTAACTGGGAACAACTATGACACACGAGCTTTGTTTAAAGCAATGTGCAAGAATATGCCATTAGTTGATATGTCTACCATTGGTGTGAATTTGAGATACGCATCCTCGACCTTTCTGTTATTTGATAATATGTCTACCATACTAAGCTTTCTTGAGCTCTGGAACCTCAACGTTATATATCATACCTAGGTTATATATCATACCAGGGTTTAGATGGGTCTTGGCCAGTGTCCATATTGAATGCTTATCTGGACAATATAGGAGAGATCACCAGAATGCTTCAAGGCATGGCTTCAGCTTCAAATCAAGCAACATGGAATCCATCTTCTCATTTTCCTCTTTGAGAACCCACATTAAATTGTTGCATTTAAATTTATGGTTTTACTTTCATTCTGTAAACAACATCAAAATGGTCACTGAAGCATGTCTAGCTTTTGGAAAGGATCATGATGAAATTTGGAAGAGGAAAGAATGGAGTTGTATCAGGTGCTTAATGTGATGGACTAATACAATCTAGTAGTAGATGACGGTAAACTGATAAGGAGAGTTGGGATTATCTCTTTGTGAAATATTTTTGGCAGGAGCTGTAAGATGATATAGGTAGTAACATTTGAAGGTAGATAAGAGAACAAAAATTCTGCATATCTAATATAAGGTACTTTCAGAGAAATCTTTGTTGAATGATGTTAACACTACTAAGTTAATGAAACAGTTAGTCCACTGTTCCTGAAATTTACCCTTACAAAACAATCTATGCAAATTATGCTTTAAAACAATTAAATGAAGATTTTTGAAATATTATTAAAATGATCAAATAAAAGAAATACGTTACCAATGAATTGTTGAAATGTCAAAGTTGTAACATACCTTTTAGGACATCCTGCGATTCTTCCATGGAAAAGTTTTACATATTAAATATGCGAATGTGGACACTAGAGTTAACCCTTTGGGGTAGATTCTCAGAATTCCATTCATAATATAAAAAATCCAGCTTTTCTGTGTTAACACAGATCTTTACAGATCCATATTTTGAGATAAGTTCTCCAATGCTAATACTAAACTGATATAATCCATTAACCATTACACTTCATATTTGCAAAATTAACACTGTATGATCCTGATATCTAGACATTTCTGCAACCCGCACGCTTAAGATGTTGAATCAACATGTGTTGCTCTGTTTAAATGAAGAATCATAGCTGAGAAACCCGTTTGAACAACCAATAGCCTGTATTGGGATGGAATTTGAGAAAAATTGGTTAATATTTGTGACCACTAACCATTTCTGATTCACTTAATCAATGCCACTGTCAATTATATAGGTAAATAAATGAGGAAAGAGATTCTTTATGGTCGGCTAAAATTTGTTGTCCATTGAATTTGGGAAAAAAAGACCACAGTATCTGCATTGTGGAAGCCCCACGAGGTAAACCATCATTGAGATTCAAATTCATGTACCAGGAAATCAAATTTGAACAATAACCATTAATTAATCATTGACTTTAGACTTGAGATTGGGAACGTGTGTCAGTTAATTTTTTTTATTGTGACCAACAGTTTGGTATGAGTAAAATTTTTACCATGACTTCAGATTATTGCAGTTGAAACAATGTCTAACTCAAAACTAGATTTATTAAAAGTATTTATATATGAAAATTCTAAATTTTCTATCTTGACATTTGAAAGTGACATCAAGACGCCATTAGCATTAGCCTTACAAGCTCTGGGAAAAATTAAAGCTAATAAACAACTAAATTTAAGTGATTGCAGATTCAGGAAATACCATAAAACTGTAATTTATTGCAGATTTTCAAAATATTTTAAAATTTATAGACAAACAAAAGCAAGATGAAACAATTAAGTTTTCTCTTCTCCATGAAATTTTAAAATATTCTCAAAAACTACAATCCACTTAAATTCAGCTCCTATGTGTACTGTCAAGAATGGAGAGAACTTTCCAAGTAGTAATGACCTATTCTGGTTGTATTTATTCCCAACATCTCCAAATTTATAAATAGAAGTGAAATGAAAGTATTCTCAGTAACAATCCAATTAGGTTCAACTACAGTGTGTACCTCCCATCCCAGGAATGGAGATGATTTTCCCAAATTTGAATCAGCAGGTGTTGCTCTGTTTAAATGAAGAATCATAGCTAAGGCAGAGAAACTACAAACTACAGAAAGCCCATATATAGCTCGTTTGAACAGCCAATAGCCTGGATTGGGATGGAATTTGAGAAAAGTTGGTTACAGATTATTGCAGTTGAAACAATGTCTAACTCAAAACTAGATTTATTAAAAGTATTTATATATGAAGATTCTAAATTTTCTATCCTGACATTTGAAAGTGACATCAAGATGCCATCTATGAAAGTGAGATCAAGATGCCATTAGCATTAGCCTTACAGGCTCTCGGAAAAATTAGAGGTAATAAAAAGTTGAATTTAAGTGATTGCAGATTCAGGAAATAATCATCCCGCTGCAAACATGAAGAACAAAAACAAGAAAGCTGATTACAACATCAATGTTATCAACATGAACAGATAGAGCTTCTATGAGAAACTATTCATATGTAAACAAAATTAAAAAATTTATCAATAACAGAGGCTAGGGTCTGCCTGGTCATCAAATGATTTAGTCAATGTGTATATGTATCCACAATCGAGACAAATGTGTGTTTCCCGGGGCTGTTAAAATCCAGGAAGTCAGGTGAACATGTTTTTCAATGGATCAGAAAAAAAGGCACCAGAAGTGATAAAAATGCACTGAATCTCACTGGAGGGAAAATAACAGACCTTCTGAGCCTTCGTAAGTTTCCTCCCAAATCGAGGAGGGGCTGGTATTTTCGGCAATCTTTTCACATCGACCTCTGCACCTCTGCAAGTACATATTCATTTGACTCCTATTCAAAATGATATGTTAAACTGATGTGTTAAACTGAAGAGACAAAACAAGGCCACTCAAAGCTCAAGTCACTGCTAATAAATGGTTATGAGTTCAATTCTCAAACTCATGGTCATGAGAAGATGCGGTAATCACAACATCAAAATTAGACCCTGTAAACAACTATGCTAAAGAACCTCTATCTTTCTGAATAGAAACTACATATCAATGGCCCAGACTCGAATTCCCTACACAGATAGAGCCATGTTGACAAACAGGGCACAATCTTGAAAGCGACCCCATTAGGCCGGAACAACTAAAATTTTCGATTACAAGATAATTAGCAAGGATATGATAGAAAGGCTATCATGCTTACTACAAAATAAACTGAATCCGATTTTGCTTGGATGGCAGTTTTCGTAAAATCCAATTTGATAAAAATGCACTTAATCACTAAAGGGGAAAATAACAGACCTTCTGAGCCTTAGTAAGTTTCCGCCCAAATCGAGGAGGGGCTGGTCTTTTTGGAAACCTTTTCACATCGACCTCTGCACCTCTGCAATCACAGATTCATTTGACTCCTATTCAAAATTATGTGTTAAACTGAAGAGACAAAACAGGAAACTCAAAGCTCAAGTCACTGCCAATAATTGGTTATGAGTTCAATTCTCAAACTAATGGTCATGAGCAGATGCAGTAATAACAACATCAAAATCAGACCTTGTAAACAACTATGCTAAAGATTCTATATTTGGTGTTTAAGTAATGTGAACATTTTTTCTTATGGATGATGTGTTTGATCATCCCACAAAGAATCTCATCTCCTGGTTTGTACTTCTGTTCAAACAATCATTCTCAGAGTTAAAAGCATGCCCTGTTTTATATATACAGGAGAGGGTAACTTCCTCAACGTATACGCTGTGAAGTTTGGGATTGGAGTGACTTGTGAGAAGGCTTCCACTGCATTGATGGAAAACAATAGAGAAATCCTTGCCATGATACTGTTGGTAGCAATTTCTCTTGTTATTCTGACTTTCTCCAACCTAAAGAAATCTCGTCTCATCCAGGCAATTAGAATCTAGAGTGTGCGAAGGGTTGGGGAATGGAATGGGAACACACAGAAGAATGATTTTATCATTATGACATGCTCTTCCGATAAAATGGAGGGATATGTGAATGTAATCATGGCCGGTGACGATATGCCAATGTTCTTGGCCATACCAACGATGCTGGTAAAGTTTGCTGGTGGAGACATTCCAGTGATTGTTGTGTAAGTTATTACCAAAGTAATGAAGCTAGATATTTTAGAAGGCTAGGATTCCAGTGACTGTTGTCTAAGTTATTAGTAAATCGATGAAGTTGGAGTTTCTAAGAGGCTAGGATGTCGCGGACTGACAAATACACAACTGGACAAATCATTTGGCTCTTTGGCTATGCAAGAAAATTAGCAGGAACTATTAAAGCTACTATGTGAAGTGTTCTTAAAGAAAGCGAACAATAACCATTAATTAAGCATTTACTTTAGACTTGAGATTGGGCACGTGTTAGTTAATTTTTTTATTGTGACCAACAGTCCGGTATGAGTAAAATTTTTACCATGACTTCAGATTATCGCAGTGAAACAATGTCTAACTCAAAACCAGATTTATTAAAAGTATTTATATATGAAAATTCTAAATTTTCTATCCTGATATTTGAAAGTGACATCAAGATGCCATCTACGAAAGTGAGATCAAGATGCCATTAGCATTAGCCTTACAGGCTCTGGGAAAAATTAGAGGTAATAAACAGTTGAATTTAAGTGATTGCAGATTCAAGAAATACCATAAAACTGTAATTTATTGCATATTTTGAAAATATTTTAAAATTTATAGACAAACAAAAGCAAGATGAAACAATTAAGTTTTCTCTTCTCTATCAAATTTCAAAATCTTCTGAAAAATTGCAATCCACTTGAATTCAGCTCCAATGTGTACTCTCAAGAATGGAGAGAACTTTCCCAGTAGTAATGACCTAATCTAGTTGTATTATTCCCAACATTTCCAAATTTATAAACATAAGTGAAATCAAAGTATTCTCAGTAAAAATCCAATTAGGTTCAACTACAGTGTGTACCTCCCATCCCAGGAATGGAGAGGATTTACCCAAATTTGAATCAGCAGGTGTTGCTCTGTTTAAATGAAGAATCATAGCTGAGGCAGAGAAACTAGAAACTACAGAAAGCCCATATACAGCCCGTTTGAACAACCAATAGCCTGGATTGGGATGGAATTTGAGAAATGTTGGTTAAGATTTGTGACCACTAACCATTTCTGATTCACTTCATCAATGCCACTATCAATTATATAGGTAAATAAATGAGGAAAGAGATTCTTTATGGTCGGCTAAAATTTGTTGTCCGTTGAATTTGGGAAACAAAGACCACAGTATCTGCATTGCAGAAGCCCCACGAGGTAAACCATAATTGAGATTCAGATTCTTGTACCGGGAAATCAAATTTGAACAATAACCATTAATTAAGCATTGAATTTAGACTTGAGATTGGGCACATGTGTCAGTTAATTTTTTTATGGTGACCAACAGTCCGGTATGAGTAAAAGTTTTACCATGACTTCAGATTATTGCAGTTGAAACAGTGTCTAACTCAAAACTTGATTTATTAAAAGTACTTATATATGAAAATTCTAAATTTTCTATCCTGACATTTGAAAGTGACATCAAGATGCCATCTACGAAAGTGAGAGGAAAATGCCATTAACATTAGCCTTACAGGCCTTGGGAAAATTTAGAGGTAATAAATAGCTGAATTTAAGTGATTGCAGATTCAGGAAATACCATAAACCTGTAATTTATTGTAGATTTTGAAAATATTTTAAAATTTATAGATAAGCAAAAGCAATATGAAACAATTAATTTTGCTCTTCTCCATAAAATTTTAAAATATTCTCAAAAATTCCAATCCACTTAAATTCAGCTCCAATGTGTACTCTCAAGAATGGAGAGAACTTTCCCAGTAGTAATGACCTAATCTGGTTGTATTTATTCCCAACATTTCCAAATTTATAAAAAGAATTGAAATCAAAGTATTCTCAGTAACAATCCAATTAGGTTCAACTACAGTGTGCATCTCCCATCCCAGGAATGTGTGTACCTCCCATCCCAGGAAATGGAGAGGATTTTCCCAAAGTTGAATCAAGAGGTGTTGCTCTATTTAAATGAAGAATCATAGCCAAGGCAGAGAAACGAGAAACTATAGAAAGACCATATACAACCAGTTTGAACAGCCAATAGCATGGATTGGAATGGAATTTGAGAAAAGTGGTTACAAATTATTGCAGTTGAAACAATGTCTAACTCAAAACATAAATGAATGATTTCAAATCCTTTAGTTTCTTGGAATAAAATTTAAAAAATGTGTAAATAAACTCATTATGTAGTGTGTCCCAAAGTATAGTAACAAAATGCTAAAATAATACTTAGCCCAAATTCCTACAACTTTTGCATTCAACAATGATTATTGGTGAAAAATTTATATTGACAACATTGTAACCCTCATGAATTCATCACCAAAAGATGCCATGTTTTTTCAGATTTTAATTAAAGAAACTAGTAGGTTATGGACTATGTAGGTGGATAATTAGTGACTTAGACACATTTATACTAACTTTCTTATAGTAATTTCTTAACCTTTTGACAATGGCCTCAAACATGAGCATAACTAATCAAGCATAAAATGTCAAGAAATCACTATCATTGTATAAGTTTGAACTCCATATGGAATTTGACGATAAGGCTCATGTTTACCATCAAAGTTACAAGTAACTTCAACAAAGAAATTAGCATGGAAAATAATGGCTACCACTATGTGTGTGGACTTTGCCATGTGTTTTCTTTCTTATGTTATTGCTTTACAACGTTTCCTTTGCAACATATGGTGCAATTGCTAGTTGTAATAGTTTGTAACTACATAACAGTTTATAACTACATGCATACTCTTTCGTATTTTATTTAAAATAGTAATTTATATTTGTATTTTTTTTAAATGAATATTGTTAAATGTTTAATTGAGTAAAATGTAATAAATTGATATTCTAAATTTTAAGATATTTATTTAAAAAATTCAAAGTATGGTGAGTTTTGTTTTATTAAGCTTTACTCTAAATGTGCAAAGCATGAATCTATCTCAAGTCCCAAACAAGATTCTCATGTCCCAAACAAGATTCTTCTTTCTCTTCTTATTCTAGCTTGCACCTTGACACTCCTCCTCTCCTCCTTGCACAAATTTAAACTATGAGGAACAATGTAGTTGTTGCATATAGGAACATTTAGATATGATAAGAAAAATGTGATACTCTATTGTAATTTTCTTTACAAATGTGATGGCAAGTGTGCCCTAAATGTTGACAATTTCATGACTAATGCAGTATAAGCTACATGCAAATTTACAGTCTTGTATATAAGATCAAGAAAGCTATGCCCAATATCCAACACCATAGAGCAAGACATGTTCACAAATTCAACAATTGCTTCCAAATCTCTCTCAGTGCTAGAGTTTTTTTCTCAATAAACTTGTTTTTACTGCTCTTGAACTGGTGAAAGTCATCGTTGTTGCATAT
Organism: Pinus albicaulis; assembly: GCA_034641835.2. Lineage (NCBI taxonomy): Eukaryota > Viridiplantae > Streptophyta > Pinopsida > Pinales > Pinaceae > Pinus > Pinus albicaulis. Next base: position 345,117,516 of record CM076578.1, on the reverse strand, counting down.
AGGAGCATTTAATTCTGATAAGAAAATTGTGACACTGTGTTACAATTTTCTCTACAAATGTGTTGGAGTTGTTTTCTCAATAAAATTGTTGTTACTGCTCTTAATGATTAAATCCATCATTGTTGCATATAGGAGCATTTAGCATTGATAAGAAAAGTGTGATAGTGTGTTATAATTTTCTCTACAAATGTGATGGAGTTGCTTTCTCAATAAACTTGTTTTTACTGCTCTGAAGTGATGAAATCCATCATTGTTGAATATAGGAGCATTTAGCTCTGATAAGAAAAGTGTGATACTCTGTTATATTTGCTCTACAAATGTGATGGAAAACATGCCATGAATGTTGGCAATTTCATGGTTAATGTAATATAAGCTAATTACAAATTCATTTCTTCTACACAATATCAAGAAAGCTATGCTGAGTAGCCAACACCACGGAACAAGACATGTTCACCAACTCCATAAATGCTACTAAATCTTTCTAGGTGTTGGAGTTATTCTCTCAATAGCATTATTTTTATTGCTCTTGAAGTGATGAAAGCCACCTCTCCATACCATTTTTACTATGTGCACAAAGAACAAAAGAAACCAACTTCATATCAGTGATACTGAAAAATCAAGAACATGGCAGACACCAAGGAGATTAGTGGTAAAGAACAATGTGATCTTTTGAATAGTTTGAAAGATCATGAAGAAAATAATACATAGGTGACTCAATAAGAGGTGATCAAGATTAAATATGCAGGAATTACACCAAAACAACTTTTGATTTTCAAGGTAGAAAATGATTTGTAAGGCCTAAGGAAGCAGTATTGCAGTAATATTTCACTGTAACATGGTCCTTGCCTTTTCTTCATATAATTATTTGTTAAATTAGTAATTATTTATTTAATTTATTCAAATAAATTAATATTTTTAATACATACATACATACATACATACATACATACATACATACATACATACATACATACATACATACATACATACATACATACATACATACATATATATATATATATATATATATATATATATATATATATATATATATATATATATATATATATATATATATATATATATATATTATACAAGTTGTGCCAAGAAGTTTTTAAATTCTTGCTCTTCAACTATATCTTATCAGTTAAGTATGTTTTCAATCAAGAAGAGGCTTCAGAGTTTAAGAACTATATCTTAAATCTGAGCACATGATTCTATTACAATTTACAAAAAATATTCAATTTTTACAACTTGTATGTTTATATATGTGATTTTGAAAGTGATGGTGGCTTCTTTAGACACTTGATTGGTATTGTGGAAGAACTTTGAGTATATCCTTAAGGACTATGATTAGTTCCTGTAGCAGTTGCATTACTTACAACAAATTTTAATATAATTTCTTTTTGATACATATATGATCCAAATTTATGCAGGAACGCAACAGAATACACATATAACCATAAGCACAGAGATGCAACGGAAATAATGCATCCTTTTATTAAAATCAAATTATAGAAATATGCTTATAGACAGGGCACTGGTAGGTTATCTCTGAGAAGAGATGTGGCGGCTACAGGCCTTTGAACTGTGTTACAATACAACCATAATATAAATAAATAGCCAGGGCGCTGGTAGGCTTACCTCTGAGAAGAGATGTGGCAGCTACAGACCTCTGAACTGTGTTACAATGAGACATAATGGAAATGAGCGGGCAAGGGCACTGGTAGCGTATCTCTGAGAAGAGATGTGACGGTTACAGGCCCCTCCACTATGTTGCAATGAGGCTCGAAGGCCTACTTATTATTGAGAAACAATGTAAAACCTGAAACGTCCAAAAACCTAACCCTAGGAGATGAAGTGCCAAAACTGTGGGTCCCGTTTGGATAAATTTGTGTTTCAACTTCCCAGGTACGTAACTTTGGCATCCGATCTCCATTTGATGTGCTCAAAATCTCGTTAGGAAGATCTCTCCGAGGACTACAAATTTTGACCCATGGACTCATGTTGCTTTCGGTTTTCCCCAAAAACGTCATTTAGGTCCTTAAAACGGCTCCAGAAGTTTAGACCTAAAAAACTACTAAAAATAGTAAGTTGTGTTGAAACATAAAAATTGAAAGAACTAATGGTGGTGGTCCAAATGGAATAGGTGGGTGGCCACCAATATCCACTTGGGTCATTATGGCCCCAAAACAGCTCCGAGAGTGCAGAACCCGAAAACCTGCTAAAAATAGTAAGTTGTGCTGCAAGTGAAAGGCTGAAAGGTGCGGGTCCAAATGGAATAGGTGGTGGCCACTGATATCCACCTGGATCATTCCTCCCTCCTTAGTAAACAATGGTCCCCATTACGTTAAGTTCCTCCATGAGAGGCGATTCTACTGAACTTGGTATTGGATTTGTCCAGGATGTCGTGAACTTGTTGGCAGACGTGCTGGATGTGGATGTGCCGCCGGTGGGCAGCTGTTGAAGGATCTGGGTAAAGTTATCCATCATTGTGTTCCTTTTTTCCTTGAGGGCCTCCTTGAGCAAGATTTTGATAGGACCTCCTGCTCCCTTGTCCTTCTTTCCTTTCGCCATGGGGGGTCGTCGGGGTTTGTGAGGCTGATCTTGCAAGGGTTCAATCGGATCGAGCCCAAAATCCTTATACCCTAACCGTGTTGGGGACATGCAAAGAAAAACGGAGAAATATCAGAGCTGCTCTGATACCACTGATCCGGATTTATGTAGGAACGCAACAGAATACAGATATAACCATAAGCACAGAGATGTAGTGGAAATAATGCGTCTTTTTATTAAAATAAAATTATTAAAATATGCTTACAGACAGGGCGCTAGTAGCTTATCTCTATGAAGAGATGTGGCAGCTACAGGCCTCTGAACCGTGTTACAATACAACCATAATAGAAATAAATAGCTAGGGCGTGGTAGGATTATCTCTGAGAAGAGATGTCGCGGCTACAGGCCTGTGAACTATGTTACAATGAGACATAATGGAAATGAGCGGGCGAGGGCACTGGTAGCATATCTCAGAGAAGAGATGCAATGACTACAGACCCCTCCACTATGTTACAATGAGACTCAAAGGCCTATTTATTGTTGAGAAATAATGTAAAACCAGAAATTTCCAAAAACCTAACCCTAGAAGATGAAGTGCCAAAATTGTGGGTCCCGTTTGGGTAAATTGAGGTTTCAACTTCCCGGGGACGTAACGTTGGCATCCGATCTTCGTTTGATGTGCTCAATAGCTCGTTAGAAAGATCTGTACAAGGAATACAACTTTCAAGTGAGCAACATTGCTCCATGGGCCCATGTTGCTCCTGTTTTTCCCCAAAAAAATGTCATTTAGGGCCTCAAAACGGCTCTAGAAGTTTAGGACTCAAAAAACTGCTAAAAATAGTAAGTTGTGCTGAAACTTAAAAAAGGAAAGAACTAATGGTGGGGGTCCAAATGGAATAGGTGGGTGGCCACCAATATCCACCTGGGTCATTACGACCCCAAAACATCTCCAGGAGTGTAGGACCCGAAAACCTGCTAAAAATAGTAAGTTGTGCTGCAAGTGAAAGGCTGAAAGAATTTATGGTGCGAGTCCAAATGGAATAGGTGGGTGGCCACCGATATCCACCTGGATCAATATACCTAATCCATGAAAAACTGGTTATCCATGAAAAATTGTAACTATGTCTGCAATGATATATGCTAATCATTTTAGTTTTATGTTGATGACAAGTTATTTTATCATTTGTTAAGTAATCCTTTAAGTTTTTATGTCTATAATAGTTTAGAAGCATTGGTATCAATATAATAAATTGATATTGCAAATAAACTGATGTTGGTGAGATGTCTATAGGTTTTTCCATTCATAAATTTCTTACTCATTTTGTCTCAAGATTGCTAGATAATGGTGAAAGAAATACAGTGTTGATCCAAGTGATCCAGAGAGGTATTCATGGCCAACTTGGAAAACCAGGCATGAAGATGCTTCTAACTTTCAATGAAGTAGTATTCAAAAGTTCCTAGCTCTATTTTAATTACACAAATGCATTGAAAACCAACAGATAGTATTTGCTTCAGTTGTTTTATTTTGATGTGTTGCAAGTTGACATTTACTGCTATACAAGTTGTTTTATTTGCACGTGTTGCAAGTTGACATTTACTGCTATACAAGTTGTGCATCAAATTATTATGTAACAATTGTGCCATGAAGTTTTTAAATTATTTCTCTTCAGCTATATCTTATCAGTTTCGTATGTTTTCAATCAAGAAGAAGCTTCATAGTTTAAGAACTGTATCTTAGATCTGAGCACATGATTCTATTAAAATTTATGAAACAAATTCATTTTTTACAACTTGTATGTTTAAAAATGTGATTTTGGAAGTGATGATGGCTTCTTTAGACACTTGATTAGTATTGTGGAAGAACTTTGAGTATATCATTAAGGATCGTGAGTAGCTCCCATAGCAATTGCATTGCTTATAAAAAAATTTCATATCCTTTGTAAAATCTATCGTATATACAGTTCTAACACATTTCCCCCAAATGTTACCTATATGGTGAGTATTTCATGTAGAAATTGCATTACTTATAACATATTTTTCTATCCTTTGTATAAGCTATTGTATATACAATTCTAATGCATTTACCCCAAGTGTTACCTATTTGGTGACTGAGTGATGATGGATTCTTTAGACACTTGATTAGTGTTGTGGAAGAACTTTGAGTATATCATTAAGGATTGCGAGTAATTCATGTAGAAATTTCATTGCTTATGAAATATTTTTATATCGTTTGGATAATCTATTGTATATACATTTATACTTTGATATGGATACACATTCCCCCCAAGCGTTACCATATGGTGACTGTTGTCCAATTGATGATATTTAGAGAAATATAATTAAGTGATTGGCGGTTTTTAAAAATCAATGTTACTATGATGACCTTTTATCTTAGGATGACTCCATAGCGCTGAGATTCGATCTGCATGATAAAGATGCATAGATCCCTTCACAAGAAAACCCTTTTGCATATTGATAGTATGTGGTAGTTGTATGCATGGATTGTTTATATTGTCCTCACTGTCTTAAGATTCCAGCATGATTAGTTTTTTTATATAAGTCTATATGCAAGTTATACATATTATGTAATAAGAAATGTTCTTTAATAATAACAGTCACTGAAAGGGGAAATGATCTAAATGCACCCCTCTAGATATACAATGTCACATGATATTCTTCTCATTTGGCAACACATGGAAATTCCAATACCAAATATCTTTCACATTGTCGCTCACATTATACGAAATTCTATCTTGATAAGTTTTCCTACATATATTAGCCCAACATGCAAGTTCATCATTATCATGTTATTGAATCCTAATATTTTAATGCCTCCATAAAATTTTGCTTAATGTTTTGTACATTCTTGTTTTCATTGACATCAACTGATTTGATGTAGTTCCTTTTCCAACAACACCTGTCAATAATTCCCTACTAGCACTTATGCCATATTAAGATTTACATTTTTCAATTTTTTGAGCGGTTGATGTCATATTTCTTGATACCAACTCATTTACCTTCACCTCTTTGAAATTTCTAATGCCCAATAATTGAACTATATTTATCAGAGATTTGTGCTTTAAAAATATATTTAAGAATTAAGCTTGTGCTATGATAGATATACCTTGAAAAAAGTTTTTGATCACCCAATTTACTTTATCTTGAACTGTTCATTCATGAATTAGTGGCCTCATTTCTTCAATTTTAGTTGATTCTATATTATCTAGAAAATTACCATCAACGACAATTTCTTGCAACTTATGATTAATGTCCATATTTTTCTACGTGTGGTAGGATATTGTTGTAGGTAAGATGTTGTCCCTACATAAAAGAAATATAAATTTTAATTTTTAAATTAACTTGACATGTACATTGAAAAATTGTAAAATATTAAAATGGTGACTTCATTTGTGTGGTCAATATTCTCATTGACAAGTTCCTCTACATCTCTCATTTCCTCATCATTTCCAGGTAGATCCGCATCTCTTTCATGCTTTCTGTTTTGTACGTATACATCTCCTTCATGCTCTCTATTTTGTACCTCTGCATTCCTTTACGCTTTCTATTTCCTTTAATTCTCTTCTCTTTTATAGTAGATCATCATTTTTTTTCATTTAAAAAAATACATTTTATAATATATTTTTTCACTAGTATATATATATAATTTTTTTTTCTTCCCATGGGAAAAAATCTTTATTTTATGATAAAATAACAGACCAGCCCCTTAATGGGGTTATTACAATGCTCCTTGAGTTGTTTGTACTCTTTTTAAGAGTTTTTTCATGCAACCCTGATGGGTATTCCTCTTAACAGTACAAAATAAAACGTTACCACTACTGTGTTTCCTCCAAAAAATCTTCCTACTTCCTATTTGAGCTTTTTCTCTTAAAAACCTCCAGCCTTGTTGTAGAAAGGCATTTCAAATTTTCACTATGAATGTACATTGGCAGCGTGCTGTTGGACTCCCCGAAACAGGCAGGTTGAGCACTTGTTGCGACGTTAAAAAAGACTAAATCCTCGCAATATAAGGGATTGGATTTTTGAGTGTCTTACCACCGAATTATACCTTCCAACAAAACTGAATTTCCCATTGACTTTTCACGTTGTCCAATAAAAAGACCGTGGTTACGGAAACTGAAGACTAGAAGTTCTCCTATGTATATTTAAATTAGTTGGATTTCTTCCAAGTTAGAAGAGGTATCCACAATTTTCAGTGTGCCTGGAGGAAGAGTGAGAGCCGATTTTGATAGATCATCAGCTTCCGAATTTAATTCCCGGTACACATGTTTGAAAGAGAGGAAAGGAGGGCTTGAAGATGAGGAGAATGTATTTGAGATCTTTGAAGGGCCCAATCAATAACCATTTTGGAGTCTTTGAAAAATTGTAATGAAGAAATATCTTTGGATTTTTCCACATGAAGAACAACCCATAGTGCAACAAGCTCAGCCTTGCTGTTTGATCCGTGGCCTGAAGCAAACATAATGTGAAATTTTGAAACTAGCGAAACATGGAGGACAACCCCTACTCTTGTCAAAGGAGGACAGCCTTGAAAAGCACCATCGAAGAAAGCCCATGCATAATTCTGATTGATTTTTGGAGACACTATAGATCGAATTTTGGGAGTTTTAGGAATGCATTTGTGCTTGGAAGCCCACTACAAAATAAGTGCCGTTGTCAGCTCTTCTGGAATAAATTTCTCACTGAAGATATCCATATTTCAAGCCCACCAAATTCCGTAAGAAAATAATGCAGGAAAATTTTAATAGGAGTTTACCCCAGGCTCCTTCCACCATTGCTTTAGTCTTACTTCAAAAGAGTCTACCGGGGACATATGAGGAGCAACGATTGATGTTGAATAAAGGTTCCATACTGAATCTACATAAGAGCAAGAGAAGAAAGTGTGAGAAATATATTCTGCTGCACTTCCACATAGGTAGCACCGGCTTGGGCCTTCCCAACCCCGCCGCTATGAATTATCCCAGGAAAGAAGGCGATTTTTAAGAGAGAGCCATAGGAATAATTTGGATTTTTTGGGGCCTGGGGATTTCCAGAGGGGATTAGACCAGAACAACGTTTCTATGTTGTACAAAGTTTCCATCATTTCTTTGTATCTGAGCTTTGCTGTGTAAGAGTCGTTTGAAGCATTTTTTGACCAAGCTAGCGTATCCTCAACCTCCAAGTCCAATATTTGAATGAAATTGCTTACGAGAAGAGAAATGAAAGAGGTCCATTCGGCTGCCTGGATTTGTTATAGACCCAAAAAATTTGTGTTTTTCCATCCTGGAGTTCCCCAGGATTGAGGCAAGGCTTTAGCAGCGTCCGCAATGGAATGGATGTGTTTTTCTAAGAGGATAATGCGTAGGCTTTCTGAAAGTTTATAATTTTTTCCTGCTCCAACCCACAGAAGTATCCCAATGCAGACCAATTTTCCATTTCCAATAATCCAAGCAGTCCACTAACCAATGAAAGGAAAGGCTAATACCCTTGCCTTCCATCAAATAGAAGCATTTTTGTGCGATTTGTGAGGATTTCTAAACCACGAAATAATAGATTGGCCAGGACAATATTTTGCACACATGACTCTATTCCAAAGAGAATCCGAGTTTTCCGAAAGCCTCTATAGGGATTTAGCAGCTAGGGAGAGACAAAAATTTGGAAGGTTCTTGATGCCCCAGCCCCCTAAATCTTTAGGCATGGCCAGCGTTGTCCATTTTTCTAGAGGGATCCCTTCAGCTTTTTTGCTAGCAGTCCAGAGGAAGGAAAAACATTTCTTCCTAATTTTGTGAAGGATTCCTTTAGGGATTGAAGCAATGGTGGCCAAGTACATGAGGATGCTTTGGAGCACGGATTTGAGAAGAACCAAACAGCCTCCCCGAGAAAGAAAGAAATTTTTCCAATGAGAGATACGGTTCTCAACCTTCTGATAAAGCCATAACCAATCCTTAAAGCAATAAGAGTTTGGTTTTAGAATTAATCCTAGATATTTAAACCCCGCCTCCCAAGCACAAGTAGGGAAGGGGAGAGAGAAATTTATATGGGATAGAAGATTATCGAGAAAAGTATTGTAAACCAGAACTGACTTATTATTGTTAATATGCATCCCAGGTGCTATTTGAAAGAGCCTGAGGATTTCCTACAATGCTCTAGCATTCTCAATGGAAGTGTTGCAAAAAAATAGGAAGTCATCCATGAAAAGGGTGTGGGAAAGCGACTCCAGTATGACAATATGGATTCATTTTAGACTGCCCGAGGAGATGGCATTTTTACATAATCGACTTAGGGCTTTAGCAATCAACAAAAACAGAAAGGGAGAGAGAGGACACCCCTGTCTGAGTCCCCTAGAAGAGCGAAAGAAAGTAGAGGGGGAGCCATTAATAAAAACTGCAAAGGAAGTAGATTGAATACATTCCATTATCCATTCTACTACTTACAAAGCCATGCCAATATGAATAAGTAACAGCCTGAGGAAGGTCCAATTTACTATATTGTATGCTTTTGACAAATCCAACTTAAGAACGAAAGAAGGTTTTTTGCTCAGGTGGATAGAATGAAGAGCTTCCTAAGCCAAAGATACTGCATTGTGGATTTGTCTTTTGTCTAAGAAACCAAATTTTTCTTCAGAAATGATGCAACTTAAGATGGGTTTTAGCCTCTGAGCTATAATTTTGGCTATGAACTTGTAGATCAAATTGCAACAAGATATAGGTCGAAACTCATCGAAATCCTTTGGCGCTGACTTTTTTGGAATTAACGTAATGAAGGTAGACTTGATTGAGCCCAACACTTTAATAGATCTTTGTGATTCCTTAATTACTAATAATAAGTCGTCCTTTAGTAACTCAAAAAAAACCAAGAAAAAATTTGATCGTTAGACCATCCGGGCCAAGACTTTTTCCTTTTTGGAAAATTTTAAGGATGAGTTCGATTTTCCTCAGTGATCATATGCAGGAAAAGTTGCAACACCTAAAGGATCTCTTGGATGGGACAACCCTCAGAAGCAGAGAAAGCTTTCTTAAAATGTTGGGCCCCTGCCTTGGCTTATTCTTCGAAGGAACGAACCAATACACCATTCTCAGATTTTATTTCTACAATGGTATTTTGGTTTCTTCTATGAGCTGCAAAATGGTGAAATTTTTTTGTATTATTGTCCCCTTCTTTAATCCAAGTTGCTCTGCTCTTTAGACGCCATAATTTTTCTTCCTTTTTTAAGAGCTCGTGACACTTTAGCTCTAGATTTTTCAGGGTCTCCATCTCATTTTCATCCAGAATACCTGAGTTTTTCTGTTTAAAAAGCTCACTAATAGCAGCCTCGATGGATTTTAGGAGTTCTTGTTGTTTTGCATGAAAAGCCCCTGCCCACTCCTTAGTAACCTTCCTGATCTTTTGTATATTGTCAACCCACATCTGCATGAAGGATCGGGACTGAGAAGGTACCACATGGGCCCAGGAGGAGATCACCAAAGCTTTATAATCATCCTCCAATAACCAGGCATGATTGAATTTTAATGGAGAAGGGGGCTTTGATTCAGGATATTCCATAGATAACACAATAGGCCTGTGGTCATAGATGCCACCCGATTCAACAAGTGCATGTACCCATAGATGAGAAACTAAGAATGCTTCAGAAATTATGAAACGTTCCAATCTTTTGGCAATGGCATCCTGATTTTTCCTATTGTTGCACCATGTAGGATCCATTTTAGCTGTTCGAACATCGACTAATCTGATTCTGTCACAGCAAGAATTCAAAAAGGGGGTGAGAGGGTCGGGTCTAGCAAAAGAGCCCCAAATTTCATCCAGAGATAGAGTAAAATTTAAATCATCTCCAAATACCTTGAAGTCAGAGGTCTCCATCTCATCATTAAAAAAATTCCCCCAAAAAGAACGCTTATCATTACTTGGCCCATATAAATTATAGAGGGAAAGGGACCCTCCAGAAAAAGGATCAGCAATGGTAAACTTAATAAAAGAAGATGAGCTATTCGAGGAAATGACAGGGATGGATGGGCTAATTTCCATGATTAGTCCCCCTGTTGACCCAGAGGCATCCACGGAAAAAAAAGGCCAATTACATATCCATTTAGATAGAAGTTCTTGAGCTTGAAGACCGAACAACTTTGTCTCCTAAAGAAAAATAATATCAGGTGTGATAGATTGACACAACATTTTGAGGGAAAGCTAGGAAGGGATGCTCCCAAGACCCCTTGTGTTCAAGGAGAGGATAATCATTTTAAGCCCTTTTTGAGGGCACTCCCTGCTCTAAGAGCCTGATGGATCATTTTTTATTTTCTTGAGTTTATATCCAAAGCAGCTTGATATTGTGCTTTTGACAACGTGGATTTCCTCCCGAGAGTAATCTTGGGAGCAGCATCCAGAGCTAGACCACATTTAATCGACTGATAAGGGCTAATATGGGAAGAGGAACGAGAGTGAAGCTTTGCAGTGTAGGGGCTTGGGGAGATGCGCGTGCCCTTCGAAAAAATGGGGACCCAAGGGGAAGACTTGAGGGAAGGAAAATGAGATGAGGGAGCATCGGATTGAGGAAGCTTGGGAGGGGGAGACTTAGAAGGGCAAGGAGCCAAAACAACACAATCCATCCTATCATTAATAGGAGACTGAATAGAGGAAATAAGGGGAGATGAATAACCTCCAAAGGGCATACCTTTAGCAGAAGAGGAAGCGTCCTTCTCACCCATCCTCTGCCCTACCCTGTTTTCATTTTGTGTGGTAGATTCTGATTGGAGCTGTTCAGCCACAGTGTCATCAAGAGGGGCCGAAATCTAGTCGGGAGCATGTGAATAGGCCAGTTTGTTGAAATCTTTTTTCTTCCATACCTTTTTGAATCGAGGACAAGATTGATCTGGCTAAGAACAATCCTGAGCTAAGTGCCCAACTTGACATCACATAAAACACCTAAAAGGCAACTTCTAATAGTCCAATTTTTGAGTCCAAGTGCTGCCATGCATCTCCAAAACGATTCCTTCATAAAGGCCATCGCGCACATCTAACTTGAATTGGATTTTGGCACATCATTTGTCGAATTTTGTTTCCCAGTCTTCTTCAAGCGAAACGAAAGAACCTAGCTTATTACCGATAGCTTCAAGGATGTGTTGCTGCCAAAATAATTGAGGTAGGCCAAGTAAAATAACCCATAATTTTTGTAGGTGCTGCGGCGAACGATCAACATTAAAACTCATATCCCAATTTTGCAGGATTAAACCGGTCGATCCCTAATTCCACACTCATTCAGTTAGTTTAATTCTGTCATTATTGGATATGACTTTAAACAGAAGCCAACCTTTGGATAGTTTATGAAATACAGGCATATAACCCAGCACAAGCCTCCAATTCTCTTCCAGCCATAATTGAATTAATTCTTTAGTGGCCATTCTTCCACAAAAATTTCCAACCAGCGCCTTTTCCAAATAGGATGGAATATCATATAACGATATGTCAACCCCAACCACCAGCTTGAATGTGTCGACTTTTTTCATATACCCTTTCATTTGTGCACGGGATGGATCAGAGAAGCTTGAGTATCGACGTTCGCAGAAGCTGCTTGATTAGCAGGGGGAGTGGAGATGGACGAACCATCATTCTCACAATAGGCAGATGGAGAGGTATTAGTGTTTAGCGAGCACTAATTTAGAGAATTAATAGCCTGAGAGGCCCGTCTCATGAAATCATATTTTCCGGGCAAGACCTGTCCCATCTCCGGACTGTATGAGAAATCTAATTCGTCATCATTCATGATGGTACATAGAAATACGAATGATTGGTGTCAAGCGAGGGAGAATACGGCGAGCAAATTATTGAGAGATGCGAGGTCAAATGGTGAGATCCCGTGAGGCAAAAATGAACCCACACCTAGGTGCAGAAAAGACTACCCCACCCACCGATCAGCTCGAGGAAGATTACATGTGAGGTCTGCAAGGGACCTCACCGTAGAAGAGTGAGCCTCAGTAGCGAGGCCGAAGAAAAAACCGAAAAACTCAGAGCCCAAAATTCAATCGAGACCAACCATTCCTCTCCTATATATATATATATTGACGACTAAAATTTTGAACTAAAAATTCTAAGTAGGTACACGGTTTTTTATATTGATGCATCACACTATACTACATTTGGAGGTAAGGAACACTAGTGCCCCTTCACTTAATGTGCCCTAATGTGTTAAATCTCTATGCAATTCACCAAATCCATTTAGTTCCAACTAAGTCTTATTTTCCAAAAAAAACAATATTATTATTATCATCAAATATATATCTTAAAAATATACAATTATAATTATATATAATTATAAAATAATATTTTTAAAAATTAATGTAGAAATTTGATTGTGAAAGTGGTCTTTTTTAATGATATAACTCTTAAATCTATTATCCCTTTTTATTTTTTAATGATTCAATTAAGATTAACATTTGTATGTTGTCATGAGGAGGTTTTTTATTTTTCATGTCAATAACCTTTTATAACTCTAGGAGGTTCTTAATACTTCCTTTGTTTTTAATAAATGGAACTCCATTATATATTTAATAAGATGATTATGTAAGAGAATTTTAGGATTATAATTTTTTTTGTCCAAGTTGACAATGTGAATGCTTATTTATCTAAAGTTGGCTCCCAGGTTCAATACCTCCCCATGGGGTTTGAAGATAATAGGTAATGGAAATTGAACGACATATAAAACAAATAAGTTATATCTCAAAAAATCAGTTCTATATATTATAGTTCTTCTTGCTTGAGTAATCATTCAATTTGGCATTCAATTCTTTATTAATAAAGTTGTTTTACTTAGTAGGGAGTACAATAATTTTGTAATAATAGTAGAAAACATATTCACAATATAATTTACTTGAATACATAGATATATGTAAAATATTTTAATAAGAAACTAGATTTGTAACTATAAAATATAAAACTATAACTTAAATTTGTGAAATTACTTTGTATTTTTTTTTCTTATGTATATAGAGAAATACTAAACCAAGTTTGAAGTTAACAAAATAAACCATAACAGAAAGAACAATATCTCCTTCCAAAAATGTCTCTGTATTAAAATGACATTCACTTTCTTGTATACCAAGCCTATTGTTCTTCATACACAATTTCTGACAAGCATGCAATTGGCGCTCGGATATGTAGATGAACTTGGAGTAAACTCTATTTTTGTTAATAATTTATTTATTTATTTACATCTATGCTAGATAGATTGTACTTGAACGTATTTAAAATATCTTATTTGAGTTACATGCTCATTTCATGCTTGTTTTTGAGGATTATTAATCACCAATGGATTTTCACCCGCAATTTCCTATTTCAATATCTATAACAAAATTTGTATATATGTGAATAGATTATGTTGGTTTACATATATGTTTTCAGCCATAATTGCCTATTTCAATATCTGTAACAAAATTTTCTGGTTTATAACTCTTATCATCAATATCTTTGAAACCTCCAAGACATGCTTCCATGGAAGCAAAATTTTCCTTTCATTCCTTCACGATGGCTCCTTCTCTACAACAACTTATTTCTTCTAGGCTACTCTCACTTATGCTATTGCCTTAGGGAATTTCTTTTGCAACATGTGGTGCAATTGCTAATTTTATGATTAATTGTTGTGGAATTGTGGTTTTTTGTCTATTTCTTTCTATGCTAACGATAATTAATTCTAACACCTATGAATTTTAATACTCAATCATCCTCTACATTAATATGTTTGAATGAATTGAATTGTTGGTTTGTATCCACAATGGCATCCCTTTGTTTGTATTTTTAGATGGTCTCCACAATTCAATTGTAAGTTCATTTAAGTCATTGTTGAGTGGTTTGTTGTGTGATCTCTTTGCGCTGAGGCATTATACATCCCATCATGAGGGAGATGGTGTATTGTTCGTAAATGAGTGTAAGCATTTAAATGTTGCCTCAATGTGGGGAAATAATGTAGTGGTTGTAAATGAGTGTAAACATTTAAATATCGGCTCAATATGGGAGAGCTACTGTAGTGTCAATAAAATGAAGCATTAGATATAATAATAATAATAATAATAATAATAATAAAGCATAACATCGAATAAACTAAAAAAAATCATAAAAAAATAAAAATAATAAATCGATTCAATTCAATTTATTACATTATAATTTAATTTTTTCACCGAGAGGCGCTCTCCATCCTAGTATGGTAGAGATGTTGTAAGGTAATGTAATGTCATGTGAACATTTTAACTTGGTTAAAATAAAATAGAAATAAAAATAACCCTATCAAAATAAAATAAAAATGACCAATGGTATCAACAAATGGTATTCATGTGGAATATAGCCGATTTAATAGGCAGAATTAAACCAACCAAGATCCATATTAACACCAGATCTACCAAGTGCCAAGAGGGATCAAGTCTCTTTTCAGTCTAAAAGAGGTTTTCATCTCAATATATTTGATCCCTCTCGACACATGGTGCATCTGGAGTTAAGACAGATATAAGGTGTTAATAATAAAATTATAAACATTTTTTTCCTAAATAAATATCATAATTTACATATTATTTTAAAATAAATTTAAATAATAATGATTCAAATTTCACATCATATAATTAATAAATATATAAAAACTTAATATATCTAAATAAATAGAGTGTGGTATTCCATTAGCATTTGAGATAGTGGATTTTATCCTTTGTTGGGCATTTCCACATCCTTACGATGATCACACCACCATGTGCGTGTGACACTGGAAAGGTTCATCATAGTGTTATAAACAAGTAATGAGTACTTAGCTTTTGGACTACGCCTACACTCTTATTTAACTTAGTTACAACTTCTTATTTATTATATGTTAAGTGTTAGGTGCGGAAAACATAAACTTGAACATAAATCATGTAGCAATGTGATATCAACATTAACCAACAAGTCATGCATCAAATGGGAGGCTAACTTAAAAGGGTCGCAACACTCCATTTATAATTTCATAATACAATAGTTCTTTACAACCTGAATGAGGGCCCCCCCTTGGCTTGGCCAACATAAAAATCTCAACTGAAATCACAAATTTCCTTTCCCACCCTCAGCAGGCACATCCCCATGTGCACTCTTATCTTTTGTTTCCTGCTCGCTCGCTACCTCAAAACACTATGCAATATCACAGACGTTCGCCCTATGAACTTGTCTTGTGATATTCCTTGTGATGATGCTTTACCTTCATGCCTTAGGATATATTTATATCTAACTTGCCTCATTATTGGGGCGCCCTGGTCATGGTCTGACACCCTCCCAACGTATTGAGCCAACGTTTCAAATAAGATTTTTGGTCACATGCCCACCGCTTTATCATGTATGCTAAGAAATGCCCCACACCGTGCCAAGGCGCGTCCATGGGTACAAACATCACCAAGTTGTATCGACATGACGACTGATGAATCGAACGTATTACTTCTCCAAATCGCCCTCTGCCCGAGTTGTGTGCTCTCCCACCAACATAATGTGCCTGCACTCCATGTCCATTGCCTTGGTTTGACTTGGGCATGCATGGCCTCAAATCATCAAAGGGTCTCAAAGGTGCCCAATTGGGCATTCGACTCACCTTGGGGTGGTGATTCCAACTCGGGGTCTTGACATCCCCCCCCCCCCCACCCACCTCGTGTCATTGTCGTCCTTGGAAATCCTGTTGTCTGAGCTAGATAATCGTCAGAATCAACAATCTTATTCTTCCATGTCCAAAGTGAATCCTATGTTTCCCAACCACGTTCCTCCGATGCATTATTCCATAACACAAAGTAGTCTCTCTTCATGTCGCTCCTGACTCTAGTAGTCCTGAGATCCAAAATCCTCTCCAAAACTAAATATTATTGGTTAATGATCAAGGCTATCCCTCTCAGTGGCACTACTCTCAAGATCATTTGCATCAAGTCTACCTGGAATGCATATGGTTTAGTAGCTCAAGTTCATAAGAAACCTCTCTAATACTTCGCTTCACTCTGAATGGACCTTTGAAATTCATTTTTAAATACTTCGTTGTTGCCTTTGGTGGTGGAAATTTATCTTTCATCATCCTTAGAAAAACTATATCTCCAACTTCAAAGTGTGTCCCCCGCCTATCCTTATCTGCCCATCTCTTCATTTTGTTTGTTGCATTCGTCATGTGCACTCGTGCCAAATCCAAGGAATTTTCGCATGCTGTCAAGAATCTCCTCTCATTTGGAATCTTCACATATCCTCGTGGTAACATTGTGTGCGATGTTACGACCATATGCCCATTAAACAACTCAAACATACTATACCTATCGCTTGAATTTTCTGCAAATTGTAGCTGAATTGTGCTATGTCCAATAACTCACACTAATTTTTTTGATCAACCCTCACATGGTATCTCAAGTATTCCTCCAACAATGAGTTTACGTGTTCAGTCTTTCCATCTATTTACAGATGGTAACTCAAACTACGCAATAACTATGTCCCAGCCAAATTTACCAACATGTTCCAAAACTTACTTGTGAACCTCGTATCTCTGTCAGACACAATCCTCAATAACATTCCCCAATACTTCACAACATTTTTGAATAACAAATCAATTTCCTTCTCTGCTCCACATGAAATATTCGTTGGAATGAAGATGACATACTTGGAAAAATGATCAACAATGACCATGATCCCATTATACATGTGTACCTGTGGAAACTAAGTAATGAAGTCCATTGAAACACTCATCCAAGGTCTCTCCATAATCTACAACGGTTGCAACAAACCTCCTTGTCTTTTGGTGTCTGATTTGTGCTACTGACAAAATATGCAAGTCAACATGTACTCATCTACACCCTCTCTCATCTTTTCCCAAAAGTATCCTCTCTCCAACAATGCCAAAGTGTGACACTGCCATCGGTGGCCAGAACTAGGAGAATTGTGGAACTCCTTCAAGAGGTGCCTCCTAAGTCCTGATGACTTCAGAACGTAGAGACAGTCACCATGGAATAAGGGTCCATCTCACACAAAGAATTTTCTTGTCTTTCCTTTCATTACCTGCTTCATTATACTTTTCGCTTGAGTGTCTATCTCTAGACTTGCAAGAAGTCTACTCTACAACTCCTCACTCATATGAACTTGACTCTCACTTGGCTCAGCACAATCTTCTTCCTCCCTAATTGCAGCCAAATATGCCTTCCTGTTTATATTATTTTCTACACATTGAGTCTATTTTTCTTGTACTCAACTGTCATGTCAAATTCTACCAAGAAGTCTTTACAACAACCCTACTTCGCTGAAAAATTTGGTTGAGATGCAAAGTAACTTGTTGCAATGTTGTTATTATTAAAAACAAATGACTTCCCAATCAAATATTTTTGCCATACTTACAAACAATGGATGATCATAGTCATCTCCTTCTCATGAATCAGATATCTTTGCTTTCTTTCCTACAATTTTTTACTCTCATATGCCATTAGATGTCCATATTGCATGAGAACTCCCCCAATTGCAAAATCAAAAGCATCTGTGTGCACTTCAAATGGTCACTCAAATTAAGGGAGCTTAAGTATTGGCGTTGTAACCATCCTTTTTTTAATTCTTCAAAGGCTCCATGACATCTTTGAGTCCAATTCCATCGCTTGTGTTCTTCAACAAGTCTTTCATCAATGAATTTATCTTGGAATATCCCTCTACAAACCTTTGTTGGTATTAATTTTTCCAACTAGAGTAAAATTCCATATTGAACAACTCAGATGGTTGATATTATAATTTATTTAGATTCCTCTTTTTGAGAGGACCAAAATCGACATATAGATCACCTTAATTGGTTAATGATATTTTAAGTTATGAATTATTTTATTATTTTATGGGTCGGCCTAACTGCATGTGGATTCAGTCAAAGCCCCAAACGGTCCCTCACAAAGTTATAAATAGAAGCAACCCCAAGTTAATTTTCACACATTCACTCGTGAGATATTCTTCGTGCTATTTTTGTATTGGTTCATATTTTTTGTTCTTGGCTCACACAGGTATGATAGGAGAAGCTCGCGCATTGGATTAGGATCACGGATAGAGGCTCACATTAGATCTAAGCCTCTTGGGCCAGATCCGCATGCAGGAAACACTTAGGTAGTAGCCAAGCTGAGGCTAATCTGTGGGCTGGCCTTGTTGAGGTCACGACTAAGCTGATAGACTCGTGGGCAAGTTGGCTTTAGGGCGCGAGTAGGGCTCAGATCTGATCAGACATTCAACTGTGGGCACAGGGTGTCTAGGTAGCGGCTAAGAGAGCTTCAGTCATGGGATGAGCATGTTAAGGCCACAACTAAGGATTTTTTTGAGCAGATCTAAGTTGGATCACCTTCAGTTGCTTGTGCATGCTTCTAGACATCAGCCGTTGAGTCACAGATATTTGCGATCAATTATGAATAGCACCCTTGATTCAAAACTAGGACTTGTGAGATCACTTGGTGAATCATCAGATCCATGTTCTTGATGTTGTATATTTGCACATCTATAGATCTGATCTGTTTATTTCTACTGCATATATGTACTGAGCTCATTTTTCTCTCTGCTAAAACTTTTTATGACGATCTATTGAAGAAGAACATTTGAAATGGTTTCCCCTATAGTGGGTTTTTCCCCTGGTATTGGACCAATTTTTTTTTTCTCATGGTTGTGCTATTGTCTTCTCTGTCACTGTATACATGGTTTTATCTTCTGCTACAATTTATGGTTATATATACTGGATAGATATGAATACATTGTTAATGGAATACTAATTTGGCTTAAATAATTAATACAACATAGAACAATATTGAAAAATTATTATGGTATCAAAGTTAAGGTGAAGGACAAGCCCAAGAGAAGACAAGTAGTGAAGCCCTCATTATCAGAAAGTAGAACTAAAAATCTATCAGAAAGCAGATCTATAATCCAAGGTCAAGATGTCTTCCTCTACCTTCAAGGAGCACAAGAAATTGGGTGACGCATCTAACGTTTCTACATGGAAAGTCAGTTTAGAGATCATTGCTGACAACAACGATGCACTGCAATACATTCAAGGAAGGATGCCTGAGCCTCCAAAAAACGCCTCTACCACTGTCATGAATAGATACAAGAAAGGTGAGTCCAAAGAAAAGCAAATCATAGTAGATGGTTTAAAAGATCATTTACTTGCTTATGTTGGAAATTTAAGAAGATCCAAAGACATGTATGACAAGATATCCGACATGTATGAAGTGAAAAATCTAAATGAGATCATTACCTTGAAATATCAACTCAAGGAAGTAAGCATGGACAAAGGAGAAAATTTTCAATCTTATATTATGTGGATCTCTTGTCTTAGAGATCAATTGCAGAGCGTTGGATAGAATGTAGCTAACAGAGAGCTACTTGTCGTAACCCTTACAGGTCTCCCTCCTGTTTTGGAAACCTTCATTACCATTATCAGTAACAACAACGTTCTTCTGTCATTTGATGAAATTATTGGGAAGATGATTCAATAAGAATAAAAAATGATAGCGAGAGGAAGGATTCAGAAACACGATGAAGGAGAGCCTGCAACATATGTCGCTCATAACAAAAGAAAGAGATCAAAAGGAGGCTCGTATAGAATACCTCCTCTACAAAGCTCAAAATGAAGGAATGACAGGTCACTAGCACATATTGAATGCTACAACTGCCACAAGAATGGTCATTATGCTTGTGATTATCCTGAGAAGAGAAAGAGGCCTTGATATATCAACAGAAGAAACAACAATGATAAAAATAAGAGATAGTAAAAGGAACAACTACGGCAGAAGGTATGAAAGGAGAAGAAGAGATTCTTCCAGCGATCGTGAACAATATCGTCTGTCTCAAAAGAATTCAAGGGCTCATAGGTATGAAAGTAACATTGTGGATAAAAATGAATAGATTCTCATTTATGCACTTACTAGTTCTTCTCCAATGGATTCGTGGGATAGTTGGTTGGTTGGCAGCAGGGCCACTCATCACTTATCTGGATACAAAGAAGTCCTCTCTAATCTGGTAGAGAGGGATACCAAGTTAAAAATTATTCTTGGTGATAACTCCACTCATCCTGCCAAAGGATTTGGATCTATCAAGTTTCAGTTGAATTTTTTGGAATCATTATTGTTGAATGATGTTATATATGTGTCAGGATTAATGAAGAATTTTATTTCTATATCTACACTAGAAGAAAAAAGGGATGAGGGTTGCCTTCATCAATGGAAAGGTATTAATTTGGCCATATGATTCACATATGAAAGATGAATTCACATTAGGAATGAGATCTCAGGGACTCTACAATGTCACTGGAAGGCCACTTCCACCATTGGTTCACAACAACAATCATCTCAGTGAATTATGGCACCGCAGGATGGCTCCTTTACACTATGATGCTCTTCCGAAATTGAAAATACTGGTATCAGGTATTCCCAATGTTCAAGCTCAACATGATGGAGTTTGTCTAGGTTGCACGAGTGGAAAGAAAACAAGGAGACCATTCCCCCCAAGTAAGAACAAGACATCAGACATACTCCATCTCATCCATTCAGAAATATGTGGTCTCATTCCTGTTCACTCTATTGGTGGTCATCTTTATTACATCACCTTCATTGACGATTACTCTAGAAAGACATGGATATACTACCTCAAGCACAAAGATGAAGCATTCGACAAATTTCAGGAATTCAAAGCTTTAATCGAAAATTAATCAGGGAAAAGAATCAAAGTTTTCAGAACTGACAATGTAGGAGATAACATGTCAAAATAATTCATAGCATTCTACAAGAAGGAAGGAATCAAGAAAGAAACCATTGTACCTTACACACTGGAAAATAATTTCTTAGGTGAAAGAAAGAACCAGTAAATATTGGAAGCTTCTCACACCATGCTACATGATCAGAAGGTACCAAATGTTTTGTGGGTTGAAGCCACACATGCTGATATATGTTCAAAACTGGGTACCTGATAGTAGGGTTTGCGGAATAAACCATACTAATTACCCACATCACCATTATGAAGTCAATGCTACTCCATATATGCATGCGGAAGCTTTAATAAAATGGTTTTCAGGTTTAAAGCTCAAATATAACATATCATATGTTATATTTATATGGATTCACATACCTCGATGAATCCCTTCAACACATGACTTCAAACTATTCCTTGCGACATCACATTCCCTTATTGTAAACACATCATCGCAAATCCGAAACATATTGCAATTTCACAGATTTAATGATTTCACAGATCACAGATCGACGAATATAGCATTTCACACATCGAAAATTATAACATATCACATGTCGACAAATATATAATATCACATATCGACTTTTCGCACCTTTAACTCTCGTCACACTTCGCAAACCACAAACTTACCTTGTCACACTTCGCAATTTTAACTCCACCATTAAATGTTATACCATATCGCATGTGATATGCGATATGCACATGGAATCTTTGTTGGACATGCGTCCACTTCGACACTTTCACAATTTAATCTTTGCAATGTGATCTTAGTCGTCGGTATTTTTCCTGTCTTTGCGACTTAATCCTTGTCGTCTAATCTCTTTTCTGTCATCTTTTAAGGGTTTTGGCTACCTTAATATTTTCTTTGTTTTTGACTACCGCTGCTTGTAATTTCTTCTTCTCTACTCGCTACTTCTCCTGAGATTTATCTTCTGGTTTTCACTCATATCTATAGCTTTCACGCTTACTGCATGCTTTGCACACTATTTCCAAATTAGAATTCGTGTTTTATTCAAATTCGACTTGCACACAGGTTTATTTGTGCTCTTCTGCTCCCATTAGATTCATCCACAACTAATTAACTCCTAGACTGGAATCGCATAGATTCTACCCAGCCATTAAGTCTTATTCACATAGTAAGACTTATTCATTCATTTAGAATTCATTCGATAATGGTTTATTACGCAGAAACCATATTTTTTCATTTACGGATCACTCAGCGCATAAAATAAACAAAAACACAGTAATAATGAATTCAATTTCTTCATTAATCAATAAATTGTATAGATACAAATAAAAACATGCTTATAGTCTAGCTTTGGCCTGGTGCGTTGTTACGTGGCTTTCACTCTTCTACAAAACCTCTCTGCCTCTCGGCTCTCACCTCTCTACTCTCTCCTTGGCCTAATTTCTTCCTTGTTTAAATTGGCCTCTCCTCTCTGACATGATTTTCATCATTTTAATTGGTCTCTACCTTCCTTCGAGGCTTACAATGAATTTATAATTACAATAGAGCTTATCCAAATCTCACAATTGACTCGTATAACTTTGCAACAAACTCTATTAAAATAAATCCTTCATATCTCTAATTTATGACTAATCTAATCTATTGAGCATAAAAAGCAATTATCCTCTCTAATATCCCTATTTCTATGGATATGTTTACAAAATTCAACTAGAATATCCCCTCCCTATGTTTTTTAGGAATTTAAACATTTTACAAGAGAATATTACAGTATTTACAACTTAACCGCTCCTTGGGCTATTCAAAAAATTTAATTTAATTTGAGTGCTAATGCTCCTGCATTAGACTCCCAAAGAAAAAAAAGAATCATGATCTCTAGATCATGTGTTCCAATCATTGTCCTCTTGGATCCCACACTTTTCTCTAATATATTGATGCAGCATAGCTGCACTTTACACAATACGTGGACCTGTGGGTTATGGCCCAAAAAATTTTCCACAACATACAGCAGATCACAATAATTAGAGCCAAGACAATGTCGCAATATCGCAAATTTAAAACTTTAGCCTCATCGTGCATCACACATAACATATATCACAATGTTTGCGATTTTGAAATTTTGCAAATCTTCACGAATACCTTATCGCATGTCGCACATTTTAGCTCATATAAATAACAAGGTTCTTTCACCCGACTGCAATATGCGATGATGTTATCGCATCGTGATATCGCAACTTTAGGCTTCATCGCAAATTGGCAAATATTACATTTCACATATCGGAAATTATAACATATCGTACTTCGACACTTCACGAGTTTCTCCCTATTGCACTTCGCAATCTTCAATTCCTCTGATTGCCACAATATCTTATTGTGTGCTATGTGCAATATTTATCTTATGGTCGGATGCGGTGTAATCTAGTCTGCCCATATCTCACTGTCATTTATGTGACTTAATCACGACCATCCATTCCAAATGCACACTGCTATCTATCGATAAAATCGTGTCTCAATAAACTCGTGTTCTGCAATACTTTGATCTACCATGAAAAGATTACGTATATATAATGAAATTGAAATTCAATAACACACACAAATACCACAAGATCCAGATTATTCCTGGATACATAAAAACACATGAATTCCATTATTGTCTCGAGCTCAAATTACAGGTTAAGGCCACTATGGGCCTGAATCACAAATTTGCCCTGAGGTTACATTGTGTTGCCTCTCTCATACAACACAGACTTCGAATTTAAAAGAGATTAAAAAGAGTGGATCATCTAGGATCCATGATTTCCTCCGACAAATCACTTAACTAATCCATAGAATCACTCTATTTTAATTACATGGCAGATTTTTAAAGAAAATCATATCTTCTAGATGCATCGAATTCACCTGCGAGGAAACAATTTTATCATTTTAGCCAAATTTCATGGAAATTAGTCCCCTTTTCAAATGGTTTTCCACGTCTCTCCTTCTGCAACACTGAATTTCAATTTTGATTAAGGGTGGTTCGATGCTCCTGCATCAGACTCCCGAGGTACAAAAGTTTTATGACCTCCTGGTCATATGTATTCTTCATCTCTATAACAAGTGTGCTACTTGCTATCAGTACCAAGTCCTCTTCTTGGTATCTTTTTATTTCTCTTAGAAATTCTACCCACACTTTTTGTGGAATTTCCTTCATGATCTTTTCGTAACAACACTCGTGAGTTGCAAAAAAACCTCTGCAGTAGCAAGCCTCCTCCTTGCTACATGATACCTCACTAAGCTTCTCTCCTATGAGCTCAGTATTTCAACATCTCTTTGGTTCTCTCCTCTGGAACCGTATGTGCACTCCTTGCTCTAGGTTGCTGCAAATCTTCTCACCTTCCTCTTTCGCTACCTGCACAAAATATAAAGACCACACGCTTACCAATTTTCAACATATTTGTACCTCCTTCCTTTACATGTAGAATCTTCTTATGCTCTGATACCACTTGATGCAGCATAGCTGAAACTTTACACAATACGTGAACCTATGGGCTATGGCCCACAAACATTTCCACAATGCACGATGGATCACAATACTCAGAACCAAGACAATGTCGCAATATCGCAAATTTAAAACTTTAGCCTCATCGCACATCGCACATAACATATATCGCAATGTTTTCGATTTTGTGATTTTGCAAATCTTCGCGAATACCTTATCGCATGTCACACATTTTAGCTAATAGAAATAACAAGGTTCTTTCACCCGACTGTGATATGAGATGACGTTATCACATTGCAATATCACAACTTTAGGCTTCATCAAAAATAAGGAAATATTACATTTCACACATCAGTGATTATAGCATATTGCACTTCGACACTTCGCGAGTTTCTCCATATCACACTTCACCAATCTTCAATTCCTCCGATTGCTGCAATATCTTATCACATGCAATGTGCGATATTTATCTTATGGCCAGATGTGATGTAATCTGTTCTACCCATCTCTCGCTGTCATTTCTGCGACTTGATCACGACCATCCATGCACACTGTTATCTATCAATAGAATCATGTCTCAATAAACCCGTGTTCTACCATACTTTGATCTACCATGAAAAGAATACGTATATATAATGAAATCGAAATTCAATGACACATAGAGATACCATAAGATCCATATTATTCCTGGATACAGAAAAACACATGAATTCCATTATTGTCTCGAGCTCGAATTACAGGCTAAGGCCACTATGGGCCTGAATCACAAATTCGCCCTGAGGTTACACTGTGTTAAATCTCTCATACAACACAGACTTCATATTTAAAAGAGATTACAAAGATTGGATCATCTAGGATCCACTATTTCCTCCCACAAATTGCTTAGCTAATCCATAGAATCACTCTATTCTAATTACATGGAAGATTTTTAAAACAAATCATATCTTCTAGATGTATCAATTTCACCTGTGAGGAAACAATTTTATAATTTTAGCCAAATTTCATGGAAATTAGTCCCCTTTTCAAATGCTTTTCCATGTCTCTCCTTCCGCAACATTGAATTTCAATTTTGGTTAAGGGTGGTCCGATGCTCCTACATTAGTACCTCACCAAGCATTGAGAAACCAAACTCCAGAAGAGATATTTAGAGGGGAAAAACCCAACATCAATCATCTTCACATATTTGGATGTCCAATATTCTTTCATGTGCTGAAAGAAAAAAGGAATAAGCTGGAAGCTACAGGTAGAAAAGGAATTTTTGTGGGTTAGTGTGAAATCTATAATGCATACATAATATACATTCCTAGTCAAAGGAAGGTTGAAATTAGCAGGGATGTAACCTTTAATGAAAATGTTGCACTTAGTAAAGCAAGAGATCTTCCTCCGCCTCCCAAGGAAGATGATGATGACAAGGACATTCTATATGATCCTTCAATTCTAGAGTAAGATGATGTTGATATTCCCATGGAGCCTATGGATCCATTAGATCCACCTTCGAGTGACCCTCCTATAAGGAAAATTCTGCTTTGGATTTGTGAAACTTTGCAGGACAGTGAAAGAAGTATTCTTGTTCATTGATCATTCAAAGAAAGGAAGGAATCTTGCAGGTATCAAGGATATATTTTTGCTATGAGCACAATGATTCAAGCCGAACCATCCTCATTTGAAGAAGAAGTTAAAGAACAAGCCTGGAAGGATGCCATGGCTGAAGAGCATGAATATATTGTGAAAAACGAGGTATGGGATGTTGTACCAAGGCCACATGTAAAGTTTATTGTGACTTCGAAATGGGTATTTAAGATCAATCATGGAATCGATGGCTGCATTGAAAAATACAAAGCGAGGTTTGTAGCTCAAGGTTTCTCTCAAAAAGAGGGAGAAGATTACGATGACATATTTTCTCCTGTGGCTCGAAACACAACTATCTGGTTGATAGTTACCCTTCCTCCTAGTCAAGGGCGAACCCTTCATCAGATGGATGTAAAGACCACCTTCCTCAACAATATGTTACAGGAATAAGTATATGTTGAACAACCACATGGATTTGAAGTGGAAGATCGCAGAACACATGTCTACAAATTGAAGAAAGCAATGTACAAACTGAAGCAATCTCCCCAAGATTTGTATTCTCATATTGACAACTATCTAATGAAATTGGGTTTCACTAGAAGTAGTACTCATCCCAAACTCTATTTTAAGGTTGTCCAGGGTATGCCTTTGATTCAGGTTCAGTATGCTGAAGATCTATTCTTAACGGGAAGTGAACCATTGATGCTCGAATGCAAGAGTAAGTTAGCCTCTGGATTCGAGATGAAGGACCTCAACCTCATGCACTACCTTTTGGGCCTTGAGGTGCACCAAAAGTCTAGGAAGATATTTCTCTCATGGGGAAAGTATGTAGTAAAGCTGCTATAAAGGTGTGGTATGACCGAGTGCAAAACCAGGGTCACTCCGATGGAAATGAACTTCAAGAAGTTGTGAAGTAAAGCGACTGGACCTGATATAGCGTATCCATCCGAGTAAAAACATTTGATTGGGGCTCTGAAGTACCTTGTGAACACCTGTCCATATATATATTATGTAGTAAACACATTGAGTCAATTCATGACTGAGCCCATCCATGCGCATTTGATTTCTGCCAAGAATGTATTGAATTACTTACATGTATTGATCACACTTGGTCTAAGATATTCTGCTAGGGATATCCAAATTCGTGGATACATTAATTCTAACTGGGTAGGTAATGTCACCGATAGAAAGAGTAAATACAAATGTTGTTTCAATCTATGTTCTTCCATGATATCTTGGATGAGCAGGAAGAAAAAGTTGGTAGCATTGAGCACCGCAGAAGCAGAATGCATTGTTTCAATCATAACAAGTTGTGAAGCTGTGTGGTTGAGGAAGCTCTTTGGTCAAGTCTTGGATACTACATTGATATACTATGATAACAAGAGTGGGATCTATTTGGCAGAGAATCTTTTATTTCATGACAAGTCCAAGCAAATCGAAACTAGATATCACTTCATCTAGGACATGGTGCAAAGAGGAGCTATTAGACTCCACCACATATTTACTGATGGTAAAATAAAATATATTCTCACCAAGGAACTACCAAAAGGGAAGTTATTGTTCTTCAAATAACAAATTGGATTGATGGATGTAGCCCCTCCAGATAAGAGGCAGCGTTGATCATGGACACTGAGCAAGCTATTCCTACCCCGCTTGAGCTCTCGGGGTGAGGAATTGAGATGTAGGGATCCTAGGTTTGAGGGATCTCTGGAAAATATGGACTTTACCTATTTGTTACCCAAGGTTGAGATGTTTCTCCCCTATATTTGTAGGGTCGGCGAATGTTGCTCCCCTATCTAGTCTAAATAGATTATACCCCAGTTGGCATCATACCCTCAAGCAAAGCTTGATGGGAATACTGCTCCTTGTTTGGCCAATGAGTTGAGAGTGTACTTGGGGGGTGTACAACCCAATTTGATTATGATGCAAGTGTTCTACCACATGATTGATGAGATTCATTGATGGGATAATACGTAGGTGACATGATTCGGTTGAGAGTTGCTACCCTCTTATGATTTTTGGTTGAGATTGAGCTCCCCGATGAGATTCCAAGGTGAGAGATGTGCTTCCATGTGAGATGAACTATGCTATCACTTGGTACAGGTGGAATCTATTGATCCCTAATTATTCTTCTTATAGATTCAAGAAATTTTAAGCAGATAGAGTTGAGATCTACAAGAAGAGATTACCAAGTGGAATTCTTCCTAGTTGAGAGGGAGTGTTAATTTTTGCAACAAGAGTCAAATTCCACATTGGGAAACTCAGATGTTTGAGAATATAATTCAATTATATTCCTCTTTTTGAGAGGAAAAAAATTGACCTATAGATCACCTCAATCAGTTAAGAAAAAGTTAAGTTATGAATTATTGTATTATTTTATGGGTCGGCCTAATCGCATGTGGATTCAGTCAAAGCCCCAAGCGGTCCCTCACAAAGTTATAAATAGAAGATACCCCAATTTGATTTGCACACATTCACTCATGAGATATTCTTCATGCTATTTTTGTATTGGTTTGTATGTTATGTTCTTGGCTCACACAGGTATGTTAGGAGAAGCTCGCGTAGTGGATTGGGATCATGGACAGAGGCTCACATAAGATCTGATTCTCTTGGGCCAGAGCCGCGGGAAGGAAACACTAAGGTAGTGGCAGAGTTGAGGCTGAGCTACAGGCTAGCCTTGTTGAGGTCGGGACTAAGCTCATAGAGACATGGGCATGTTGGCTTTAGAGCAGGGCTAGGGCTCAGAGCTGATCAGACCTTCAGTCGCAGTCACAAGGTGTCCAGGTAGTAGCTAAGAGAGCTTGAGTCATGGGTTGAGCGTGTTAAGGTCGTGGCTAAGGGTTTTTCTGAGCAGATATGAGTTGGATCACCTTTGGTTTCTTGCGCAGTGCTTCTAGACATCATTCGTTCAGTCATAAATATTTGTGATCAGCTGTCAACAAAATCCTGGATTCAGATCTAGGACTTGATAGTGAGATCACTTGACGAATCATCAGATTCGTGTACTTGATGTTGTAGATCTGCAGATCCATAGATCTGATCTGTTTATTTACGTTGCATATATGTACTGGGCTCATTGTACTCTCTGCTGAAACTTTTTATGACGAACTATTGAAGAAGAATATTTTAAAGGGTTCCCCCGTAGAGGGGTTTTTCCCTGGTCTTGGACCAATTTATTGTGTCTCATGGTTGTGCTATTGTCTTCTCCTTCATTGTATGCATTTTTGTATCTTCAGTTACAGTTATTGTTATACATATATTGCATATATATGAATACAGTGTTAGTGGAATACTAATTTGGGCTTAAGTAACTGATACAACATAGAAAAATATTGAAAAATTAACTGCTTATAGTTCTCCATCCCCAAGAAAAATCTCACATCATGGAAATTATTTGATTCCTCTTAATCCTCTATCGCACGAACTTTTTCCAGATCCATATGTATGCATCCTTGGCTTATCAAGTGTCCAAGGAATGAAACCTCATATTGAAAAAAACATGCGCTTCGACTTCCTCAATAACAACCAATCGACTTCTTCAATAATAACCAATTCTTTCATAGTGCCTCAAATACCAACACCAAGTGCCTCTTATGATCCTCTAATTTGTCAATGTAAACTACTAGGTTGTCCAGGTACACCACCACAAACGAAGTCAAGTATGGACACAAGACATTTTTCATCAAAGTACAAAATGTCATCAAAGTGTTACAGATGTAGAAATTATATAACTTATGTGTTATATGTCCAAGATTCTCTTGATCTCACACTATTTTAACTTCATGCAAAATACAGAATCTATTCCACCATTGATCATTTGTGGAAATTAAATCAAGATTGCAATGCACACATGAAACAATAAAAATTCACACACATTAACACATTTGTTTAATGGGAAATCCTGAAGCTGAAAACCCCAACTATCTGTATATAATATATGTCATAGAGATCATGTAACAATCCTCATACAAAGCTGATCATATCAAGCTCTCAGTACAATACAATTTCTACACACTAATCAGGCCCGATCTTGCAAATCCATGCACCGATCTTTGCCACCTGCTAGCCTGCCTCTACTGCGCAATCCCTGCTGAAGAATGGCATTGAATGAGTTTGAATTTCTCCAGCCTTGCTCACGCAATCCTCATTGGCATCTCCACTGAGTGTTGGATGCAATAAATGCATCACTATAGTCACAACTGATAGTCTATCTTTCCCTTTCACCTATCTCTCCATTGGTCTCCATTGAAACTGCCATGCACTGTAGTTAACTGATGTATTGTTCAGTTGATTAATGAGTTATTATTTGTGAATTAATTAACTAATTAATTGACTCCACTCTCACTAGTGTATCAATCAGTTAGACTAGATACAACTAGCTCAACTAAGTCTAACTGAGTTAAAATAAATACAACTCCATAACTACTTCTTCCAATTGTGTCATAACTCTGCCACTTGAGTTCTAACTGACTCCTCCATGCAATAGCTCTAGTAAACCCTCAGGAATAGCGCATTTCCTTCTGTCAACTGTTGTGCCACATCTGTGCACTGAAATGAAGTGCTCCAAGAGAATAAGATAATGTTTAGAGTCCAAATATTATTAAGAGCTAATAATATTCGACATATCTAGTTTTAGACTGGCAGTCTAAAAATAAACTGCCCCCAATATGTCTAAAAATAGAATTCCATCTATTTTTCCAACTTGACCAACCATCCACAAATAGCATCCTGCAACTCATAGAATATGATTGAAATGTCTAAAAATAGACATAGTCTAAAAATAGACTTTGCGCCAAAAATAGCCTGCAGGCCGACTTAGTGAAGGTGAATCTTTTCACTAAGCTCATCATCTTGTTGAATCTCAACACTCCCTCTCAACAAGATAGGGATTATCTGCCACCCCGATCCTGTCTCTATGGTATTCAAATTTTCTCCAGGTGAGTGCCTTCGTTAGAATATCTACATCTTGATCCTCCGTAGGAATGTAAGAAAGCAACATGATCTTCCGCTGCACATAATCTTTGATATGATGGTACCGGATGTCAATATGTTTATATCTATCATGAAATACTGGATTAACAGAGAGTTTAATGCAACTCTGATTATCACAATATATCACAGTAGGATCTAAATGAGAACCGAACAAGTTGTCCAGGATCTTCCTCATCCATATAGCCTACTTGTACGGCCAAACTTACGCATGTGCTAAACCTCAATGAACTGAAATTATATAGATCTTTGTTTCTTGATGTACCAGAAACTTCGTAGATCTTATATCTTTGAAAATCCCTCCGGATGTGCTCTTTAAATAAGATTTGGAGCTGCACGTTGCATCCATGAAATATGTAATACTACTTCATCCATTGTCTGTGCCACAATCATACCTAGATGTGCCACCGAGATACCTCGGGATGTGCTTTCCTACCTTCTATACCTTCAAAGGCTTGGTAGACTTCACCATCGCTTGTGGCCGTTCCTGACATGTATATGTTCGGTCGTGTATTGACTAAATACATGAGTGAACCAACCAACTGTCGATAAACAGTGGCATCCACTACCTCTGCCGATGTAGCATCCTCTTTCCTCCAACCACCAGGAAGAGGAGTGTCGATAGGCTTGCAGCCTTGCATGTGAAACTTCTCGAGTATCTACGAAGTGCTGCCAGCAGAACTGAAAGCAGGACCACCTTTAAAACTTGCCAAAGGTCCAATCCCAGTAATAAGAGGCCCAAGTCCTTCATCTCAAACTCCTTTGCAAGATCTGCCTTGCATGAGTGTATCAACAGTTCATCAACCGTTAGTATTAAATCATCTACATAAATAACAATGATCAAAAGCTTACCCTCCACCACAATCTGGTATAGGTTTGGATCCACCTCACTCTTGGCAAAACCGAGTCCGGTGAAATAACTGTCTATCTGTGTGTACCAAGCACGAGGTGCTTGTTTCAGCCCATACAGCGCTCTTTGAGCTTGCACACATGCGACTCGCTGCTGAAGATTTCGAATCCTTCAGGCTGCTCAATGTGCACCTCCTCCTCAATGATTCCATTGAGGAACGTAGTCTTCACATCCATCTGATGAATGTGCCAACCCATCTGCGCTGAGAGAGCAAGGATGGTCCGCATGGAAGAATACCTTGCGACAGGTGCAAAGGTTTCTTCATAGTTGATCCCCTCGATCTGTGAGAAGCCCTAGGAAAAAAATCTTGCCTTATACTTCTCAACGCTCCCATTAGCAGCTTGCTTCACTTTGTAGATCCATCTCGAACCTACCACTGATTTCCCTTCCGGCCTTGGGACAATCTCCCATGCATTGTTTCTGACAATCGAATTATACTCTTCCACCATGGCATCTACCCATGCGGGATGCTCACTGACACCAAAAAGGATGGCTGTGTCACGATACACTTTCTCATCGAGCCATGTATCCGATGCGTCGGTTGGGTATTTTGTCTCTTTGTGTTGTGATGTGGGAACTCCCTGATACCGCAACGCATAGTCATTCAATCGCTCGACTTAAACTATTAAGTGCGCTTCCGCCCTCGATGGTTGGCGTTGCGCAGGTGGTTTCTTCCACTCCGCAGACCTTCTTGTGGATGAGTACATCTTGAGGCTCATCTTTAGGAACAAGTAGCTCCCTCTCTGTACAAGTGTAGTTTCCTCTCGAAAGAAAACTTCATGGCTTTTCTCATAAAAATTTGATATCCCGTCGCACGACATTCATCCGACTGTCTGGAAAATACACACGATAATTATGGGGTGTTTCTGTGTACCCCACAAATATCCCAACCTCTATGGTTGGCTCCAGGTTCTTCCTGGCATCCTTCATCACATGAATGTAAACAGGTGAGCCAAAAATCTTCAAATGAGAAATATCAGGCTTTTTACCAGAAAACACCTCTTCGGGTGTACTCATGCCAAGTATTCTATGAGGACAATGGTTTTGCACATAAATCGTAGTGTCGCATGCCTCAGCCCACAAGTGTATGGGAAGGCCCTGATCATGCAACATCGCCTGTGCAGCACCCACGATCGTTCTGTTCTTTCTCTCCGCGACCCCATTCTGCTGTGGGTTATGAGGCGCTATGAGTTCTCTTCGAATTCCGTTTTTGCTACAGAAATATTTGAATTTGCTAGAGGTGTATTCACCACCATTATCTCTCCTTAGAGCTTTCACCTACTTCCCCGACTCTTTCTCAACCATTGCCTTGAACTCACAGAACTTTGAGTATGTCTCACTCTTCTTCTACATGAAGAAGATCCAACAGTTACGAGAAAAGTCATCAACAAATATCACATAATACCTGTGCTTTGCTGTTGAAGCAACCGAGAAAGGTCCACACACGTCTGTGTGAATTCTCTCAAGGATCGTCGAAGCACGACTATCCTTCTCATGAAAATGGTCTTCATAAATTTTCCCAAATTACATCCCTTGCACTGATTTGACTGTGCAAATGTACCTTTGGGAAGCCCGGTAGAAATCTGCTACAAAATTTTAAAAGCGCCATGGTGAAGATGGCCCAATCTCTTGTGCCACAATTCACCCTCATCTCGATTCACCACTCCTTCTACTTTGCCTGCCATTGCAGCACAACCATATACCTATAATTGATAAAGATTCTTAACTCGAGTCCCTATCCTCCTGGTTTGACCAGTTGTTTTATGGCACTGGAAAGCTTTTCCCTTGCTAAAAACAACATCATAACCCTTGTCTTCCAACATCGCCACGGAGATCAGATTCTTATTCAATCTTGGAACATGCATGAAATCCTTCAAGATGAAAGGTTTACCGTACTCCCTCTCAAAGGAAATGGTCCTGATACCAGTCACACTATATCTACCATCATCGCCCATCTCGATGTGCACTCCAAGATCCTTTTCCTCCAGATCACTAAAAAAATCTTTTTCTCCGGTCATATGGAAAGATGCACCACTGTCAAGAAACCACACCAATCCCATCACACTGGAAACCAAGCATGCGATCAAAGAAAATTCGAGCTCAAATTGGGAGGCTAAGGCCTCTCCTGCTGCAGAACCAGCAGTACTCTTATTCTTCTTCTTCTGTGGACAATTAGTGGTGAAATGCCCGTGCTGGTGACAGTGAAAACACTTCACCTTGGACAAATCACACTTCTTGCCTTTAGCTTCGGATTTGGAAGATTTATTCCCTTTTCCTTTCCATGCTTTGGTAGCCAAAGCGAAATTTTCTTCATCTTCATTCTTTGATGAAGATCCATCCCTGGTATCCCGCCTTATCTCCTCCTGCACAAGATCCGACCAAAGTCGCTCCCATCCTGGCAGTTTCTCCCGTCCATTGACAGAGTCTTCGTAGCTATGCAAACTCTTCGGAAGCCCAAGGAGAGCCAAGCTCACCAAGTCTTCTTCATCAACAGTAACCCCCACACTTCCCAGCTCATCCTTGCAGTGGACAAACTTCGTGAGGTATTTTGGAATAATGTCGCCTTTCTCCATTTTTATTTTTCTGAGCTTATCTTTAAGCACCAACTTCCTCTGGTCACTTCTTCTTTGGAACAAGTCTTTCAAAGCCTTCCACATTAAGAATGGATTGGCTTTCCCGTGAATTCTAGACACAATGTGGTCCTTCACATCTTCCAACAGAATCCTTCGACACTTTGCTACCTTCTTTTTCCATGTGTCAAGTGCGGTTGCATCGCTAGAAGTAGGCTTCGGAATATCAACATCTATGAACTCCTTCAACCCATTATCATCCAGCACCACCTCCATCCTGTCCTTCCATGCTATGTAATTAAATCTGCCCTCAAGGGCATACTCCAATCGCAATTTGTTGAAAGACATTTCAATGAATGCTCAACTTCGACAAACTCCTTGTGTTCGAATTCCCTGACTTTAAAACTCTCCAGCAGCTTCAATAATTGCAATCTCCTCCAATGATCAATACTGCTCGATACCATGTAGATATTATATAAGTGCTGTTATATGTCCAATATTCTCTGATCACACACTATTTTAACTTCATGCACAATACAGAATATATTCCACTATTGATCATCACATGTGGAAATTAAATCAATTGCAATGCACACATGAAACCATAAAAATCCACACACATTAACACAGTTGTTTAATGAGAAAGCTTGAAGCTAAAAACCCCAACTATATGTATATAATATATTTCATAGAGATCATGTAACAATACTCATACAAAGCTGATCATATCAAGCTCTCAGTACAATACAATCGCTACACACTAATCAAGCCCGATCTTGCAAATCCATGCACCGATCTCTGCCACCTGCTAGCCTGCCTCTACTGCGTAATCCCTGCTAAAGAATGGCTTTCAATGAACTCAAATTCAGCCAGCATTTCTCATGCAATCCTCATTGGCATATCCATTGAGTGTTGGATGCAATCAATGCATCACTATAGTCACAACTGATAGTCACACTTGCTCTTTCCACTATCCTTGACTTGGTCTCCATTGAAAGCATGCATGCCTTATTTTAGCGATGTATTGTTCGGTTGATTAATGAGTTATTGTTGTGAATTAGTGTTTCATTCATTCTCCACTCTCACTAGTGTATCAATCGGTTAGACTAGATACAACTAGCTCAGCGAGTCTAGTGGGTTAAACTAAATGCAACTAAGATAACTACTTCAATGTGTATTTCTCGCAACGATTTCTAACTGAAGTCCTCCATGCAATATCTCCACTAAACCCTCGGGAATAGCGTAATTCCTTCTGTCAGCTGTTGTGCCACATCTATGCACTTAACTGAAGTGCTCCAAGAGAATAAGATAATGTTTATAGTCCAAATATTATTAAGAGCTAATAATATTCGACATATCTATTTTTAGACTAGCAATCTAAAAATAGATTCCGCCTAATATGTCTAAAAATAGAAGTCCATCTATTTTTCCAACTTGACCAACCATCCACAAATAGCATCCTGCAACTCATAGAATATGATCGACATGTCTAAAAATATACTTTGCGCCAAAAATAGCCTGCGGGCCCACTTAGTGAAGGCGACTCTTTTCACTAAGCTCATCATCTTGTTGAATATCAACAACAGATTCCAAATGGCATGAAAAGGAACTCAAAGCTTCCATACCTCATCATTATCATTGTCTTCTTCTCATCACCCTTTTCTATTTTTACTTGATACTATCCATGCCTCAAGTCAAGCTTCGAAAACACTCGTGCATTCACAAGCTTATCAAAACAATCTGCTACAAGTGGAAGGGGATATTTTTTCTTGATTTTATTCTTGTTCAAAGAAAGATAGTCACAAAACATTTTCAACTCACTCATGTCCTTCTTCTTCTGAAATAATATTGGAGTACCATACGAGGACTGTGAAGGACTTATGAAGCCTGCATCAGCCAACTTTTTCAATTGGCACTTCAAATATTCTAAATCTGACCTAGATAAACAATAAGGAGCCTTTGATGGTGGTTTCTTCCACAACTCTAGCTCAATATGATGGTCCACCACACATCTTGGAGGAAGTACTTTTAGTAATTCCTTAGTAATAAGATTTTAATATATTTCTAATAAATCATAAATATCGGCTAGAATAGGCATCCCGATGCCATCATCTTCCCCAATCTCTCTAATACGGTCGCATATATCTCAAAATCCAATCTCCGCATCACCCTACTGATACTTATTGTAGAAATGTGTTCCACCTTTACCTCCCTCCTTTGCAGATGGGTAGGTAAAGTCCAAGTCTTTTAGCCACCATTCAAAACTATCTCATCATAGAACGTTATCACAACAAATTTGTTACCCTTAAAAAATTATTTCCCCAATATCATGTCAAAGTTATTAATATTTATCACCTTGAAGTACAAACAACCTTGTCAATCTGCAATTCTAACAAGCACATCACTTTCCAATCCCAACACTCTAGCCCTCGATTTCACTTCCTTGACCTCCAATCACTTGGGGTGGGCTTCCGCCCAGCTTATTTTTCAAGATATATCTTCAAAAAAATGTGTGGTGCCTGTGTTCACCAAATCTTGGACGACCCTCCCATGGATCTCCAAGTTAATGAAACCCAAACTACCAACCAACCATCCTTTCCCCTAATAACACTAGTATGCATACATACCTTGTTTATATTGCACTTCATTGCATTTGCACCTTCACTAGCTTTGATACCATCAATCACTTCCCTACAATGATCGCATCACCATGGGTGTGTGGCACCGACAAGGTTCATGGTAGTGTTCTAAAAAAATAACTATTACCTAGCTTTCAGGCTATGCCTACACTCTTCTTTAACTTAGTTACAACTTCTTCTTTATTATATGTTAAAGTGTTATGTGCAGAAAACATAACTTGAACATAAATCATGCAGCAATGTGATATCAATATTAACCAAGAAGTCGTACCAATATAATATCAAGTAAATGAACATTTTTTATTAAACTAGTTTATGTACATCAAATGGCAGGTTTTCCCAAGAGGGTCATAACACTCCGTCTATAATTTCATAACACAACAATCCTTTACAACCTGAACGAGGGAACCCCTTAGCTTTCCCAACATAGAAATATCATCATAAATTGCAAACTTCCTTTCCCATCCTGGGTAGGAGCATTCCCATGCGCACTCCTATCATTTATTTTCTACTCACTTGCTACCTCATAACACTCTCGATATCACATACCTTTGCCCTGTAAACATGTGTTATGATATTCCTTGGGATGATGGTTTGTCTCCATTCCTTAATGTATATTTATATGCAAATTTCTTCATTGTTGGGGTGCCCTTGCATGGGTTGATTCCCTCCCAACATGTCGAGTTGATGATTCAAATTAGAGTTGTGGTCGCATGCCCACCACCTTGCCGTGTATGCCAAGAAATTCCCCACACAATGCCCGAGATCCCCACCTTAGTGTGGGTGCGCCCATGGGCATGACCGTTGTCGAGTCATGCCAACACAATGAACATCGATCCAATCACATTACTTCTCCAACTCGCCCTCCACCCAAGTTGTGCACTCACCCACCGATGTAACGCACCCACACTCCATGCTTGTCGCCTTGGTTTGACTTGGGTTCACGTGACCTCAACTCGTCATGGGATCTCAAGGGCACCCATTTGGGTGCTTGACTCACCTTGGGGTGGTGATAGCAACTCAAGTTCCTGACATGCATTGATATTGGAACTCCAAACAAAAGAAAAAATAAAAAGAGAGATCTGGAGAGGAAAAAAGATATTCATTTTTAATGAATTGGTATTTTGAGAAGATTGATCTTAATTTGACAATGAATTTTAGAGACATACCATTTTTATTCTACAAAGGATCCATGTTAGTAAGATAGACTAGCCATATGCCTATAATTTATGATTCATATAGTATCAAAGCCCAAGTTGGAAAATACTTTGTGAACAACTTGTATGGTAAACACCCATAATATGTACCAAGCAGGTGGAAAAGAATTTCTAGGAGGTCTAGAGAGGAGTAAAAGACCAAAAATGGTGGTGGTTATCATGAAGAACATTATGAATAATATTTGATATTGTCACCCCGTAAATTCCGAAGGCTGAAGACAGAACGTCGAAGGGTCAACATCAAACCACTTTGGAATCTAGGACCTAGCCTTCCTAGACTCAGAGAGGGCTCTCTCTGTTATATATATATATATATTTTTATAGGGGAATTTAATGCTAGCTATTAGTGCATAGGGTTTTTTTGAATATTTCTAGTTGAGGCAGTAGAAGAGGGCCATTGGGCTATGGATTCAAACATGTGTAAAAAAATTCAAAGGGATGGATAATTGAGGTCAGGTGCAACCAAACAAGCTAGCCATGTCAATGGATCTTGACAGCTTGTGAAATGGAAAGGAGGAGGAGATTAAGGTTCAATGGGAATGCAGAGAAGACCATCTCTGAACTCTGCATCCCAGTCTCAGAGGAAAACATAGAGTATTGTTTCAAGACAGAGTAGGGTACCCCATGGTAAATCCTACACAAAAATTTCTATCTGTAGTAAGGAAATAAAATAGTATGCAAAAACTAAAGATGACGGATTACAAGAAAAGGAGCACTTCACCACAGATCATAACACAAGAATCTGGAAAAAAACATAGTCATTCATTCATCCAAAAGAGAGTGCTTACAACTAGATGAGTCTATTACAATGGTTTTTTCCCTTCTGGGCCTCTTTCATACAGCTAATGCATGCATTATTTATATAACAACTTAAGTCAGTGACTCTATATGTTTTAGTGATTTTCATCTATTACATTCAAGCAGAAGTTTGGACAAGTGGAAACATGCAGGCGGTGATAGGATAAGACTAACAAGTGGTGGTTGTATTTACTCTGATAGTCCGATATTGATTGTGACATGATTAGAGTTAGGCTTGTCTGATATCGAAGAGGAAATGACGACTCTGACACCTTGGTTCTACCTCTTCGAAGGCTCTGACAACTTGGATCTGCCTTGGTGTGAAACAACTGCTGAGCAGAGTGTGCTAGCTATAATTATGTCTCTAACTACCTCTATCTCTTTTGCGCCGATTATTTTTGCAGCAGAGCACGGAAAAGCCAATGCCTTCCTCTTTAAACACACAATAATGATTCAAAACTCTGGACAGGAATGGTGTGGAACGGTTATATGAGGAAATGGTGGCGAGATTCGGTGTAGAGGTGGAGGGCATTGGTTGGCGGACATGGAACAATAGTGGTGGTTTTTTTCGAACAGCGGAAACCATTTTCGGATGGGGGTGAGGCCAGTTAGTGGTATCGGAGAAGGGGAGTGCGAATTAGCGGAGGTGCGACACATAGCGGGAATTTTTGTAACATATATTAGCCATTTCGGACCCCCCCCCCCCTGTGGTTAAAGTTTGAAGGCTAGCGGGGGGGCGAAAAGTTGTGTCAACTGTCAGATGCAGAGATGAGGAGCGGAGATGGCGATAAGGTGGAGGGTAGTTTAAAATTGGACGTGATATGGTAAGGAGGTGGGGGTCACCCACACATCGCTCATCGACACTTCTGTTATTAGCGCAGGGAGGTAAATGTTAAATTGTGTGCAGCGCGAGGTGTGGAGGTGACATGGTAATGAGGTGAGGCCCAAAACTCACATCGCAATTGCAAAGAGGAAGCTTTTGTTTAAGAGCGGTGGAGGTGAAAGTTAAATCTTGCGATGTGTGAAGTAGCGATGGTGGGAAGTGATGTGGCAAGGATGGAGATGGGGCCCATTCAATACCGCACATCACAACGTTTAAGGTTTGTTATGAGGAGCGGAAGTTAACGACTAAACTTTTCGAAGTGCGATGTGCGACGAGGACAGGGGTGATGTGGCAGGAAGGAGATGGGGCCCATGAATACCGCACATCACAAATATTTAAGATTTTTGTTATGAGCGGCGGAGGTAAACCTTAACACTTGTGGTATGCGATATGTGATGAGTTGGAGGTGACGTGGCATGGAGGGCCAAACTCACATCGCATATCGCAAATCGGGGTTTTTTGTGGTGGGAAGGCGGAGGGTAAGTGTTAAAACTTTACGATGTGCGATTTGTGATGAGAAGGTAAAGGGTCAAAATGGTTAAGTGCGGAAAATGATAAGAGTGTGAAATGCTGATGCGAAACAGTAAGGATGGGGTAAGGTTTCTTTGTGGTTTATAGGATATATAGGTATGTATCAAGTGGCCTAAAGTGGAGGCAGAGCTGCGAATGAGGTAAGTTAAAATAGGAAAATGATATGGTTGTTAGTGGGTGGGCAGAGCTGTTTCTTCAACTATAAAAATTGAATTTTAATAGTTGAAGAAGGGGTTTGAAAGAAATGAAGTGTGGGACTTTAGAAAATAGAAAAATGAAGGGCAAGAGGGTAAATGAAATGAAATGAGGAAAAAAATGAAGTTTTCTCACTATCACACCTTATCAACAACACTTTCCTCTTTGAAAAGGAAGATTGTTTCCTTTGACAGTCAAGATTTCCCTTCACTTTTTCTGGAAATAAATGACAACCATGTAATATTATTTTCATAATGGGAGATCTAAGAAATAATCAGTCACCTTGTGATACTGTGAAATACAGGAGTCTAACATTTGTAATTCAATTTTACGTGGTTGGGGAAGAGAGTTGTCGCATTGACTAAAATGGTAACAGTATTATTGATCATGAAGGATAAGGACACCCAATAAAGACTAAGCATGGAGAAGAAACAACTTACCTAGAATATTCCATAGGCAAGAGGCTTGGAGACTCAAGTAATAACAACAATGTGCTTTCATCTTCTAGTATATCATCTAAGGTTGAAGAAAAACTTGAAATAGCAACTTATGATAGTCAAGTTAATGATGAAAACTAGCTCTAAGGATTAGCTGAGTTGGTCTCATTCCAAGCTGAATGATTGGGAAAAATATCCTAGTGGGCATCAATTATGTTTATGGCTAAGGGGAAATTTTCAAAGGAAATGGAAAAGGCTTTGGAAAGGAAAAGAGGCATTAATTGTATTTTATTTATGAAAATAAAGGAAATTAGGAGAAAAGGGAGGTGAAAGGTCACATATTGCATGTGAGGAGGAAAATGAAAGAAAATAATGGAAAATGGAACAAAATAGAGGCATCATAAAAAAAATACCTCAGAGCGTCAGTTGGGAGCCTTTTGTCAATTCATTTTTTGCATTAGTCTCAGAGAGGAGAAGGAAAGAAAGCAAGCAAAGGAAGGGTAAGGAAAGCAAAGGAAAGAAAGGATGAAGCAAGGAAAAGTTGGATGAAGCAGCTTCAATAGAAATGCTTGCAGATAATAAGTTGCATGTGTGATTTCCTAGCTGGTTTTGACATGCATGGTATATGCATGTTGGTATTTGATTCTTTTGTTGTCATTGGCATGGATTTTGTTGGGTTTTGACAGTGGATTTTAGCCTTGCCTTTCCATTTCCGAATAGCCATGGTGTGATGGGGCTTTTCTCAGTTTGAGCTTTGGATTTCTAAATTATTTTAGATCTAGATGATGTGTGTTACACATTATTTTGTCACCATGACATTTGACTATCTGTATAGGTCTATCACCACCTATATCATGCTCCCTTAGAAGTAAAAAAATTGAATGTTCCTGAATCAAGTCTTGGAATTGGAGAAAAGCTATTAAAAACCTTTAAAAGTCTACCTCTGCACTTTTTCTAGCCTTTTCCTGCGACTCTGCAGATACTTGGTCTATAAACCACAACAACCCTCACACGTTCTGCTACTAAAACCTATGGACCCTTGTAAAAATTCGAATAAAAGAAAAAGTAAATTATAGAAGCCTAGCTGGTCGAATATTCTCCCAATTGGAAGCTTCTAGAGGCGCTATCAGTTTGAGTTTTATCCCTCCACTCATGGAGCTTATTTCTTGGTCTATGGAAATCAAATCCCTTCATGAGTGGAATCTATCCCCCTCTTCATGCAACTGAAACTACCTCCGTTTCCCTATAAATTGAGCTCAAGTTTTGGTCTCAAGGGTAGCTAATAGATTGTAGATGTTGTTATCACTCTAATAATTCCCAAATTTGTGAGATTTTAGTTTATAGTTTTAAGAATATTAGAGGTAACCACAAACCTACTTTTAAGCCTTAGGATCTAGCCTTCCTAATGCTTAGAGAGGGCTCTCTCTATAAGATTTAACTTTGTTTTTATGTTTGATTTTAGGCTAGTTATATAGGACAATTTGGTTTTGATATTTGGTTTGGTTTGGTGGGAAAAATAACTTAATGAGATGGATAGTGGTAGATCTGTTTTTCTATTGGGAAAATGGAGTCAATGTGTCAAGCAGATAGGTCGGGATCAAGGTCTAAAGTCAAATATTTTCAGGTTAAGATAGCAGAGCAACTTAAGATCTTTGAGGCTAATTGGTGAAGTGGTTTAATAGAGATAAAGAGAAATCAAGGATTCTTTGATCCGGATAGGGAATGAAGAAGGCAGAGGTCATTCGAAAGAGGGAGCAATTAAGGGTTCCCTACTCTGGAAATTAGCAGAAAACATTAAAATGAAAACCAGTAAATAACAGAGTGCTATTAACAAATTCTGATATATCACTTCCTGATTTCACATTAAAATTTAGAACACGTGTATGTATGAATGGAAAACATAAGAAGATTTAACAAATAACAGTAGAAATTACTTCACTTAAGTTGGCACAACACATGAATCCTAAAACATGATTCTTTATTGATTTGATCCAGCCTGTTGACTTGAAACTTGGTACAAAAGCCCTTCAGGTACAAAAATATTGACTATAGTAATCTTCAGCAATTTATTCCACAATAATACTTCAAAAAGTGAAGTATTTATACAAAAATGTTTATAAAATATCCTAGAATACTCATAAGAATTTTCTAAGGAAAACAAAATATCTTTTACAAAAATATAGTGACAACTTCTTAACAACTAGCAAGCGGTCCTACTTATCCAAATAAAATAGAAATGTTGTTTGAATTGGGTGTAGCTAAATGTTGTGTTGTCTTTACTGCTGGAAAAAGATCTTTTAATTTGTTTTGAAACTCTATCTTCTCATATGATAATCTTTTATTGATACACTTTAACCACAGATACTTTTACATCTGCTGTTTTGACTAGTTTACTGCTGTGAATTCTACTTTTACTGTGTAAAAACAACAATTTGTTTTTCTTTCTCTTTCACTGTAAAACTATCTTTTATAGCAAATCAGTAAGCTTTTTCCAAAATTCTTCATTAGGTAATTAGATCTTGGTAAGTTTTCTGTAATTTTCATCAGCCTCTCTGTGTCTAAAAAAGGTTGGTTTGACCACAAGAGATGTTTTATTTCATGTTGTAGATAAAACAAATCTTCAATTCTTTTGTGCAACACTTTTCTTGTAGGTACTCCTTGCAAATCTACCTTGTTTACCTGTTCTTTGGAAAAATCTTCGATCTTCTTATTGTAATCCCCTTGCTTCATGAGTTTATTATTTAAAACCAGAATGTTTGGCAAGCCTTTTTGCCTTAATGTCTCAAACTTTACCATAAACCTAGTTATGGCCAAATCCATGTTTTGGCACTTCCCTTCAAACTTCTTCATCAAGTTTTTCTTTTTAATTACCTTTCTCACTTCAAGAATTGTTTCAGTTCTATCAGATATTCCTATCTCATCCAATTCTTGTTTGTTTTTGGTGTTGAGAAACTTGATTATTTCTTGGGCCTCTTCAGGTTTGGCACCAAGCTCTTCCTTCGTCTTCACAATTTCGTCTTTTGCTACTTTAAGCAAGTCATTTTGTTCTTAAATTACCTGAATAGAAGGCCAAGTATCATTG
Organism: Pinus albicaulis; assembly: GCA_034641835.2. Classification (NCBI taxonomy): domain Eukaryota; kingdom Viridiplantae; phylum Streptophyta; class Pinopsida; order Pinales; family Pinaceae; genus Pinus; species Pinus albicaulis. Next base: position 345,072,983 of record CM076578.1, on the reverse strand, counting down.
ATTGACTCAATGATCTTGGACCAAAACTGATTTTTTATGAAAGTCATTGGTTCTTTCAAAGATAATTCTGCTTCAACTTTCTGCAACTGTTCACTTGCCCTTTTGGCTTTTTGTTCCTCATTTTTAGCATTTATTTGAGCTAATTTCTTGGCATATTCCAAGTTCTTAATTTTTTCTTTCAATCTATTGATCTCATTATGATGCAGGGGCATTAGGCACAAAAAAATACTTTGTAATTTTGTAGACATAAGGGGGGTCTCATGTTTCTGATTTCCTATGTAATTATTCATATTTGAGTGATTTTTAGTTAAATGTAGAGAGAAATTGCAAATGTTCCCAAGTGATTGGAGAACATGAGAGAAGTTGATTTGGTAGGAATGTGAAGAGTCAGTTTCAGTTTGTTTAGGGAGTTAGGCTAAATTTAGGAATTGAGGAATTTCAAGAGTTTCTGTTGTGCGTTAAGGGAACTGAACCACTTTGTTATTAATTTGTATAAATAAGCCTCAGAGGCATTAAATAGGGGAGAGAGCTAGAGAGTTGGAGAGACAGAGGAGTGGGGAAGAAGGCCATCGAATTGAAAACCAGGCTTGCGAGAAATTTTTCCATGTAAATACCGTTTTAATACAGGGGTTTGATTTCTGAGTTTATACTCCATTTCTGATTTATGGTGTACTGGTGTGAATTTGTGGTGTCATAGAATGAACCTTGAGTTAAATAGAGTCGATTGAATGAAATTTTTTTTAATGTAAGGTCAATCACAGCGTTGTATGCAAGCCTGATTGTGTTATGAAATTTGATGCATCGCATGTTGTAGTTGTAACAAATGTTGCCATGATATATGTGTAGCCCAAGTTATATATATGAAGGCAGAGGCATTGCTTAAATCCAATTAAATTCAGCTGTGGGAATTCGTGCATATACCAGAGTGAATTGAGATCTCTATACAACGGTGGATTCCTGTATAAGGAGATTTGAAGGAGTAATGGAGTAAGAGCCACGGTGTTGTGAAACAGATCGAAGGGTAAATTGATTGCAGAGATGCCAAGAGGCAGAAGCGATGTCATAGTGATGGCTCGCTTAAATTGCTAAAGAATATGGGTCGAAGGTTCATTCAATTTCAAAAATGCGATGTGTTAAGCGATGGCTCAATTGCAAAGTGAAGAAAAATCGTGAGGCAAACAACATATTAAAGAGGAAGTAGTCAAATGGTGGAACCTTGTGTTGAAGGCGCGAAACTATGTGATGAACAGTGAGAGCGGGTTTTAAAACCGATTGTGGTTTTCGCACTTTTCTTAAGTGGTAAGTGGATTCACTAAAAAAAATGCAATATCATTAGTTGGCTGACGTGTGTCAATGAGTGGTATTATAAAACCGGTTATTTCACATTTTTTTTTAGTGTTAAAACTCTGTGGGGAAAAAAATGTGATTTGCGTTTGATCTGAAGGGCGAAGGATCCAACGATAATCACATTGTGGAGTTGCGGGGAATTTAATGCCGAAGTTTGAAGTCGCACATGAAAGTCAAAAGGGTTCAAGCTCTTGAACATGGGTAAGGTTATAAAGTTGTGGTTCATTATATAAAGACTCTTATGATAAGTCGAACGCTTCAATATAAAATGAAGTGTTCCGTGAAGTGTATCGAATAAAATCGTACATGGGATATTGGTTAGGAGTTCACTTAAAATGAATGTGAAAGCCGTGTTGTGGGACCCAATGAATACTATATTAAAATGATGTGCTTGAGCGCTTTAAGACTGGTAAGCACTTATGAATATCACTCCGATTGAAAGAGCATTTGATATGTTTTGCATGCTTAGAGAATATTAAAGAATTGTGACATTTGTTGGTTGAGTACGATAGTGGAATGTCAAAATGAAGAGACTTATAAGTTGGGGTTTTAACCCAAGGTCCATATATATATATATATTTTCAATTCCATAAATCAAAGGCTAAGGGCCTGGTGGACCTTGAGTGAAGGTGAGTTTTGGTTTAAATTATATACGCAGATCTGTTATTCAGATATGGTGTTTTATAACCATAAGAGTATAAATAAATATCTCAAATCTCAGATTTGAGATATTAAAACTTCCAGATATATTTTAATTAAATTGACAATTGAGATTATTTGGGGGCCTTAAATTTGAGATGCATTATTATATGCATGAAAGTTGAAAATGTGAGATTGGAGGGGTACCCCAACATCATGTGGTATCAAAGCAGGATAAGCTCTTGAAAATTTAATTTTTGAAATGCATGTGTACTGAAGCAGTAAAGAAAGTTTGGTTTTTAAATATGTTTAACAAAAATTGCAGATTTGCAAAGGTGTGCAGTGAAGGTATTCAGATTTGCAGAATCTGAATTTGAAGGCAATGTGCTTTGAAGATTGCTAGGATGTGTTTTGGAAGATGTGAACACAGGTATGAATTGATGACAAAATGATCAGATCTAAATCTGACAGAACATTGTGCAGTGCAACAGAGCATTGAAAGGATTTGCAGAAGCAATTGCAAATAGTGTTGAACAAACTATGAAGGTGAGGTATTGGTGATTTTATTTGAAATTATGATTGCAGCATCATGATTGCAGAGAGTGAAGACAGAGTTTTGATGAAGATGGCAGTGAACCTGATATTCAACTAAAGGTTGAATAGGGAGGACAATTGCAGTGTTCTCAAGAGAAGGTGAGTTGATGAGTAGTGATTTAACTCTGGTTTGAAGAATTGTTTGCAGAATCCAGATTGCAGGAAATTGAAGAAATCTCAGCAAAGCAGATCACAGCTTTGAGAGCAGTGATGAAAGAGTCCAGCAGAGGATTCTAAAGTGAAGAAGAAAGTGTGGAAGAACTTGGAGAATTTCCAACAGAGGTTGGATGAAAGAAGAACAGATGTGTTCTTGAGAAGTTGCAGAGTGAAGCCTAGAGAGAGCAGAAGAGAGTGCTCAAAAGGTTCCAGAAGATAGGGGACCAGTACTTGCCAAAAGCCCAGATACAGAGGAAAGGATTGGTGAGGTAAGTGGCAACAAGAGAGCTTGTTGTTGCAGAGGCTTAGTGTAGCTGATGAGTGAGGAACTCATGGAAAATAAGATGACTTCCAAAATTCATAAAGGAGATAGCAGAGGTTCTAAGAGAGGCCACAGCAGAAAAGAGAAAGAAGATGCTAGGACAAATGGCATGAGGAAGAAATTTACTGATGCAGAATATTGGAAAGAGGTAGCTGAGACCAGAGAACATTTTAACAAACTAAAGATGATGGTAGAGGAAAGCCAGAGAGTTGGTTGGCTCATGAAGAATAAAGTAAAGTGGCATAGGCTACATATGAAGAAAGAGCAGATGATACATGCTCAGCAAAAAGAGAGATTACTCAGGATGATTGAGTATCTGGAGAAGGACTTGAAGACTGAAACTTCAAGTGAGACCAAGAGGTCAAAGGAATTTACATCTGATGATTTTTGTATATTAGCAGAAAAGGTGAGAAAGCTTTAATAGAGGATGGATGTACAGTTGAGATGTATAGAACTCAGAGCAGCTGAGTTGAGAAGAGAATTTTTTGTTTGTGAAGCAGAATAGAGTACAGGTGAAGAATGGAGATCTGCAAAAGATCTTATGAACCATGGTGGAGGTTTAAGACATCAAGAAGTTTGTCTTGCTGAAGAAAAAATCATTGATGATTTCCTGAGTTATTGGACAAGTCCAAATCAACTGGATGATGTAGAACCTTGTATTTTTGTGATTGATAATTGTGATGTGATTACAGGTTTTACAGAGGAGGATGAGCAATCTTGTGAAGCTATCACAAGCATGAAGAAGTATCTCTCAGAAGATGAATACTCTGAAGAAAAATGAAATGTTGGAGAATGTCTCTTGAATGAAGGAGGCAGTGATACATTTATGATTGAATTTGTTCTTGTGGATGAAGAAGGAGAGGATCAGTTTGAAGAGCTAATATGTGAAACACTAGTTGAGGCTGTTGGAGCTCCTAGTCTACAAACTAAAAGTTTGTGTGTGAATGTAGGGACTATAAGTGATGATGAAGTTCTTAAAGAATGGCAGATATAAATTGCATTGTTGGAATACTTGTTGAAGAATTTAGAGTATGAAAGAGAGATTGCAGAAGGTAGAGTTCATCGCAGTGAACAAGAAAACATCATGGGAGTAGATGGTGTGGAAAGAATACTAGTTGACAGTCTTGGGAATTCTTCAAAGAATTCTTTCGAAAATTTGGATCAGCATATTGATGTGCTGATAGAGATGGAAGAAAATTCAAGACAGCATACTGAAATGCTGGCAGAGGAAGGAAAGGCACTGAGGCCTTATGAATTTTGTTTTAACAATTGTTTAATGAATGCGGATTTTGTTGGTGATGGAGAAAATTTGACACCATTGGGTAGTCAATTAAAAGAGAAGGAAAAAGATTTTGTGGAAATTTTTGATCCATGGAATGAAGAAATTAAGCTGCTAGAGCTTATGCTAAAAAAACAGGATGCAATTCAGGAAGGAGAACCTCAATTTCAAAATTGGGGATTGAAGAATGTGAAGGCACAAGGGAATGAAAACAGTGAATATTTTCTGAGTCTTGGAAAGGACTTGGAACTGTAGAAAGAAGAATTGGTGACTAGATCATCAATTGAGACCATTGGATCTTGTGATTTTAAAATTGAAAAGTTGGATGTGTTGACAGGTATTGCAGAAGACAAACCATCTTTTGGAGTTGTCTTGGATGAAGATGAACTGTTGCAGGAGAAGGAAGGTGAGACTATCATGTCTCATGTGAAAGAACTTGTTATTACTAGTGATGACAAGAAGGAGCTGATTTGTCAAATGGACAAAGAGAAGACCAGAGGGCAGATTTTTGGAACTGCTACAGTGGTGGAGAATCAGAATTTTATTCTGACAGAAGATGAAGACACAGTACTTGAAGAATTTGAATTTATTGCTAGAATCAATCAAGAAGGTGAAAGACAATTGCTGAAGATTGTCAAGGAAGAAGAAGAAGAATATGTTGAACCAAGTTTGCAGCATATTGATGAAATGCTTGAAAATAGATGGTTGGATTGTTTGCTGAAATCATTTAGAGAAGAGAATGAAATGGCAGAGCAGCAGATTGAAGTGTTGCCAAAGGAAATGTTAGAGCAACAATATGAAGTGTTGCCAGAGGAGGAAGAGACACAAGGATTTTGTAATTTTGGTGTTTGTTTTATGATTACAGGTACTAATGGAAAGACTAAAGAATGTTTGGTCCGAGAAGAGAGGAAAAGAGATGGTGACAGTGACTGGCAATTTAATTACCAGTTCAGAGAATTCCTGAAGTCAGAGAATGAAGAAATTGTCATGGATGACAATCAGGAAGAGTTTTTCTATTGTAGATAACAAGAGGGTATGAATGATTGGGTGGCAGCTAGCACAGGAGCTAGAGATAGAGTTAAAGATAGGGTAGTAGTAAGAACTAAGAAAATAAGAACTCAGCAAGCAGAAGTAGAAGTAGAGGTTCAACAATCAAGATGGAGCAGTATCCAGCAGTCAGAAGATATACTAGACCGGGAAATTGAATTTATGAGAAGGTTGATGGTGAAAGTATCTCAGAAGAAAATAGAAGTAAGAAAGCAGAGAAACAACAGCAACAAGAACAAGACATTCACAGACTGTAAAAGCTTAGCAAGTGGAAAGATGCAACATAAGATATGGAACCCTGGAGAAGTACAGAAGAGGAATATTGCAACAGATGATTAGTTGTAGAACAAAGTGTGTGATCCAGGAAGACAAGGACTGAAAGCACATGATCAGGAGATCATGAATCATTTTAACCTTAGGAGTCTGATGTAGGGGCATTAGGCACAAAAAAATACTTTGTAATTTTGTAGACATAAGGGGGGTCTCATGTTTCTGATTTCCTATGTAATTATTCATATTTGAGTGATTTTCAGTTAAATGTAAAGAGAAATTGTAAATGTTCCCAAGTGATTGGAGAACATTAGAGAAGTTGATTTGGTAGGAATGTGAAGAGTCAGTTTTAGTTTGTTTAGGGAGTTAGGTTAAATTTAGGAATTGAGGAATTTCAAGAGTTTCTGTTGAGCGTTAAGGGAGCTGAACCACTTTGTTATTAATTTGTATAAATAAGCCTCAAAGGCATTAAACAGGGGAGAGAGCTAGAGAGTTGGAGAGACAAAGGAGTGGGGAAGAAGGCCATCGAATTGAAAACTAGGCCTGCGAGAAATTTTTCCATGTAAATACTGTTTTAATACAGGGGTTTAATTTTTGAGTTTATACTCCATTTTCTGATTTATGGTGTACTGGTGTGAATTTGTGGTGTCATAGAATGAACCCTAAGTTAAATAGAGTTGATTGAATGAACTTTGTTTTAATGCAAGTTCAATCACAGCGTTGTACGCAAGCTTGATTGCGTTATGAAATTTGATGCATCGCATGTTGTAGTTGTAACAAATGTTTACATGATATATGTGCAGCCCAAGTTATATATATGAAGGCAGAGGCGTTGCTTAAATCCAATCAAATTCAGCTATGGGAATTCGTGCATATACTAGAGTGAATTGAGATCTCTATACAATGGTGGATTACTGTATAAGGAACTTCGAAGGAGTAATGGAGTAAGAGCCACGGCGTTGTGAAATGGATCGAAGGGTAAATTGATTGCAGAGATGCCAAGAGGCAAAAGCGATGTCATAGTGATGGCTCGCTTAAATTGCTGAAGAATATGGGTCGAAGGTTCATTCGATTTTAGAAATGCGATGTGTTAAGTGATGGCTCAATTGCAAAGTTAAGCAAAATCGTGAGGCAAACAATATATTAAAGAGGAAGTAGTCAAATGGTGGAACCTTGTGTTGAAGGTGCGGAACTGTGTGATGAACAGTGAGAGCGGTTTTAAAACCAACTGTGGTTTTTGCACTTTTCTTAAGCGGTAAGTGGATTCACTCAAAAAAACGTGATATCATTAGTTGGCAGACGTGTGTCAATGAGTGGTATTATAAAAATAGTTATTTCGCGTTTTTTTTTAGTGTTAAAACTCTGTGGGGAAAAAAATGTGTTTTGCGTTCGATCTGAAGGGCGAAGGATCCAACGACAATCGCGTTGTGGAGTTGCGGGGAAGTTAACGCTGGAGTTTGAAGTCATACATGAAAGTCAAAAGGGTTCGAGCTCTTGAACATGGGTAAGGTTATAAAGCCGTGGTTCATTATATAAAGACTCTTATTATAATTCGAACGCTTCAATATAAAATGAAGTGTTCCGTGAAGTGTATCGAATAAAATCATACATGGGATATTGGTTAGGAGTTCACTTAAAATGAATGTGAAGGCCGTGTTGTGGGACCCAACGAATATTATATTAAAATGATGTGCTCGAGCGCTTTAAGACTGGTAAGCACTTATGAATATCACTCTGATTGAAAGAGCATTTGATATGTTTTGCATGCTTAGAAAATATTAAAGAATTGCGACATTCGTTGGTTGAGTGCGATAGTGGAATGTCAAAATGAAGAGACTTATAAGTTGGGGTTTTAACCTAAGGTCCATATATATATATATATATATATATATATATATTTGCAGTTCCATAAATCAAAGGTTAAGGGCCTGGTGGACCTTGAGTGAAGGTGAGTTTTGGTTTAAATTATATACGCAGATCTGTTATTCAGATATGGGGTTTTATAACCATAAGAGTTTAAATTAATATCTCAAATCTCAGATTTGAGATATTAAAACTTCTAGATATATTTTAATTAAATTTCCAATTGAGATTATTTGGGGGCCTTAAATTTGAGATGCATTATTATATGCATGAAAGTTGAAAATGTGAGATTGGAGGGGTACCCTAGCATCACATTACTCTGTATAGACATCTCTTCCATAGCTTTAATGAGCTTGCTGGCTTCATATGTCTGTTGCATTGCTGATGTGGATGATTCAATAGCAGAAGCAGTGGAAGATCTCATTGGCACAACTATAGCCAATGGGACTTTTGGTGCCCATTCTTTTGCTAAGGTTGAAGGAACTACTGTAGTTACCATGGGGATGACTGTAGGAGGGACAGTATGAGTTTTAGCAACTTCTTTCTCTTGGACAAGCTTGTCCATTTCTGTCTCCATGTCCTTAATCTGTGTTGTCATTTGTAGTATGAGACTCATCATCTCATCTTTCTATTTTTCCTCTTGTAGAATCTCTTTAGTATGTGGATGTTCTATTGGAGGAAGATTCAATTGTTTTCTAAGTGTTGGTATGTCAGCATTTTTCTTCTTTATCATCTCTTCTCCAGCTTTTACATTTTCAGGGTCATACCCTACTTCAATTACCAATTCTTCTAAAGACTTGATTCTAGTGTCTTTAGCATAAGAAGATGCTTTTTCAGTCCTAATTTGATCTCTGAAATTGGTTATGGTATTCTGAAGCTTCTGGGCACTCATTTCCTTTGTAGTCATGGTATAATAAAGCATTTCAGAGCTTTGCTTATGAAACTCAATTTGATCTAAAGGATGAATGCTTTCCACTGGTACTTCAAACTCAACTTTCTTATAATCTTATGATGTTTGAGGTGTTTTGACTGTAGGTTGAAGTATTGACATTAACAATTTCTTATTTGTATAGTCAAAAGCTGAGAGAAGTCTGTTTTGATTGCCTAGATATTGCTTCAAATACTGTGAATAAATTTCATTCTTTATCTCTTCATTCTTGGCCTTGATATGTTTGTATTTTTTTTTGATATCAAGGTCTGTATTCTCTGCTTGCTGTGATGATGATGCCTCCATGCTTTGCTGTTTTTCAATCATTTGAGTGTATAAAGTATCATTTTATTTCTCATTCACAATAACTTTAGAAGAATCTATTTTTTTCTCTGTGTTTTCTTCATCTAGCACCTCAATTGTTTCTCTTTCCTTATCCACTTGATTGAGCTTGGTTTTATTGTTATATCTGAGCTTGAATCTGGTATTTTTTTTGTTTCAGCTGTATAAGTGCCTTCTTCTCTGACTCTTTTGGTAGTTTTGTCTTCTTGATTTACAATTTTCAAGGTGTGACTAGTATCACCCTATTTAACTGTTTCCATCAAGGTATTGTCCAACCACTCTATTTGATTAGAAAATTGTTCAATCTGAAGACTTTTATCATGAATATAAGGGGTTAATTTTAATTTTACCCTCATCTTACTAAATATTCCATTAGGATCATAATTCCACAAGAAACTTTCTTCAAATTTATATTCCAGAAACTGTTTTGTTACTTCTGTACCTGCATCCCTGTGATTTCAAATGAAATGTCCTACTTGGTTCTTTAACTTGAATTGAGTCTTATTTTTGGAAGCCAAGAAGTTTATAGAATCTGAATTGATAATTTGTCTTATGTACTCCAAGGCAAACACTCTCATTGGCAAGTATTTTGGAAATTTATAGGGCAAAAGGTTAGACCCATAGACTCTAATCTTTGTATGATTTTGGTAAAGGTACCAATCTCCAGTTCTGCTTTATTTTGACAGCTGTAACACTTTATTTATCTCATTACTTATCCTTGGCTGTACACTATTTGTAAGCATGTTTATCACTGGATGAAAAAAATAATCTATGAAATCCACATGAGTGAATTATGTTGATTCTTTTCTAATTAGAGAGGTCCAGAAGATGACTGACAATGGATTACCATCTACATCCAATTTCTAAAGTTTTATTGAAAATTTTTCTCCTTAGAAGAAAATGAACATGTGAAAGAAGAAGAATGTATATCTGAAAACTCCTTCAGTGGGAAATTTCACAAGTTGATCATGGATACTATCAACTATGTATTCAACATAATTGTAAATGACAGAAGGAGGTTGACCAGGCACAAAGGTAGATAGAAAACCAAGAATTGACTCATCAATGTGCTCATCAATAAAATAACCTAGGATAAAGGATAACATTGAAATGGCATGCCTTGATCCTTCAGGAAACTTGGAAGAAGAATAGGGAGGGTTTATCTTTGGGATTTCAACATATGCATGCATGAATGTTTGGAAGATCTGAAATCTCTTAGGAAAGTCTAACTAAATATAAATCTTTGTGAGCTTCTATGGATAAGGGGACTGCATTGGGATCTGGTTTCAGCTGAAGCACTAGGTTTATAGACTCTACAGTAGTAGTGAATAATACTTCTTTGTTAGCATCAACCATAGCTCTTTGGTCAGGGGAATAGTAGGTTTGACACAACCTAATGAATTCTGGACACTGATGAGTATGTGGAACTACATACTTGGGTAAATTGGACTCCCAAATCTGTACTTCATCTCATTGATCTAAGGATTTTCTAGACTCAAGTGGGGGAGGTCTAAAATAGTGAATTCTATCACTGGACCAGTTATTTTGTAATCAACATCAGCTAAGGGTGTATGCTCAATATCTACAACAGGAGGTTTTAGTGGGTTGACAATAATGGTACTTTTAGAAGCCATTTCTGGGTTTGTTTTTGACAATTTTGACTTTCTGAATGTTAAAAATCTTGTTTTTAGGCTTTTAATACTCTTGTAAGCTTAAAATGTTTACAAAAGGTATTTTTTGGCTTAAAAGAGGTCTCTTTGAACATAAAAAGGTAGAATTAGGCTTTCTTTTGGTTTAAACTTTCAATATGGTTTCAAACTTGATTTTAAAACTCTTTTACAAACTCATAAAATGTATAACAAGGATTTTTCTGCTCTTTTTGGATAAACTGGACTTAAAAAAGTTTAATTCATACATAAAAGAGGTTCTGAGTATTTGCCAAGGATTTGAATTAGTCAGGGGTTTCTAAGATCTGCAAAACGACTTAAAATATCTTCAATTTTGATTAAAACAGGTTACAGTATTTGAACTGTGGTTTTTATCAAGGTTTCGCATCAACTACATTCTTTGAGGGAAAATATAGGTCTTTCTGTGGACAAATAGGCTTCACAAGGTTCAAATTGACAGAAATAACTCTTTTTGATAACAAGAAAGTTACTTTCTTTGAAGAATACCTGTTTTTTGCAGGTATTTGGATTTGACACGGGGTTTCTGAGGTGTCAGAGAGCTTTTGGAAGCCATTGAAGTCCTTGGAAGTATAATGGAGGCTTCAGATGGTCTCAACAACAATTTCCTGGTTTTTTCTAGTTCTTTGGGCATAAAAATGGGGTGCAACGCTTGTTTCTTCAGTCGGAAGGGTTTAAACAATCAGAAAACACAGAAATAATTTACACTGCACGTATATGAAGTTTTATGGAAATTTTAGGTTTAAACGATTAAGCATTCAATGCCGGTGAAATCAGAAGGAAGGTGGTTTGGCGCTGAGGGGAGAAACCATAAGTGGTTATCGCATGATGAGAAAGTGGTTTGTGGTTTCATTTCAAAGAATGTGATCCAGTAAGGAGTGGACGCGTGGAGGAGAGAGTGTAATACTAAACCACTCATTTCGCAAATCTCAAATCGATTAAGTTTGGCGCTATTGAAATTGCGATATCGCATATGGTTTGTCAGATCTGGAGAAAGGCTTGCGAATAGTGGAGATTGAACAGTGTAGTTGCTTGTCGGATGGGGCGTGGGGCCTGGGATTTTATATGCTGCGGGGTTAATAAAATATGTTTAAACATAGTTTAAAACATAATTTTATTGTTTTAATGTGATGGGCGGGATATGCGAATTTACACAGTAAATCTGTGATATTCATGTGTATTGCGAAGGGTGGGTTATATTATATATAGTATATTTTAACCTGTGGGGGAAGCGGGATAATATATCACGTGGGGTAATATAACCATAGGTTAAACGTTAATATAGTGGGTTTGGGGTATTTAAAATAAATGAATTAATATAAATACGGGGAGGAGAGTATTATAAGTTTTTAATAAAATAAATTAAATGTTAATATGAAAATGAATGAAATGAATGGAAATACATATAAATAAACTAAGCAAAGTGTAAAATAGGCATTTGAGCACAATGATGGTCCTATTTTCAACATTTACACTTAATACTTAGGATAAATATTATTTTTGGGTTTTTTGAGTGTTTTTGCATGAAATGAAATTAGTTAAAGGGGATTTTTACTTTCCCTAAGAAAAAAGGTGTTTTAACTTAGGAAAAGGGATTATATCTTTGGAAAAGGGTGATTATGTTGAGGAAATGGGTTTTTGTGAAGGGAATTCAATACTTATTTCCAATCAGTTATTAAGCCTTGGGTCCAGTCCCAACAAAATTCAGAGAAATGCTCTAAGCCTTTTTAACTGAAGGTTTTTGAATACTGAATACTTTGAGGGGAGGGGAAATTAGTAATTTTGCCAAATGATGTTTGTCCATTCCTTTTGCAACTGCTTGCTACCTACCCATCATAATTCTAACATTTTTTTATTATTTTCATGGGTGCATTTAAGCTTGCAACCCTAAATCCATTTTTTCTTTTTAAAGTAGAAAACTATCTAATTCTAACCTTATTTCATCCGAGGGCTCAGATTAAACTATTGAGCTCCTCATTTATTCTCTAACTATCTACTGATTTTTCAAGTTTAAACTATTTGAAAAATCTTTATTCTCTATCTATAAACATGAAATTTAAAGCATGAAAAAGTTAAGATTAAACTATTTAACTCATCATGGATTATGGCATTTGGAACAAGCTGCACATAATCATTATTTTTGTAGTAAAAGTAAAAGTAGTGGCATTTTGACTTGCATCAATTTCATGTCTTATTCTTATCTATTTTTTGCTTTTGGGGTCTATTTTTTATTCTTTTTGATCTTTTATTTTCAAGTCCGTTTATCTTTATTTTAGGAATTTTACCCTCTTTTCATTTTTTATTACTTTCAAATATGGGAAAACAACTTGCAGAAAGCAAGGTATGTACATATTTACAAGACTAATCATAGTCAATTCAAAAATTATGAACCCTATTATTATAGGACCCTAACAGTGGCTCCACATGGGGATGGCATTTCTTGGTGAAATGTCAAGAACTTTGAGACTAGTATCCTTTGAATTTTGACTGTGTTGACCTTGTAAATGTTTTTGATCTCTGCAATTATTCATATTTATGATATTTTACCTTTCAAAGCTTAGGGCCTTCTCTTCGGGCTTCAAATTTGTTAGGAAAACATCCAATCCAATCTAGAATATTCAATGTTAGGTACAATGGACAAAGTAAACAAGACTAACTATTGGTTATTTCCGAGGAGTAGTAGTGCTTTAGCATTCTGACATTGATAGGTCCACCTAGCAGATCCGATCCATCCATCTCTTTAAAAAAGAGGGCATTGTTACATCTGTAACCATAAATAATATAAGGTCCTTTCCATAGGAAATCAAATTTCCCATGTTTACCTTTTTCTTCTCTCCTTGAATCCCATTTTAACACTTTTTCATCAATGTAGAAAACATCTTCTTTACTCTTTTTGTCGATTTTTTTTTTTTATCTTGTCATGGATAACTTGAGACTTAAGATAAGCCTCTTCTCTTGTCTACTGCAAGTGAATGGTTTGGTTATTTCTTCTTTGAATGTCATTGGTCTCAACTTGTAATTCTTGGATTATCTTCATTACTGGTACTCCTAAGGAAGATGGAAAGGCAACATCCATTCCATAAACAAGTTGGTAAGGGGATGTAACAATATATTTTTTGGTGGTAAGTCTATCTACCCATCAGGCATTAAATAACCTCTTGTTCCAAGTATTCTTGTTATCTTCTAGTAATTCGTTGATAATGTTCACAAGGCTTTTATTGGAAGATTCAGCAAGGCCATTACCTTGAGGGTAATATGCAGTAGAATGGCCAAGGGTAATGTGGTATTTATGGAAAAATTAAATCATATTTTTAGATTTGAATGAAGCTGCATTGTTATTGATAATTGTTTGAGGACATACAAATCTTGAAAGTATGTTGCTTTCTAAAAAGGAGATAATGATAGTGTCAGTGGCTTGCCTAAAGGGTATGGCTTCTATCCACTTAGTAAAATAATCAGTGGCTGTCAGAATCCACTTATGTTGGGCTGATGATGGATGGTGAATTTCACCAATGAAGTCAAGACCCCATTGTTGAAAAGGAATTTTTGTTGAGATGGGTTTTAATGGCAAGGGTACCAGCTTTTTCTTTCCCTCAAATATTTGACACTTGTGACAGGAGGTCACATGCTTTTTTACATCTGCAAACAAAGTAGGCCAGTAAAAACCAGCTCTCAAGATTTTTTCAACAACAGTCTTCCAGTAAAGATGTCCTCCACAGTAACCTGCATGAAATTATTCTAAAAATTTGTTAGCTTCTTCTTTTAGCAAACAATTTAATAAAATTCCACCATGATCTTTCCAAAAAAGTACATTGTCTAATATACAAAATCTTACTGCCTTTAGTTTTAAGAATCTATCTTTTGTTCTTGATAATCTAGGAGGAGCTTGTAAATTTAGTAATACATATATGATAGTTGCATACCATGGTGAGTCTGAAGAGGCTTCACTTATCTCTGGAGTCCCCATCTCTTCCTGATCATCTACTTAGGCAATAAAATTAATGTCTAAAGCATGACAGTTTGATTCAGCCATGAGTTTGGCTAAACCTTGACCTTTTATAAGTTTGGTGGGTTTTATTTCTATGTCATATTCCAAAATTGTAGCAATCCACTTGCCTCTTCTACCATCAAGACCATTTTGTGTTAGAATTTCCTTTACAACTACATTTGGAACATAGGCAATGATGTGTGAATAAAGAATGTACACTCTAAAGTATTTAATGGCCTTTGCTAAATCTAGGGCCTGTTTCTCCATGATATTGTACTTTAGAGTGGTATCTCTAAGTGATTTTCTAAAGAAAGCAATGGGTTGCTCATAGCCCTGGTCATTTTTCTGCAGCAATAGTGTGTTCTGAAGCAAATGAGAAAATGATGAAATCATTTTTAAAGTCAGGACTTATAAGGAATGGGGTTTTTGTTAAGGCTTGTTGATAGATTCAAATGATTGCTTGGCCTCAATAGTCCATTTAAGAACTGAATCTTTTTTCAACATATTGTTGAGTTCTCTAATTATTTCAGCTAAGTTTGATATGAATCTTCTAAGAAAATTAATTTTACCTAGAAAAGCTTGTAACTCTTTAATGTTCCTAGGAGGACTAATGTTAAGGATGACCTCTATTCTAGCAGGGTCTATTCTAATTCCCTCTTTAGATATAATGTGTCCAAGTAACTTACCTTCTTCTAATCTAAATAAAGTTTTCTTAGGGTTTAGAGAGATTCCAAATTTCCTTCATTTAAGAAATACTTTCCTGAGATGATCTAAATGTTCATAATTAGTCTTTGAAAATATAGTAATGTCATCTAAATAAATCACTAAAAGTTCATGAATTTCTTTTGAAAAGGCTATATCCATAGCTCTTTGAAAAGTGGATCCTGCATTAATTAACCCAAAAGACATTTTTACATACATAAAAGTGCCCCATGGAGTAGTAAAAGCAGTTTTGGCTTGGTCCTCTAGTTGGACTAAAATTTGGTTATACCCTGAAAATCCATCTAAAAGAGAAATATTAAAAAAACCAACTACCCTCTGTAAAATATGATTCATATTTGGTAAAGGGTAATTGTCTTTTAAGGATCCCTTATTTAAATTTCTAAAATCAACACATAATCTAATTTCTCCTATATTTTTCCTAGTGGGAACTAGATTAGAAACCTAATCAGAATATCAGATTGGTGCAATTATTTGGGCCTCATACATTCTTTTTACCTGTTTTTCAATTAAAGGCATCAAAACAGGATTGGTCCTTCTTAACTTTTTTTTAAAAAGTTTTTGGTCTTCTTTTATAGGGATTTTATGTTGTATTATACTGGTGTCATATGATTTTAGGTCCTCGTAACTCCATCCAAAAACATCTTGAAATTCCTTAAAAAGAGAAATGTATTTTTCTTTTTCTTGCTGAGGTAAAGATTTGGAAAGTTTAATCATCTTAGGTTTTGACTCTGTAACAATGTTACATTCCTCAATTCAGATTTAAGTGGCTCCATTTTGGGTTTTCTTGCAACATCATTTGAGTCAAATAAATATTCTAAAGGGGTTAAGCCTTTTGGTAAAAAAAAATGTCTTTAAGATTTAGAATATTAGATTCATCATCAATGACCTCATCAATCTCTACTTTCTATAAATTATCTATGTATGATGGACTAAATTTAGTAGGTTTAGCAAAACTTAAATTATTTATATCTATGTTATTCAAAAAAATTTCACTGTCTAAATTCTAATCTACTGTATAGTCTATATCTATTTTATAATTTTGAAATTCACCTTCATTGTTCATAAAATGGTAAATTTGTTGATCTTGTGAGAAAATTTTCCAATATTTAAGATTATCTGGAATTATTGGTCTGTGTTTAAATTCTGTAGTATATCTATGATTTGGCTGAAATGGCAGATTACAGATACTAGCAAAAGTAGCTAGGGAGTGAGCCTGTATGTTCTGTTTTCTTGGTATTGCAGAAAAATTACATTCTAATAGTTCTTTGATTAAATATAACACAATTTCTCTATATTGGCTTAATCTTGGATTATAAACATAATATTTTCCATTTATATGTTTTACAATTAACTCTGAGTCTCCCATGATTGATATTCTTTTACCTCCTAAGTTTCTGATAATCTGCAGTCCTAAAATGAGAGCTTCATATTCAACGATATTATTGGTACATTTAAAATTCAATCTGAAAGCATGGCCTTCTGCGTGATTGTTTTCCATATTAGTTATCCAAACTACTACTCCTGCTCCTAGTTTATTGACTAATCCATCAAAATCTAGGTGCCATAATGATTCATGAAAGATGTTTTCACTGTCTGGTGTTTTATTTTTATCTTTTAGTTTAGTTTTGATTTCACTATCAGTTTCAGAGTTGCATAAGATGAATGAATCTAGGTCAGTAGGTGTAGTGTAAATTGGGTAATTTCTTGGTCTTTCTACACTACTTACCATATATTTCATCAATGTTTCTCTATAAAGTTTCTTTGGTTGGCCAAAAACTGATATGGTTGCATATGACATATCCAATTGTAGAGATCCCTGTAATTTTACTCCCCATGAGCGAGATAAGAGCATTCCATACTTGGGTGGGATATCAGCTACTACATTGTCCATGAGTATGCTTTTACTGGGATATTGAACTAATGTGACACACAAATATTTAATCAAACCTAAACATTTTACTTTGCTTGAATAAAATGAAAAGAGATCTTTGTAAGGCCTAGTGATATCTAAATTCAGGGTTTCCATTATTGCTTTTGGCATTAAATTGTGTGAAGCTCCTGAATCTAACATTGCATTATGTAATATTTGATCATGAAAAATTAAGCTAATGTTAAATGGTGGAACTGCTCCATCTTGGTGTTTTCCATTAACATCAGGACCAAAAATCAACTCTGTTTGATCATCACTTAAGTTTACTGAATCTTCTCCGTCATTCATGTTTAAGGTTTCAGTGATAGTTGTTTTATACAAATCATGTTTTACCAATTCTGTCAAAGGAATTGGTATTTTTAATTTTGCAATTTCACCTTGTATATTAAATGAAGGTTGTGATTTACTAAGCTGAATTATCTCTTCTTTAGTAACTATAGTTTGAGTAGGTTTGTCTTGTTTATCTACAGTTATCTTTTCATTTTCAGATTGAGTTTCTACTGTCTTAATGTTTTTAGTTTTCTTTTCTGGGATAGTTTGAGAAGTAGATTTTTTTGCAGATTTTGCACTTTCAGAAGCTATTTTAACAGTGGAAGCTTTTAGATCAGCTGATTTTGGATCAACAATGGGTGTTTTGGAATATAAAATTACCGTTTTAGCAGAATTATTTGTTTTGACAGCAGCAGATTTTTGTGAATATGTTGATGTTTGGACAACCCCATCTGTTATATCAACAATCTTGGGATTGAGTGAAATTTTAGGGCTGTAAATTTTCTGGGATGAATTAGATTTTTGTTTATTTTCCCTAGGGAGAATTTGCAGAACTTTTGTAGTGGGAGCTTCTACTTTTTTCTTAGTTTGTGTTCGTACATATTTCTTAGTAGAAGGCTCAGTGTTTTTCTTGCTTCTAAGGTTATATTTCTTATGTAATTCATTGATAGAAAAATCATAACCTTGTTTGTAGTCAAATGATTCACCTGAATCTAATTGAAGTTGTTGCATTTCAAATAACTCTTGATCTTCTTGTGTGAGAAAGATAGTGTTATCATCATTTATACCCATTAGATTTATGGTGTCTTCATCATTTTCATCTTGATGAGAACTTTCAACATAGTTCTCTTGAAATGGAGGTCTTATTGTCTGATCAAGTGCTGATTCTTTAGATTTTCTCGTGTTTGTATTTTTCCTAAAGTTTGGATTTCTAATTTGATGTTGGTTATCCCATTGTGGTCTTCTTTCTATATTGTCTAATCTATCCATCATTCTCTCTAAATTTTTCACTAATTGATCTATTTTTCCATCTAAACTAGATGCCTCTTCTTTTATGGTTACTCTCCTCTCATTCCTTAATCTAGCTTTTCTAGCCAATATATTTACCTCTACACTAACAACATCAGTTTGCATTCGCTCTAAAGTATCAACATTTATCTCTCTTAATTGATAGGCCATGTCTGTATCAAATCCATCAGGGAATTTGAGTAGGACAAAGTCTAGAGTGGATTTGAGATTAGCAGGGATTGAATTATAAACGCTATTGTATCTAGTGCAATAATTTGGATTGTTTCATTAGGAGCTCTTTTCATAGCATCAAATTTAAATAATATTTGAAGTGGATTTTTCTTATTTTCCCATTTATTTAAAAATAATCTATGAAAAACTACTAAATCAGCAATACTACCAGGATTAAGACCTTTAAACCATTTTTAACCTCCCCAGCTAATGTTTGAGAAAAGAGTCTCATTTGTACATCAGAATCATCTATTTCGTGAAGCTCAAAATAATTTGTCATTTTATTAATATGTTGTTGGGAAGTATAATGAGTGGTTGCATCAAATTGAGTTATTTTACTCTGGTAATCCTAAGGCATGTCATGTAACTATCCTGGAAGGACCAAGGGAGCATACCTAGCAGCCATGGCTTGAATTCTAGCTTGGCTAGGAGGTAAGTTGGAAGTGCTTGGGGCAGAACTAGAAATAATAGTTGATGCAGTTAAAGAAGTGGCTGATGATATTGGAATGTAAGATGATGTACTAGAAAATGTGGTTGAAGAACTAAAAGATGAAGTTGGTATGTTGGAAGATGAAACTGGGATATATGAAGAAGTACTTGGAAATGAGAATGATGTATTGGAAAATGTAGAAGATAAAATAGTGGATGGAGTTGAGGTGGTAGAAGATGGAAATAATACTCTAGGTTGAAATGTTTGTTTAGGGATAAATGGATTTGTAGACTGAAGTGTGGTGGAAATTATGGATGATGTAGTGGTAAAAAGAGATGAACCTACAGATTCTAAAAGGTTGGTATCTGACTGAGAAGTAGATGGCTTAGGTGTATATGCTGATAAGGTAGCTAATTCAACTGAAAATTGAAGAAGAGCTTCATCTATTTCCTTAATAGTAGTAGAATTTATTTCATCAAGTTTAACATAAGCTTCAAATATCTTTGATTCAAAATGTACTGAAACAGTTTCCTGCTTTGTTTCAAGAAATGAAATAAATTTAGGATCTATAACAACACTATTTAAGTCACTTTCTGACTTATTTCTGAATAAAGAATGTTCAAAATTTAGGTCAAACTCAAGATCTTATATACTCACTATATTTTTTGGAAGGGAATTTTCTCTAAGGAAACTTTATTACCCAAATCTTCTACTTGTTTATTATTTTTCAATTCTGTCTCGATTGCCTACTATAGCAACAGGTTGAGGATCTGGATTTGACTTGGTATAGTAGATTCTTCTGGAAGCCAGAATTACAATTTTTTATGAAATGATACTCAAAACTTATAAAACAGTCTTAAGGTAAAATGATAATGAAAAATATTTCCTTTAAGACCTATTTAAAACTGAGGATTGGTTAGTTCCCCAGCCGAGTCGCCAGTATGTTATCACTCTAATAATTCCCAAAGTTGTGAGATTTTAGTTTATAGTTTTAATAATATTAGAGGTAACCACAAACCTACTTTTAAGCCTTAGGATCTAGCCTTCCTAATGCTCAGAGAGGACTCTCTCTATAAGATTTAATTTTTTTTTTTTTATGTTTGATTTTAGGCTAGTTATATAGGACAATTTGGTTTTGATATTCGGTTTGATTTGGTGGTAAAAATCACTTAATGAGATGGATAGTGGTAGATATATTTTTCTATTGGGAAAATGGAGTCAATGTGTCAAGAAGATAGGTCAGGATCAATTTCTAAAGTCAAATATTTTCAGGTTAAGATAGTAGAGTAACTTAAGATCTTTGAGGCTAATTGGTGAAGTGGTTTAATCGAGATAAAGAGAAATCAAGGATTCTTTGATCCAGATAGGGAATGAAGAAGGTAGAGGTCATTCGAAAGAGGGAGAAATTAACTAGGGTTCTCTACTCTGGAAATTAGAAGAAAACATTAAAATGAAAACGAGTAAATAACAGAGTGCTATTAACAAATTCTGATATATCACTTCCTGATTTCACATGAAAATTTAGAACACGTGTATGTATGAATGGAAAACATAAAAAGATTTAACAAATAACAGTAGAAATTACTTCACTTAAGTTGGCCCAACACATGAATCCTAAAACATGATGCTTTATTGATTTGATCCAGCCTGCTGACTTGAAACTTGGTACCAAAGCCCTTCAGGTACAAAAATATTGACTATAGAAATCTTCAACAATTTATTCCACAATAATACTTCAAAGAGTGAAGTATTTATACAAAAATGTTTATAAAATATCCTAGAATACTCGTAGGAATTTTCTAAGGAAAATAAAATATCTTTTACAAAAATATAGTGACAGCTACTTAACAACTAGCAAGTTGTCCTACTTATCCAAATAAAATAGAAATGTTGTTTGAATTGGGTGTAGCTAAATGTTGTGTTGTCTTTACTGTTGGAAAAAGATCTTTTAATCTGTTTTGAAACTCTATCTTCTCATCTGATACTCTTTTAATGATACACTTTAACCACTAATACTCTTTCATCTACTATTTTGACTAGTTTAATGATGTAAATTCTATTTTTACTGTGCAAAAAACAACAATTTGTTTTGCTTTCTCTTTCTCTGTAAAACTGTTTTTTATACCAAATCAGTAAGCTTCTGCCAAAATTATTCATTAGGTAATTTGATCTTGGTAAGTTTTCTGTAATTTTCATCATCCTCTGTGTCTCTAACAAAGGTTGGTTTGACCACAAAGATATGTTTTATTTCATGTTGTAGATAAATCAAATCTTCAATTCTTTTGTGCAACACTTTGCCTGTAGGTAATCTTTGCCAATCTACCTTTTTTACCTGTTATTTGGAAAAATATCTGATCTTCTTGTTGTAATAATCTTGCTTCATGAGTTTATCATTTAAAATCAGAATGTTTGGCAAGCCTTTTTGCCTTAATATCTCAAACTTTACCATAAACCTAGTTATGGCCAAATCCATGTTTTGGCACTTCTCTTCAAGCCGCTTCATAAGTTTTTCTTTGTAATTACCTTTCTCACTTCAAGAATTGTTTTAGTTCTATCAGTTGTTCCTATCTCATCCAATTCTTGTTTGTTTTTTGTGTTGAGAAACTTGATTATTTCTTGGGCCTCTTCAGGTTTGGCACCAAGCTCTTCCTTTGTCAACAATTTCTTCTTTTTCTAATTTAAGAAAGTCCTGTTGCTCATAAATTACTTGAATAGAAGGCCAAGTATCATTGATTGACTCAATGATCTTGGACCACAACTGATTTTTTATGAAAGCCATTGGTTCTTTCAAAGTTAATTCTGCTTCAACTTTCTTCAACTATTCACTTGCCCTTTTGGCTTTTTGTTCCTCATTTTTAGAATTGATTTGAGCTAATTTCTTGGCATCTTCCAAGTTCTTAATTTTTTATTTCAATCTATTGATCTCATTAATCTGTATAGACATCTCTTCCATAGCTTTAATGAGCTTGCTGGCTTCATCTGTCTATTGCACTGATGATGTAGATGATTCAGTAGCAGAAGTAGTGGAAGATATCACTGGCACAGCTGTAGCGAATGGGACTTTTGGTTCCAATTATTCTGCTAAGGTTGAAGGAACTGTTGTAGTTACCATGGGGATGATTGTATGAGGGACACTCTAAGTTTTAGCAGCTTCTTTCTCTTAGACAAGCTTGTCCATTTCTATCTCCATGTTGTTAATCTTTGTTGTCATTTGTAGTATGAGACTCATCATCTCATCTTTTTGTTTTGCCCCTTGCAGAATCTATTTAGTCTATGGATGTTCTGTTGGAGGAAGCTTCAATTTTTTTCTAAGTGCTTCTATGTCAGCATTTTTCTTCTTTATCATCTCTTCTGAAACTTTTACATTTTCAGGGTCATACCCTACTTTAATTACCAATTCTTCTAAAGACTTGATTCTAGTGTATTTAGCATAAGAAGCTATTTTTTCAATCCTAATCTGATCTCTCAAATTGGTTATGGTATTCTTAAGCTTTTGGGCACTCATTTCTTTTGTAGTCATGGTAGAATAAAGCATTTGAGAGCTTTGCTTATGAAACTCAATTTGATCTGAAGGATGAATGCTTTCCACTGGTACTTCAAAGTCAACTTTCTTATAATCTGCTATTGTTTGAGGTGTTTTTACTGTAGGTTGAATTATTCACATTATAAATTTCTTATTTGTATAGTCAAAAGCTGAGAGAAGTCTGTTTTGATTGCATGGAGTTTGCTTCAAATACCGTGAATAAATTTTATTCTTTATCTCTTCATTCTTGGCCTTGATCTGTTTGTATTTTTCTTTGATATCAAGGTCTATATTATCTGCTTTCTATGATGAGGATGCCTCCATGCTTTCTTTTTTTCAATCATTTGAGTGTCTAAAGTATCATTTTCTTGCTCATTCACAATAGCTGTAGTAGCATCTGTGTTTTTCTCTATGTTTTCTTCATCTAGCACCTCAATTGTTTCTTTTTCCTTATCCACTAGATTGAGCTTGGGTTTCTTGTTATATCTGAGCTTGAATCTGGTCTCTGTTGTTGTTTCAGTTTTATAAGTGCCTTCTTCTCTGAGTCTTTTGGTAGTTTTGTCCTCTTGATTTACTATTTTCAAGGTGTGACTAGTATCACCCTATTTAACTGTTTCCATCAAGGTATTGTCCAACCACTCTGTTTGATTAGCAAATTGTTCAATATTAGGATTTTTATCATGAATATAAGGGGTTAATTTTCATTTTACCCTCATCTTACTAAGTATTCTATGAGGATCATAATTCCACAAGAAACTTTCTTCAAATTTATATTTCAGCAACTGTTTTGCTGCTTCTGTACCTGCATCCCTGTGATTGTAAATGAAAGGTCCTACCTGGTTCTTTAACTTGAATTGAGTCTTCTTTTTGGTAGCCAAGAATTTTATAGAATCTAAATTGAGAATTTGTCTTATGTACTCCAAGGCAAACACTCTCATTGGAAAGTATTTTGGCAATTTATAGGGCAAAAGGTTAAACCCATAGACTCTAATCTATGTATCATTTTGGTAAAGGTACCAATCTCCAGTTCTACTTTTTTCTGACAGACGTAACACTTTATTTATCTCATTACTTATCCTTGGTTGTACACTGTTTGTAAGCATGTTTATCACTGGATGAACAAAACAATCTATGAAATCCACATAAGTGAGTTCTGTTGATTCTTTTCTGATTAGAGACGTCCAGAAGATGACTGACAATGGATTACCTTCTACATCCAATATCTAAAGGTTTATTGGAAATTTTTCTGCTTGGAAGAAAAGGAACATGTGAAAGAAGAAGGAAGTATATCTGAAAACTCCTTCAGTGGGAAATTTCACAAGCTGATCATGGATACTATCAGCTATGTATTCAGCATAATTATAAATGACAAAAGGAGGTTGACCAGGCATAGAGGTAGATAGAAAATCAAGAATTGACTCATCAATGTGCTCATCAGTAAAATAACCTAGGGTAAAGGATAACATTGAAATGACATGCCTTGATCCTTCAGGAAACTTGGAAGAAGAATAGGGAGGGTTTATCTTTAGGATTTCAAAATATGCAGGCATGAATGTTTTGAAGATCTGAAATCTCTTAGGAAAGTCCAAATAAATATAAAGCTTTGTAAGAGCTTCTATGGATAAGGGGACTGCATTGGGATCTGGTTTCAGCTGAAGCATTAGGTTTATAGACTCTACAGTAATAGTGAACAATGCTTCTTTGCTATCATCAACCATAGCTCTTTGGTCAGGGGAATAGTAGGTTTGACACAGCCTAATGACTTCTAGACACTGATGAGTATGTGGAACTACATACTTGGGTAAATTGGACTCCTAAATCTGTACTTCATCTCCTTGATCTAAGGATTTTTCTAGACTCCAACAGCGGAGGTCTAAAATATTGAATTATATCACTGGATCAGTTATTTTGTAATCAACATCAGCTAGGGGTGTATGCTCAATATCTACAATAGAAGGTTGTAGTGGTTTCAAAATAATGGCACTTTTAGAAGCCATTTCTGGGTTTTTTTTTGACAATTTTGACCTTCTGAATGTTAAAAACCCCATTTTTAGGCTTTTTATACTCTTCTGTAAGCTTGAACTGTTTATAGAAGGTGTTTTTTGGCTTAACAGAGGTCTCTTTGAACA
Source organism: Pinus albicaulis (assembly GCA_034641835.2). Taxonomy (NCBI): domain Eukaryota; kingdom Viridiplantae; phylum Streptophyta; class Pinopsida; order Pinales; family Pinaceae; genus Pinus; species Pinus albicaulis. The sequence goes on along the minus strand of CM076578.1, from coordinate 345,048,279 downwards.
AAAAAAGGTAAAATTAGGCTTTCTTTTGGTTTAAACTTTCAATTTGGTTTCAAACTTGATTCTCAAACTCTTTTATAAATTCAGAAAATGTATAACAAGGATTTTTCTGCTCTTTTTGGACAAACTGGACTAAAAACAGTTTAATTCATACATAAAAGAGGTTTTGAGTATTTGCAAAGGATTTGAATTAGTTAGGGGTTTCTAAGATCTGCAAAAAGGCTTAAAATATCTTCAATTTTGATTAAAATAGGTTATAGTATTCGAATTGTGGTTTTTATCAAGTTTTCACATCAAATACATTCTTTGAGGGCAAATACAGGTCTTTCTGTGGACAAATAGGCTTCACATGGTTCAAATTGACAGAAATAGCTCTTTTTGATAACGAGAAGGTTACTTTCTTTGAAGAATACCTGTTTTTTGCAGGTATTTGGTCAACAAACAGGGTTTCTGAGGCGTCGGAGAGATTTTAGAAGCCGTTGAAGTCCTTGGAAGTAGAATGGAGGCTTCAGGCGGTCTTAGCAGCAATTTACTGGTTTTTTTCTAGTTCTTTGGGCATAAAAATGGGGTACAACACTTGTTTATTCAGTCGGAAGGGTTTAAACAATTAGAAAACATAGAAACATTTTACACTACACGTATATGAAGTTTTATAGCAATTTTAGGTTTAAACGGTGTAAGCATTCAATGTCGGTCAAATCAGAAGGAAGGTGGTTTGGCGCCGAGGGGAGAAACCATAAGCGGTTATTGCATGATGAGAAAGTGGTTTGTGGTTTCATTTGAAAGAATTTGATCCAGTAAGGAGTGGACGTGTGGAGGAGAGAGGGTAAGACTAAACCACCCATTTCGCAAATCTCAAATCGATTAATTTTGACGCTATTGAAATTGCGATATTGCATATGGTTCATCGAATCTGGAGAAAGGCTTGCGAACGGTGGAGATTGAACGATGTAGTTTCTTGGTGGATGGGGCATGAGGCCCGAGAGTTTATATGCTACGTGGTTAATAAAATATGTTTAAAAATAGTTTAAAACATAATTTTAATGTTTTAATGTGATGGGCGGGATATGCGAATTTACATAGTAAATGTGTGATATTCATGTGTATTGCGAAGGGTGGGTTATGTTAGTGTCAGTCTAGTCATACTGCCATCAGTGATCAAAGTTACTCTTTGCATTTGCATATTAGGAGTCCCATAATAATCAATTTCACCATTCCGCTAGGTCATGGATTCATTGATGGTAGTAATTTTTCATCAGTTTTTCCCTCATGAGGTACTTGCTGATTTTCCTCCCTATGGTCTTCAGTCACTAGTCACTTTCATTCTCAAAATCGTATCACTAGGTCATAGGATGGGTCTCATTAGTCTCTAAGGTCTCACCATGGTCAAAGTAATGAGTCAAGTGTCAATAAAGATCAGCAAGGCCATGAGGAAGTCAATAAGCTTGAAATTATAGTGCTCGGAAGATCAGAGATATCATTCATTTAGTTTGATGTAAGTTTCACCTCAAAACCATGTTTTGAGGTGAAAACATAATACTTTTCCTTTAAGTCACAATTTAGAAGTTGTTATCTCCACAAAGTGATGTCCCTGTCTTCAGAGAAGTTTTCTACAACATGTTCAGTGCCAGATCATCTTCAAAGCAGATCCATCAGAAGGAGCCCGTAAAGAGCTTTCCAACGATATACTACACTCTCAAAACTGACTTCTGGATTGAATTTTATGCTTAAGTGAAGTAAAAGCCCTCTATTCCCTAAGCTCCCCCCTATTACCCATTTTCCCTTCTAAACTTTATGATCATTTCCCTTTAAAAACCCCTTTTTCCCCTTTCCGATCACAAACTCGCATTATAAATTACTTAAAACAAAAATGCGATTTACATAACCACTTCCCCTCCATGCCTTAGGACTTTATAATAAAAATATCACATTATAATATCCCGCCGCAACCACTTTCCCTTCATTCCTTTTAAGCCTTATAGCAAATTTCAAAACTTTATGTTATATAAACCCCCTAATCTCAAATCGCAATCGCGTGTTCTATTCGAAGAGCTCCGATCAGCCCATCGCAAACACTTGCGATGCGATTGATCGCACAGAACTCCAGTCATCGCAATCGCAAGTCCCTCCCCCAATCCTCCGATTGCGATCAATCGCATTCCCCTCCGATCGCGACCTCCGATTAACAAACCCCGATCATCCCTTAGCCGTTGATCTCCCGGTCCGATCGGACGGCTCACCTCCAATCGCACCATCGCAATCGGCGCTCCCATAATTCCCCTTCCGATCGATCAATCGCAATATTCTCCGATTGACACCCTCCGATTGACATACTCCCGATTACACCAGATCCGTCGATCTCATCATCTAATCCAACGGTCCTCCACCAATCGCAATGTTCCAATCACATTGTTTTAAATCCCACCTCCGATTGACTCTCGCCGATGGCTCGCCCCCGATTAACCCACAACCGTCGATCTTCCCCGCCGATCGGACGGCCCACAATGAATCGCATCCCCTCCTCCGATCGCAACTATCCTCCCGATTTGCGATTGCGATTGGCTCTTGGGTCCCACCATCAGTACTTCCGACCATTCATATAATAAAGGGCTTGTTTCCCTGTTAACTCAAAATTTTAGTACAAAGGGTTTTCCCCCCTCAATCGCATCGGAACTATTGTATACGCCATTCCGCTCCGTCCCACCTTCCGATTTGCGATTGTGATTACTGTGTTATATATATCCCTCTTGCGCCCGATCTCTGATTGTGATTTCCATATGGGCCCCACCTCCATTTCCCTTTCCTTTTCTCATTTAAACGCATTTTTCCCTTCACGAAAAAGCATAAATTCATTTTATCACAGTCTATTAAATACCAGAGAATGAAGAACTAAAGGAAATCGAAACGTCAGGAGGCGAGAAATAAAATTGTAACAGTCGCATCTTCAGCAATGATTCTAAAGGATCCACGCTACAGGTTTTGTCTCCGCATTGGATATCCGAAAATTCCAGGAGGAATAATGTAACACAACTCTTCCTTTACAAAAATATTATGAGCTCTTGGTCTTCCATCTTCAGTTATGATTCCTCCTCTTCCCATCGATCTATATTCCCACAAATTATGTCTATTTATTGTAAATTCCAATCATTTGTAAAAGGGGCTGGAAGTCTGAGGTCTGAAAACTTAGAAGTAGGGGAATAGTGTGACAGTGAGCTCTGCGCTCCGTTGTACAGTTTGGCAGGGAATTAATAAAGTGATGCAGCTCTGATTTGTGGGATTCATGTGGTATGAGTTTTAGCATATGTCTCTTCTTTGCATTTCTATGTACATTGTTATGTTGCAACATTCATTCATAAACATTTCCGGTTGAATGCTTTCAAGTCAGAAAGGTAGAATCCATTTTATATGCTCTGCCTTGGGGAAACATTCATACTCTGTGTATTTTCTTCTGTTTGAAAAGGATTCATTTATTATTCCCTTTTCAGCTTCTCAATAGTCTTTCCACTTCATCTTATTTCAACTTGATTTCTAAACCTTCTGCCTATCTTGCCCTATGAAATATTCTGCGTCCTTGATTTAATTCCTCAGCTCATGCTGTCCTTTTTGTCCCATACATCCCTGAAAATTCAGTGATTTATCAAAACCCTTTTCACAATCACATATCTAGCCTAAAATCAGTTTATTATTGTGTTATTGAATATCTATTCTACTGAGAGAGCCCTCTCCTGTCCTTGTAGGGCTAGCTACAAGGCTGAGCGTGGTTTAGTTGTTACCCTGATTTGCCTTTTTCAGCCTGAGGTTCAGATTGGGTGCTAACATCTCTGGCGACTCCGCTGGGGAAACTCTTACAAACTTTTGCATAGAAGATTAAGTACCCCAGTAATATTTTCCCGGTAAAAGAATGACAGAATATTATATCTGAATGTTGATGGTGAACAACAATCAGATGCATATAATGGCTGAAAACATTCACCTGGCGACTCCATTCACTGAAAGATCCAGAAAATCAAATCCTTCATGGTGACTCCACTACAGGAAGATCAGTAGCTTTAAGATCTTTTTTTTTTAAAATGGAACGTATTGCAAGAATATATGCTCCCATGAGCCAAGGCCATATTCCAGGTTTCCCAAATAAAATGCCCAAGGTGGATTGGCTTCAGATTTGCCTATGTTTAGAAATGTGGAAGGTAATAACACTGCCCTTCATCTGGTGAAATTTCACATTCATGTGCATAAATTAAAGATCGATTTTCCTGAAGACTGTTTGATGAAAATGTTTATGGCTACTCTGGAAGATGAAGCTCAATCTTGGTATGAAAATTTTCCACCTGGTTGTATTTATTGTTTAAAATATTTTCATACCATATTCTTCGAAAGGTACAGAGAATCTTGTCCGTCTTTACTGTTAGTGCAGAACTGTTGCGAACATGTTAACAGTTTCATTGAAGATCTTGAGAATTTTTATGGAGACGATGAATTCATGGACGAAGAAATCATGGAAGCATTGTATGAAAATCCGTTTCAGTAGCCCGCAGAAATCCTAGAGGATACTTATCAAGATCAACAGGTTGAAGATTTCCATATGGTTGAAAATCATGGAAGACAAAGTTTCATTTCAGATCTGATTGAAATAAAGGACGATATGCACGAAAATGATGTTCCAGTCTTAGACAGCGATAGAGTTAAACCAAAATTGGATTCAAAATGTGATGATGACGAGTATGTTGTTCCCGGTCCCGTCATGGAGTGCTCTATTGTTAAGGACGCCTCAAACGAAGAAAACAGAGTTATAGACCTAAGTTTTCTCGTTCCATCAGAAAAGAGTCCTCACGAGGAGGTAATCCATTCCCTTAATGAAAAACAAGACGAGATCTTTGTTCAAGTAAGTGAAAGAGTTTCTTTCGATGAATATGTTGGGGTTCCCATGTTTTGGCAGATTTGGCAATACCAAAAGATGAGACAACATCAAACCACTTTTGGGCCCTAGGATCTAGCCCTCCTGGACCCAGAGAGGGATCTCTCCAAATAGAGCTAAGAATGATATATCTATGAAGCTCAAAATGAGATATTAAGCTAGTTATGAAGCACAAAGGGGGGTTTTAAATGACTTGGTTGGTTGGTTGCTGGGTTGGTTAGGAGATCATAGGCTGAGAAAGTAATGGGAGAAAGGGACAAAGTAACAGGAGGCTTCAACAAAGAGGATAGGCCAAGATAGTGCCATCCATTGGGCTATGGAGTCATGAAAGGAAATTACATGCAACAACTAGCCAAGGCTTCCAAAGGGCAAGTCATCTAATACTAAAGGATCTTTTAGATTAGATGGTGGGGTGGAACATTAAGGAAGGAAAGTGAAAGAAGGAGAACAGCCCAATTTCTATCTATAGATCAGGTCAGAGGTAATTTAACTCCAGACCTGCTTGGACATACTCTAAGGCAGCTCTCAAAGAGACAAAGGGGCTGCTTATACATCAGACCAGAGGTCATTTAACTCCAGGTCTGCTTTAGCAACTCCAAGGGGAAAACAGAGATAAGATAAACAAAGGGATCTTAGAAAGGTCAGCTGGTCGTGCAAGGATCCTAGTGGACAGGGCTAACACTCATCCCCAGTGTTCCCAAATCTTCCAGCTTAAACCTAGCAAGAGCATCTAAGCACTGATTCAACCAATTCATACATCAGAGAGTAGGCAATAACATCCACTACACTGGTTAAATTGACTGAAATCACTTCTCAGATAACACATTTAGCAGAAAGCATTGAAGGCAAGGAGAGCAGACAACATAGGGCACCTAACAAGGGTGAATCCTATACCATTATTCTGATGCAAGCCCAGAAGAACAATGAAACAATGTGAAAGTGTAATAAAAAAGGTAAGGAAAACATCACCAATAGTAATAGACCAGGATCCTGTGAAATGTGCTTTGATTAATTGATGCAAAACCAGTCATGTACAATAAGCTCAATGGCTAATACAGTCCAGACTTTCTCCTCCCAGCCTATTACATACAACTACTTTGCTACTCCCTCCCACGACTGTTCTAACAGTCAAGAATGAATCTCTCTAACAGCAAGACCCCAACAGCTGAACAACAACCTTTACAATTCCTTCTCAGGGATTTCTTATAGGAGAAGAGAGAAAACAGAGGTAGATGAACATTGAATTGATCTCATTAAGGCAGCATCGGCGGAAGTGTCCACGCCCATACTGCTTAATGGCTGTCTGCAACACTGTATGTACTCTGTAATCTGTCTGGAGAGTCTCTGTCAGGCCGAGATCGACCTCAGATATTTCTTTGGGGTCTTTTCTGGTGCTTGGAGCTCTGCGCTAGCCTTCTGAATAAATGAATTGGGTGACAAGTCTGCAAGGCTCTCCATACCTCATAACTGCTGCCTGACTGTCTGAAATGAGCTTCAATCAGTGTATTTAATTGTCTCAGGGCTCGAGAAGGCATGGAGGACGCTGTAGGAAGGTGTACCTCTGGAGGAAAAATGTCCTGCCGTTAGGTAGCACAGTTATGGCATTGCTTGTGCGCTCATTAGTCTTCAAATGGTGCTTTTCCTTTGAATGCGGGGTTAACGTTAATTATATCAACAATAGTCATTAACCCCCCCTTAAATCTTGTTTCTGCTGCTTCGCTGGCCGGCTGAAATGGCCTCTCTGTGCTATCTGCATAATACAATGGATCTGTTACAAACCCAGGCAGCGGTGGAGAAATGCTATGGAGGCGGAGGAATGGTGGCGGAAAAGTGGAGAAACAATGGAAAGAATGCAAAGTAGCGGAGAAATGGTGGCTTTTACTATAATGGTAACAGAATGCAATGAAATGATGAAATCTTATGGACAATGGAGTTTGGTGATGATATGCAGCGCAGACCGTTAGATCTTGGTCTGGGAACAAAGATCAACGGTGGAGGTTGAGTGGTGTAACAATATGTGAAACGGGAAAACAACATACAAAACACGAAACCCGACGGAGATGAATGAAAGAGTGGGACCCAGCAGAGGCGGAGGGCGATTAGATCTGAGCCGTTAGATCTGGGAGGAAACGAACGGTGGAGATGCAATCGAAAGACGGGAGGAAGGACTTGCGATTGCAATCGAAGCGGCGGGTGCGATTTTGTGCTGATCGTTAGATCTAAAGGCTAGATCAATGGCTCACAATCCATCAGAGGGAGAAATAGGAGGCGCGAAGGGAACGAAGCGATTAGCGCTGGGCCGTTGGATCTGGCGGGACGGACGGCTCTGATGTAATCGGGTAATCGCAATCAGAGGGGGACAGGGGTGACACACATTGAAAGTTCCGATTGCGATTGGGCGGAGAAAGCGCTGACCGTTGGATCGAAGGGGGGATGGAAGGTGAGGATTAAATCGGGAGGGAAACAGAAGGACTTGCGATCAACGATCGGGCGGAGGGTGTGATTGGCGCAGGACCGTTGATTTGCAGGAAGAATGGATGGTCAGGATGAGATCGGAGGGTCGCAATCGGAGCTCGGAGGAAAAGGCTTGCGATTGATCGGAGGCTACAACATGAGTGTTGCAATTGCGATTGGGCAGGGCAATGCGATTGAGCGATGGCCGTCGGATCGCGGGACAGATCAACGGTCAGGATGAGATCGGAGGACGGTGGAAAGGGCTTACGATTAACGATCGGGCGGAGGGTGCGATTAATGCGGGATCGTCTGATCTGGCGGGGAGATCAACGGTGGAGAAGTGGATCGGAGGACTGCAATCGGGGCGGCACTGTTGAGACTTGCGATTGCGATTGAGCCGGGGCTGCGATCAGTGTTCTACCGTCGGATCGGGACCACAGATCGACGGTGCGGAACGCATTTCCAGACTTAACGTTATAAACAGATCGCATCGAGGTTTTTCAATGTTACAAAGGATTTACACCCGCCCGACAGTTCCGATTGCGATTAGCGCTCGGGACTTAAGCGCTTGGTCCTGGCGCCTGGGCACATGTGGGGAAGTGGTTGGGGCTTGCGGTAAAGGGGCTAAGCCCTATAATAAGGTCGGAACATGGGTTTTTTGCCCATTCTAATGGATTTTGAAGGTTGGGAAGGGGAACGATAGAGAAATAAAGGGGGAAGATGGTCAGCAAAGGTTAGGGGGGACTTTAAAGGGGATTTTGGGGAAATTCAAAGGGTAAGAAGGGGAATAGAAGGGGAAGACAGGGGAACAAAGTAGAGGCTAGGTGGGGGTGAAATAAGAGGGAAAAAGGAAGCCTTTGGGCATTTCTTCATAACAGAGAGGCTTTAAAAGGGGAATCAGCAGAGGGGATTTTATCAAAGGATAAAAGACACATAGAGGCTTCAAGGAGACTGTGTTTTCAGAGGAAATGCATTCCTTGAAGACTCAGGAACAATTTAGCCCCCTATTTTCTTGTCAAAAATTTCATAGGGGGGCTAACAGTGGCTCCACATGGGGATGGCTTCTTCTTGAAGGAGTCAAGAATTCAGAAATTGATCTCTTGGTGTAGGCCAGATGCCTGCTGCTTGAACCATCCCTTTCTTTCATTGATCAGCTGCCACAACTCATGAAGACATCATATCAGCAATAAAAATTCTCCCAAAAAACTACCTACCCACACTATAGACCTAACATTTTTCTTCTTGGGTGCATTTGGACTTGCAGACCCTTTCACATCATCAATCTTTGCAAACAGGAAAAATAAACCTATTCTATTTCTACCCTTATTACTCCATGAGACCAGATTAGACTGTTGGTCTCATATGCTTCTCTACCTACACTACTACCTGCTAGGATTAGACTGTCTAGCAGGTTTCTTCTCTACATTCTAAGACAGAAGATGAAAACAACTAACTACTTGCTCATAGACTGAGCTTATTTCAGACCTCCTACCTACTCTACTCTAACTAGAAATATATGATGTTCTAGGTGATATGATAAAGCCAATGCAGCCAGTCAAGCAGTAGCAAAAAAGGATATGAGCACTGGCTGCCTGTCAGAGATAACCACAGGGTGCTCTGCGTGTGGTTCTTCAAAACTGTGGTCACCATCAGTAGTGACCATTCCTGACAAATCTGGCCCATGCTAAGGATCAATGCTGGAGCATTCGAGCAAATCAGGGCCTCCATGTATTCTGCCACAGGATCCACGAACATATGATGTACATTTTCTTCTTTTAGGCCTCCCAAGCTTGGTAGGTTGTCTTTATCCTGGGCTGCTTCAATTATTGTATTTTCCACTGCATCTTCAGAGTGACTCTTGGGAGTCGGATCGTCTTCTTCTTGCACATCAAAAAGCAGCGGAATTTCTTCTCTTTTGGGGGGAGGGAGACTTTCCAAGAATGCTTTTGGGTCCCTGACCTCGTATGATATTTCTTGTGATCTCAAAAGTTCGAGCTCAGCTTCATATCTCTCAACCACCAAGTCGAGAAACATCTTCTTAAGCGCAGGTAGAGTATTGAGTACTGAGCTGAGAGGGACAATCTTTGGAAGGTCCTCCCATTCAATTTCTGCCAGTACACTCGCTATTCCACTCCGAAACTCTGCTATGAGGCTTGGATCTATTTCTGCACATTGTTCAGAGTCCTCCATTAGTGAAGTGACCGGATCTTTGGCATGGATGATGTTGGACTGCGACATGGTCTCCCAGTGGAGTCTTATGTGAAACCACAGATAATCAGTGGCCAGCTGATTACCGGCGGAGTCTTTTAATCATTTAGGAATTGTGGAGTCGCCAGGTGGATGATTTACAACTTTTTGTCCACCACAGTGGTTTACCAAATCAAAGCTGACTGATCTTCCCTAGTGGAGTCGCCATTATGTTGGTGACGAAAATGGGAAAAAGACCAATATCAACAACTGTAAATTCTCAGATTCGTCCCCAGCGGAGTCGCCATTATGTTAGGGTTCCCATGTTTTGGCAGATTTGGCAATACCAAAAGATGAGACAACATCAAACCACTTTTGGGCCCTAGGATCTAGCCCTCCTAGACCCGGAGAGGGATCTCTCAAAATAGAGCTAAGAATGATATATCTATGAAGCTCAAAATGAGATATTAGGCTAGTTATGAAGCACAAAGGGGGGTTTTAAATGACTTGGCTGGTTGGTTAGGAGATCATAGGCTGATAAAGTAATGGGAGAAAGGGACAAAGTAACAGGAGGCTTCAGCAAAGAGGATAGGCCAAGACAGTGCCATCCATTGGGCTATGGAGTCATGAAAGGAAATTACATGCAACAACTAGCCAAGGCTTCCAAAGGGCAAGTCATCTAATACTAAAGGATCTTTTAGATTAGATGGTGGGGTGGAACATTAAGGAAGGAAAGTGAAAGAAGGGGAACAACCCAATTTTTGTCTATAGATCAGGTCAGAGGTCATTTAACTCCAGACCTGCTTGGACATAATCTAAGGCAGCTCTCAAAGAGACAAAGGGGCTTCTTATAGATCAGACCAGAGGTCATTTAACTCCAGGTCTGCTTTAGCAACTCCAAGGGGAAAACAGAGATAAGATAAACAAAGGGATCTTAGAAAGGTCAGCTGGTCGTGCAAGGATCCTAATGGACAGGGCTAACACTCATCCCCAGTGTTCCCAAACCTTCCAGCTTAAACCCAGCAAGAACATCTGAGCACTGATTCAACCAATTCATACATTAGAGAGTAGGCAATAACATCCACTACACTGGTTAAATTGACTGAAATCACTTCTCAGATAACACATTTAGCAGAAAACATTGAAGGCAAGGAGAGCAGACAGCATAGGGCACCTAACAAGGGTGAATCCTATACCATTATTCTGATGCAAGCCCAGAAGAACAATGAAACAATGTGAAAGTGTAATAAACAAGGTAAGGAAAACATCACCAATAGTAATAGACCAGGATCCTGTGAAATGTGCTTTGATTAATTGATGCAAAACCAATCATGTACAATAAGCTCAATGGCTAATACAGTCCAGACTTTCTCCTCCCAGCCTATTACATACAACTACTTTGCTACTCCCTCCCACGACTGTTCTAACAGTCAAGAATGAATCTCTCTAACAGCAAGACCCCAATAGCTGAACAACAACCTTTACAATTCCTTCTCAGGGATTTCTTATAGGAGAAGAGAGAAAACAGAGGTAGATGAACATTGAATTGATCTCATTAAGGCAGCATCGGCGGAAGTGTCCACGCCCATACTGCTTAATGGCTGTCTGCAACACTGTATGTACTCTGTAATCTGTCTGGAGAGTCTCTGTCAGGCCGAGATCGACCTCGGATATTTCTTTGGGGTCTTTTCTGGTGCTTGGAGCTCTGCGCTAGCCTTTTGAATAGATGAACTGGGTGACAAGTCTGCAAGGCTCTCCATACCTCATAACTGCTGCCTGACTGTCTGAAATGAGCTTCAGTCAGTGTATTTAATTGTCTCAGGGCTCGAGAAGGCATGGAGGACACTGTAGGAAGGTGTACCTCTGGAGGAAAAATGTCCTGCCGTTAGGTAGCGCAGTTATGGCATTGCTGGTGCGCTCATTAGTCTTCAAATGGTGCTTTTCCTTTGAATGCAGGGTTAACGTTTATTATATCAACAATAGTCATTAACCCCCCCTTAAATCCTGTTTCTGCTGCTTCATTGGCCGGCTGAAATGGCCTCTCTGTGCTATCTGCATAATACAATGGATCTGTTACAAACCCGGGCAGCGGTGGAGAAATGCTATGGAGGTGGAGGAATGGTGGCGGAATAGTGGAGAAACAATGGAAAGAATGTAAAGTGGCGGAGAAATGGTGGCTTTTACTATAATGGTAACAGAATGCAATGAAATGATGAAATCTTATGGACAATGGAGTTTGGTGATGATATGCAGCGCAGACCGTTAGATCTTGGTCTGGGAACAAAGATCAACGGTGGAGGTTGAGCGGCGTAACAATATGTGAAACGGGAAAACAACATACAAAACACATGAAACCCGACGGAGATGAATGAAAGAGTGGGACCCAGCAGAGGTGGAGGGCGATTAGATCTTAGCCGTTAGATCTGGGAGGAAACGGACGGTGGAGATGCAATCGGAAGACGGGAGGAAGGACTTGCGATTGCAATCGAAGCGGCGGGTGCGATTGTGCGCTGATCGTTAGATCTGAAGGCCAGATCAAGGGCTCACAATCCATCGGAGGGAGAAATAGGAGGCGCGAAGGGAACGAAGCGATTAGCGCTGGGCCGTTGGATCTGGTGGGACGGACGGCTCTGATGTAATCGGGTAATCACAATCGGAGGGGGACAGGGGTGACACACATTGAAAGTTCCGATTGCGATTGGGCGGAGAAAGCGCTGACCGTTGGATCGAAGGGGGGATGGACAGTGAGGATTAAATCGGGAGGGAAATAGAAGGACTTGCGATCAGCGATCGGGCGGAGGGTGCGATTGGCGTAGGACCGTTGATCTGCAGGAAGAATGGACGGTCAGGATGAGATCGGAGGGTCGCAATCGGAGCTCGAAGGAAAAGGCTTGCGATTGATCGGAGGCTACAACATGAGTGTTGCGATTGCGATTGGGCGGGGCAATGTGATTGAGCGATGGCCGTCGGATCGCGGGACAGATCAACGGTCAGGATGAGATCGGAGGACGGTGGAAAGGGCTTTCGATTAACGATCGGGCGGAGGGTGCGATTAATGCGGGACCGTCCGATCTGGCGGGGAGATCAATGGTGGAGAAGTGGATCGGAGGACTGCAATCGGGGTGGCACTGTTGAGACTTGCGATTGCGATTGAGCTGGGGCTGCGATCAGCATTCTACCGTCGGATCGGGACCATAGATCGACGGTGCGGAACGCATTGCCTGACTTAACGTTATAAACAGATCGCATCGGGGTTTTTCAATGTTACAAAGGATTTACACCCGCCCGACAGTTCCGATTGCGATTAGCGCTCAGGACTTAAGCGCTTGGTCCTGGCACCTGGGCACATGTGGGGAAGTGGTTGGGGCTTGCGGTAAAGGGGCTAAGCCCTATAATAAGGTCGGAACATGGGTTTTTTTCCCATTCCAATGGATTTTGAAGGTTGGGAAGGGGAACGATAGAGAAATAAAGGGGGAAGATTGTCAGCAAAGGTTAGGGGGGGACTTTAAAGGGGATTTTGGGGAAATTCAAAGGGTAAGAAGGGGAATAGAAGGGGAAGACAGGGGAACAAAGTAGAGGCTAGGTGGGGGTGAAATAAGAGGGAAAAAGGGGGCCTTTGGGCATTTCTTCATAACAGAGAGGCTTTAAAAGGGGAATCAGCAGAGGGGATTTTATCAAAGGATAAAAGACACATAGAGGCTTCAAGGAGACTGTGTTTTCAGAGGAAATGCATTCCTTGAAGACTCAGGAACAATTTAGCCCCCTATTGCTTGTCAAAAATTTCATAGGGGGGCTAACAGAATATATGGTAGATGATAGAAATGACAGTGTTGGATCTCAAAAACCATCTAAAGTGTCTTCTCTTATGATTGATGAATATAATGAGAAACATGATAATCTAGCTGTCATATCATATGAAGATGCTCAACAATATATTCAGATTACAGAAGATCAGAGCATTCAGGACTGCCTTTCAGACTCTTCTTCCTATGTCTCATGTTTTGAAATGTTCTTTCAAGAGGAAATTTGCTCACCTACTTGTTCAAAATTTTTTGAAGACCAGGAACACACTCTTACTGAGGTACATTATGAAGGAAGATCAGAATCAAGAGAAAAATACACCTTGTCTCTTCAGCAGGAGGTAAATCTTCATGTTTTTAAGGATCCAATGGAAAATTTATTGCAGTCAGCAGTGAAGGTAGTTATTGCAGTATTCAGTGATGAAGGAGATCATGGCCAACCATGATTTTGGATGCCCAGTTGCAAGTATCTATTGTTGACCAGAGGATCTGATCAGAAGAATCAATCAAGGAGGCATCTGCTTGATTGGTTACATTGGCATTTTGATATAGCCTGATGGCACATTGGTCTTCAAGAAACATAGGTGGTTATCATCAAGATCTGAAACCTCAAGTCTTGGTCATATACTGCCATCAAGCTTCAAATGTTAAGTTTTTCCTAGGTTAGCTTTGAGTCACTTTTGAGTCAGTTTGTTGGGTCAAGTTTCTTTCAGTACTCAGTTTGGTTTTTAGCTATTGACTCCATGCCCAATGGATAAGGCTACTTGGTCTACGGTGTTCTTGGCACCTCCAAGGAGCTACCATCCCCATTGGAGCCAATGTTAGTGTCAATCTAGTCATACTGCCATTAGTGATCAAAGTTACTCTTTGCATTTGCATATTAGGAGTCCCATAATAATCAATTTCACCATTCCGTTAGGTCATGGATTCATTGATGGTAGTAATTTTTCATCAGTTTTTCCCTCATGAGGTATTTTCTGATTTTCTTCCCTATGGTCTTCAGTCACTAGTCACTTTCATTCTCAAAATCGTATCACTAGGTCATAGGATGGGTCTCATTAGTCTCTAAGGTCTCACCATGGTCAAAGTAATGAGTCAAGTGTCAATAAAGATCAGCAAGGCCATGAGGAAGTCAATAAGCTTGAAATTATAGTGCCCGGAAGATCAGAGATATCATTCATTCAGTTTGATGTAAGTTTCACCTCAAAACCATGTTTTGAGGTGAAAACATAATACTTTGCCTTTAAGTCACAATTCATAAGCTGTTATCTCCACAAAGTGATGTCCATGTCTTCAGAGAAGTTTTCTATAGCATGTTCAGTGCTAGATCATATTTAAAGCAAAGCCATCAGAAGGAGCCCGGAAAGAGCTTTCCAACGATATACTACACTCTCAAAACCGACTTCTGGATTGAATTTTATGCTTAAGTGAAGTAAAAGCCCTCTATTCCCTAAGCTCCCCCCTATTTCCCATTTTCCCTTCTAAAATTTATGATCATTTCCCTTAAAAAACCCCTTTTTCCCCTTTTCGATCACAAACTCACATTATAAATTACTTAAAACAAAAATGCGATTTACATAACTACTTCCCCTCCATGCCTTAGGACTTTATAATAAAAAGATAACATTATAATATCCCGCCGCAACCACTTTCCCTTCATGCCTTTTAAGCCTTATAGAAAAGTTCAAAACTTTATGTTATATAAACCCCCCAATCACAAATCGCAACCGCATGTTCTATTTGAAGAGCTCCGATCAGCCCATCGCAAACACTTGCGATGCGATTGATCGCACAAAACTCCAATCATCGCAATCGCAAGTCCCTCCCCCAATCCTCTGATTGCGATCAATCGCATTCCCCTCCAATCGCGACCTCCGATTAACAAACCCCGACCATCCCTCAACCGTTGATCTCCCAGTCCAATCGGACGGCTCACCTCCAATCGCACCATCGCAATCGGCGCTCCCATAATGCCCCTTCCGATCGATCAATCGCAATATTCTCTGCTTGACACCCTCCGATTGACATACTCCCGATTACACCAGAGTCGTCGATCTCATCATCTAATCCAACAGTCCTCTGCCAATCGCAATTTTCCAATCGCATTGTTTTAAATCCCACCTCTGATTGACTCTCGCTGATGGCTCACCCCCGATTAACCCACAACCGTCGATCTTCCTCGCCGATCGGACGGCCCACAATGAATCGCATCCCCTCCTCTGATCGCAACTATCCTCCCAATTTGCGATTGCGATTGGCCCTTGGGTCCCACCATCAGTACTTCTGACCATTCATATAATAAAGGGCCTGTTTCCTTGTTAACTCGAAATTTTAGTACAAAGGGTTTTCCCCCCTCAATCGCATCGGAACTATTGTATACGCCATTTCGCTCCGTCCCACCTCCCGATTTGCGATTGCGATTACTGTGTTATATATATCCCTCTTGCGCCCGATCTTCGATTGCGATTTCCATATGGGCCCCGCCTCCATTTCCCTTCCCTTTTCCCATTTAAACGCATTTTTCCCTTCACGAAAAAGCATAAATTCATTTTATCACATTCTATTAAAGACCAGAGAATGAAGAACTAAAGGAAATCGAAACGTCAGGAGGTGAGAAATAAAATTGTAACAGTCGCATCTTCAGCAATGATTCTAAAGGATCCACGCTACAGGTTTTGTCTCCGTATTGGATATCCGAAAATTTCAAGAGGAATAATGTAACGCAACTCTTCCTTTACAAAAATATTATGAGCTCTTGGTCTTCCATCTTCAGTTATGATTCCTCCTCTTCCCATCGATCTATATTCCCACAAATTATGTCTATTTATTGTAAATTCCAATCATTTGTAAAAGGGATAGAAGTTTGAGGTCTGAAAACTCAGAAGTAGGGGAATAGTGTGACAGCGAGCTCTGCGCTCCGTTGTACAGTTTGGCAGGGAATTAATAAAGTGATGCAGCTCTAATTTGTGGGATTCATGTGGTATGAGTTTTAGCATATGTCTCTTATTTGTGTTTCTATGTACATTGTTATGTTGCAACATTCATTCATAAACATTTCCAGTTGAATGTTTTCAAGTCAGAAAGGTAGAATCCATTTTATATGCTCTGCCTTGGGGAAACATTCATACTCTGTGTATTTTATTCTGTTTGAAAAGGATTCATTTATTATGCCCTTTTCAGCTTCTCAATAGTCTTTCCACTTCATCTTATTTCAACTTGATTGCTAAACCTCCTGCCTATCTTGCCCTATGAAATATTTTGTGTCCTTGATTTAATTCCTGAGCTCATGCTGTCCTTTTTGTCCCATACATCCCTGAAAATTCAGTCATTTATCAAAACCCTTTTCACAGTCACATATCTAGCCTAAAATCAGTTTATTATCGTGTTATTGAATATCTATTCTATGGAGAGAGCCCTCTCCTGTCCTTGTAGGGCTAGCTACAAGGCTGAGCGTGGTTTAGTTGTTACCCTGATTTGCCTTTTTCAGCATGAGGTTCAGATTGGGTGCTAACAGGTTATATCATATATAATATGTTTGAAACTGTGGGGGGAGCGGGATAATATATCACATGGGGTAATATAACCATAGGTTAAACGTTAATATAGTGGGTTTGGGGTATTTTAGATAAGTGAATTAATATAAATACGGGGAGGGGAATATTATAAGGTTTTAATAAAATAAATTAAATGTTAATATGAAAATGAATGAAATTAATGGAAATAAATATAAATAAACTAAACAAAGTATAAAATAGGCATTTGAGCACAATGAAGGTCCTATTTTCAACATTTACACTTAATACTTAGGATAAATAGTATTTTTGGGTTTTTTGAGTGTTTTTGCATGAAATGAAATTAGTTAAAGGGGATTTTTACTTTCCCTAAGAAAAAAGGTGTTTTAACTTAGGAAAAGGGATTATATCTTTGGAAAAAGGGTGATTATGTTGAGGAAATGGGTTTTTATGAAGGGAATTCAATACTTATTTCCAATCAGTTATTAAGCCTTGGGTCTGGTCCCAACAAAAGTTAGAGAAATGCTCTGAGCCTTTTTAACTGAAGGTTTTTGAATACTGAATACTTTGAGGGGAGGTGAAATTAGTAATTTTTCCAAATGATGTTTGTCCATTCCTTGTGCAACTGCTTTCTACCTACCCATCATAATTCTAACATTTTTTCATTATTTGCATGGGTGCATTTAAGCTTGCAACCCTAAATCCATTTTTTCTTTTTAAAGTAGAATAATATCTAATTCCAACCTTATTTCATCTGAGGGCTCAGATTAAACTGTTGAGCTCCTCATTTATTCTCTAAGTATCTACTGATTTGTCAAGTTTAAACTGTTTGACAGATCTTTATTCTCTATCTATAAACATGAAATTTAAAGCATGAAAAAGTTAAGATTACAGTATTTAACTAATCGTGGATTATGGAATTTTGAACAAGCTGCACATAATCATTATTTTTGCAGTAAAAGTAAAAGTAGTGGCATTTTGTCTTGCATCACTTTCATGTCTTATTCTTATCTCTTTTTTGCTTTTGGGGTCTATTTTTTATTCTTTTTGATCTTTTCTTTTCACGTCCTTTGATCTTTCTTTTAGGACTTTTACCCTCTTTTCATTTTTTATTACTTTCAAATATGGTAAAAAACCTTGCAGAAAGCAAGGTATGTACATATTTACAAGACTAATCATAGTCAATTCAAAAATTATGAACCCTATTATTATAGGACCCTAACAGATGCTAAGGTTGTGAATGTAATTGCTCAAGAAATTCCCATGAGTGCATACTTTCTACACTAGTAAACTGTTCTTAGCATAAGAATGATTACACCCTTGTGTCCATAACTCTATGTTGGTATTCAGAGAGGAAGGCTTTTCAAACTGAAGGAGGAATGATTGTACAGGACCCCAAGAGAAATATGTACAACATCAAGGCATCAGGTTGTAAGATTACTCTTTTTACACAAGATAATACATATGGATCTCTTTTTCTCATTGATTTTTTCGCATGTTTATTGAAATAATATCAATACTTAGACTCCTTGATCACTAAGTTGGGTTAGATTTTATTTTTTATTATATGTTGCAGATGCTTTGATTCTTTTGTCTTGTATGTGATTGCAGGTTCTACTTATTGGAGAAGCCTCTTTGGAGCAAATGGATAAAAGACTGCATCGAACATTGGATTTCAAGGTAGGGGCATGTCCTCTTTACTTTCTTATAATGATTCTGAAATGAAATTAATCTAGAGAAAAAGGTTTCCAAATGGATGTTTGTTTCTAGCTATTCGTTGAATACTAGGGAGATCTCTCTTGTCAGCAAGAGGGATTAATCCGCATAACAAAATGGCGACTCCGTTGGGGAATAGAACTTAGTTTTCTTTCTTTATTTTCAGTTTGAATTTTGGAAGTTTTCTAATTTTGACTTATCTGAGATTGGGTTGGGTAGATAAATTTTAAGAATCCCTAGAAAATAAAGTTGAACATTTATTTTCTCTGGATTTTTCCTTGCCTCTGTGGTTTTCAATAGAAAATAGTGCGGAAACCTCCGCAGTTTTTAGTTCAAAACGGTGTGGTACCGCTTTGTTTTCCATTAGAAACTGTGGACCCTTGGAAAAGTTTTGAAAAAATTAAAATTCTCTTTTTAGAGCAAGATCACCTAATTCTTTGTGTTTTCCCCAGTCCCAGTTAGCTGTTAAATCTTATGTGTGAATTTCCTTTCAGCAAATTTTGTGTTTGTGTGATTTATCATCCTATTTGCATCTTATAAGTGAGTGTTTGCCCTAATTTATTGCTGCTCCATACAAGATACCTTCATTTTACCTCAGCTTACTAGTATGATGATATTCTCTTTCTGAGCCATTAAGATCATTGCAAACCTTACTTTTATGAAAATTGATTCCTTTTTCATTTGGAAATTTGGAAGAGATTTTAGCTTACTAAAGCCTGATATCACGCCAAAACATTTTTGGATGTTTTCATTTCTGCTGAGATAAGTAGAAATTTTTCTTAGTCTAATCACAAACTAGGAGAAAATATCCTCAAACATTCTAGATAGACTTCAAAATTATATTTTTCTTTGATTTTAAAATTTATGTTTTTAGAGTTTTTAGATATTGTTTTCTTTTGGAAATGTTTGTTTATTGATTTGTAGTTTTTGATCTGATTGTTAAAGGAATTTCATTTAAAAAGAGTAATTGATCATTTTTGCAAATTGAGTTCTTTAGGAAAACGTCTTATTTTCAAAGATTTTGTTTATGAATGAAAGGATTGGTGCTTTGAAAATTGTTAAATCTCTCAATCTTTCCCTTAAAAAAGATTCATTGAAAAGCAAAGAGTTTCACTTCTCATTTAGATGCATTTAGCGTATTTTTGAGTCGGGTCACAAACATCATTGAAGTTTCAACTCCATACCTTTTGTCTTAAGCAACAACCAAATTAAAAACAATGCGTTAATAAAATCAATCTAGATATTTTACATTTTCTAGGGCTCATTCCACCAACATAGCTTAGGCTAGTGTTTTGGAATAGGTTGTAATTAGCATTCCAAGACAGATTAAACAAACAAGTAGCAATCTTGTGGTAGGAAAATCCAATTGTAGCATTTGTGCTCTGGGAAGCTCTTCTTAAAAGAGTCAAGCACGAGATCATGTCAGAACCATTGAGGTAATCGTACCTATCTCATTGGGAAAGATAGCAGATGTGCACGTAATACAAACGGTAAACCTCAGATAGGCCATTGTCGAGGAGCCGAGGGTCACTTGTTGGCAAACCTTGGATTTACCATATCAAGGAGCCTTCAAGGGGATTGAGCTTGTTACTCTGCCCTTGCATGTATATTGGATCGTAGACTATTCCCCCAGGTACATTTTTTCCCGTTGGTGACCTTAGTGACCACAATCTTCAGGATTTTTCCCAAGGTGACGGTGGAGGGAAGGTCCCACTGTACCTGGAAGAGACGTCAGCTAGACTCACTTGGAATTTCCAGAGGGTACACTTCACTTTGAGATGGAATAAGTGGAGAGACTTGCACCAGATTGTTTCATTAAGCTGGTTGTCAGGGTAACTATTCCAACTGCCAATTTTACCACATTAGAATTCTACGACGTTGGATTTCATCACCAACTAGTGTTTTTAGTGTGGAAACATATTGTTTGTGTGTGGATTGCTCTCTTAGATTTTGTAGGTGTGTGTTCAATTTGATTGTTTCCTTAGCGATTCTAGGTTTATTTTGTTGTAATTTTGTTTGATTTCATGTGTTAAACTCTTAACCACGACTGAATTACCGATACACTCCCATAGAATGCAGGGGAAACCCTTAAGTACACACCAAGTCAGTTAGAAAAACTTAAATCTGAAAAAGGCCAACCATCAAGGATTGGATCAACTAAACAAGAGGAAACATCAGTAATAATACATCCTAATTATGAAGTAGATCAACCTCAAATAGCAGAAAGTTATCCAAAAAAACTAGAAATTTTTGAACTAGTTGAAATCACTTCCACAACTAATGAATTATCAGCTACTGAACCTGAAATTTCTAAGCCTAAAACTGAACCTACTACATCTAAGCCTACTTTGGAGTTCATAACCCCAACCCTCGTTCATCCTCATTCACCTCGAGTGAAGTTTCGCATCACTGAGAACCTTCCTCCTGGCCTCATTAGTATCGAAGAGATTACTAACACAGAAGAAGAAGTTCTACTTCCTTCACATCAAGAATATTTAGATCTAAGGCCAAGTGAATCGATTTACTATTATAGCCCTTTCAAACAAGATCCTTAGTATTCTCAGTTAACCAATTTCTACACAATTCATGTCTCAACTATTCACCACACTGCATTCCTTTTTACGCCATACCAAGAGGTAATTACAAACCTTCATTAAACAAGTCTGGTGAGTCATGCATGTTTTCTGCATCTCCAGAAACTTATTTGTATGGTGGCCTATCTATTCCTTCAGGATACCAGTCGTTTTTTGGTACTTTCTCAGGAGCATCTCCCTCTTCCGAAAAACTTATACAATCACCTTGTCCAAATGAATCTCATACCGAAAATTTGAACACGAAACAAGTCTACATGATGTCTGGAAACATTTCGAACCCTAACCCTCAAAGTAGTAATTTATTGCCTGGGGGGCAACCTCAAGGTAGTAATTTACCGCCCGGGGGGCAACCTCTAGGGCAGTATATACCAAAAGGGCAGTACATACCTCAAGGACAATATCAAACTCAAGGGAAGTACTCTATTCAAGGTCCACAACCTTAAGGACAGTACCTAATGCCAGGGAAACAGTCTTTCCAAGGACAATAGCCTCCTTTGGGGCCATAGTTTTATTAGGAACAACAATTTTTTCAAGGAGGTCAACCTTTTGTGGAAATTATCGAGCCAACTATCAAAATTAGGTTCCAAATTATCAACTTGGTTATGGTCTATCTTACGCATCACAACCTTCAATGGGATCTCCATATCCTAGAGTAAACACAGTGTGGAATCCATTGTTGAATCAAAAAAATTTGCAACCTACCATGAAAGTACCTTATAATCAGCCTGGTAAACTGATTGCTTACAATCAAATCCAGCAACCTGTCCAACCTATGCTTCAAGTTACACCTCAGGTATCTGCACCTAGTAGTATTCAGCAACCTAGTCCGAGTACACCTAGAACTCCACCTCAAACTGCTGCACCAACTTCTATTCAACAACCTACCACACCTATCCCTAGAATTTTTGCAGCCCCTATTTCTATAACCCCTCAAGTATCACAACCGATCCCTCAAGTCACTGCTCATTAACCTGGACCCATAGTTGAAACTACTATTTAGATGTCTATGGTTAAACCTGGTACAAGTACAATTGTAACAAGCCAACCTTATACAGGTCAGTTTTTTTATCAGCCATATCAAGGGCTGTATCGATATGGAACTATAGCACAAAATCCAGTATACCAACATCAACCGTACCTTGGTTACACATATCAGATACCGACTCAACCTCAGTATGGTATGGATAACCCTAGTTATCCAGGAGGCATTCCAATCCTAACCGCACAGGTATTCCAGGTTATCCTGGATATCCTCCTCCTAGTACTGGTATAGTTCCTCAAGGTTATCAGTTTGCTCAACAGAACCCTAACCGTTGGTTACCATTCATGGCAACTTTGGATTTACCATATTTTTCGCACATAACGAACGATCTGATTTATTATCTTCCGTTTTGGCCGCCAACACCAAATAAGTTGCCCAGTGATATTCCTAACTTCAAAGGTAAATCAAGAGAAGACCCCTCAAACCATGTCATGAATTACCACCTCTGGTGTGCATCCAACTCTTTAATCGATGACTCCATTCGATTAAGACTGTTTCAAAGAACACTGATAGGCTTAGCTGCAAAGTGGTATATTGAACTACCACGTGGCTCATTCAAAAATTTCAACGCGTTAGCAACAATTTTTTTAACACACTTTCAGTTGCCTGTCCAATACAAAAATAGCACGGAACTCTTAAATTCATTAAAACAATCTATGTCTATACATTTCAGATCACATACAAGAATGGAGACGAAGACGACGTTTAGTGAAAGTTTTTATTCTGGATCAGATTTTGGCAGAATGGTTTATCAAATCATCGCTTCCAAAGATCAATGAAGATGTGGCTAAGGGAGGTGTTTTTACTGAAGAACAGGTCATAGCTCAAGCACAGTACTTAGACCTTGTATATACACAGTCTGGTACTTTATACAAAAAAATTCATGACTTACCGCATCCTGGTCAAATAACTACAGCTCCTTCTGGTTCTCATGCTGCAGACATTGTAATTGGTTTAGTTAGCACTAATAAGAGTAAGAAGAAGCCCTAAAAAACTAATTCTCCCATTATAACTTTACCAGATTCACCGAAAGGAGATTCTTCCCTTGAAACTTCTGCCGAAATTCATGTTTTAAACTCATCTACAACTAAATATAAAACTAGTAATAAGAATAAAAACAAACAGACTACATCTCCCAAAGAGAAAAACGAAAAGAATGAACCAGCTTACGAAAAAGGGAAACCTCGTTATCCTTGTCTTATCTGTGATGAGGATCACTATACCAAAGAGTGCCCACATCAGTCTGAGGTCCCTAAGTTTGTCAAAGGTTCACCGACACCCGCTGTATTGAAGGATCCTTTTCCTAATCAAGATAGAAAAATGATAGGATCTTCTTCAAATTTATCGGCAAATATTTTAATGATGTTTGAGGTTATGTTTGCAACGCGATCACAAGACTATGGAACTAAAAATATTTTAACTAGTTAAGAGATTGAAAATTCTAGTCAAACACCAGCTATATATTCTTCGGTTTCTGATCCACTTCACATTAAGAAACCTAATCCTGATCTAGTGATTAAACCACATGCTAAAGGTGTACTTCGAAAGTCATCTTTCAATCCACATGCAAGAGTTGCTCAAAATTACAACATTGTTGAAGATTTGGCGATATCCCCTTTAGCAATGTTGGCCTTAGAAGTGCTACAATCATGTCCAGCACAAAGGAAATTACTATCGAATATCGGAGCTATCGATCCTCAAGATTCCAACCTCATCGTCTTTGATCTAGAAAATATTACACTGAGACTCCCTCATCAGATGGCTTTTTCAGATACCAGTATTAGTCAAATCCAGATGAGTCTTTCGTACTGTAATTGATGAGGGGGCATCCACGTGCATAATGTCGTTAAACTGTTGGAAAAATCTCGGTTCTCCAACACTCAACCAATCCCCGACAATCCTTAAGGCCTTTGATGGAAGAGGATTTCATCCATACGAAATAATCCAAGATCTACCTATAGAAGTAGAAGGTAAAACCATTAATCTAGATGTGGAAGTTGTTGATGTCCCTCTGGATTACAACCTTATTTTGGGTCATAGTTGGTCTTATGCCATGACTGCTGTCGTTTCATCCATATTTCAGCTTATCATGTTTCCTCATAAAGGAAATATTGTGAAAATAAATTATTTTTCATAATATTCGTCTGACCTTGCTTCTACAGACAATATCCAACATGTTGGAAAAGCGACTATCCCATATGAAGATGTTCGTGTAGGTTTAGAAAAATATTCCGCTCTCATGGGAACTTTCTCTATGCCTCCACCCAATTTAATGTGTACCATTTCCAACATCAATATGATCTCATCAAGAACTATACCATTCGATGACACTTGGGTAGTACCTTCAGAATCAGAACTAGACTCTTTCAATGGCGAGATGCCTTTGAGTCCTTTTGAAATGGCATATGTGGCAGTACAATCGTATTTTGACTCACTTTCAACTACTCTTGATCAAATGAATGTGATCATAAAATAACCTCTTCTTTATAAGGCTCAGCCTTGACATCACTTTCCGATCATTTTCAACAAGTGTTTCACACTGATGAAAGTATTCGAGAATTTTTGTCATTGGATGAATTACCCTAGGATGATCTACATCATAGATATTTATTTTTACCTGATCTTGATAGGTTTGAAAATTTTTTTCCGTCTATTTTTACAATTGATTATGTCAAGGAACCATAGAATCCCATATCGATTACAAATTCGGATTCTGAGACTAATTTGGGAAATATTTCTACAACAGTTCCTATTAACATATCAGTTAAACCTAGAATTATTGAAAACATTCATATAGTGTCTTCTTGTATGATTGAAGATATTAATACATACAAAGCCCTATTTCAAGAATTTCAAGACATATATGCCTGGTCTTACAAAGAGATGCCAGGAATTGATCCTAAGATTGTCATTCATGAAATTAAGACATACTCGGATGCCAAGCCTATTAGACAAAGATTACGTCTTGTTATCACTCATAATTTTTGAAACATCATTTGAAAAAGTCTTAGAGGTTCATGTGTCAAAGGTAGGGTCATAGAATTCATTTTTCATTACTTGGTCAAGGAAAATTTTTAATTTTTCTTATTTAACCTATCTTAAGTTTCAAGACCACCCTCATCTCATCTCAAAACGATCTCCATATAGGTCACATCATGTTCCATCAATCATCATTTGCTAACATATTTGATTTCCGAAGCTTACAACTCCGAAAAAGGTCATTTTAGCCAAGAATCCCTACTTTCGTAGATAATTCAGTGTAAAATAGGCAGAAAACGCTACGAAATTGTTGCTAGTTTTGTAGCGAATATGAAGCATTTCTTTGTTTTCTGACTTTGAGCAGTCAACTTCAAGGGCGGTTTATGGGAAAAAAAAGACGTATTTTACGAAACTGAGAGAGGTTATTTTCACGTACATATAAAATAACAATAATAACTTTCACTTTTATCACAGGTGCTATCATTTGGGAGATACAAGGATTTCTTTGCACCCTATTTTCAGAAAACGGAGTTTTCTTGTTTTACACATGTTTTTCAAATGCAGTTTCTGGACCATTGGAGATTGTTTTCAAAAAACCAAGAGATTGTTTTATTCATAAGATTATTTTTGACAAAAACCTCCTCTAGGTTTGAAAAATAGATCATGTATTCAGAGATATAAGCTCTGTTCTAAGACTTATTTTTTCAAAAAACACAGGAAAAATCTGCAAAGTGGTTTTAAATATGAAAGGTGAGATGGATTGTGTTCCTCATTAGTTTGATGAGGTCCATAACGTGCAGAGGGGTTCATGGCATGTTGAATACCAATTCAAATAACTCCAAGAAAATCTAGAACTAATCCATGAGGAGCTGGAGAAGAAAGGCCTAAAAATGATAGTAGTTGAGGAGCCAATAGCTCAATTCATCATCAATGAGGAAGAAACACCTCAAGAATCATATGTGAGCTGATTTATGATTTTAAAGGTCAATGGAATCTTGGAAACAAGGTTTTTATGGTTGGAGGACACATTTTTCAAGCTAGACAAAAAT
The DNA here is from genome assembly GCA_034641835.2 of Pinus albicaulis. Classification (NCBI taxonomy): domain Eukaryota; kingdom Viridiplantae; phylum Streptophyta; class Pinopsida; order Pinales; family Pinaceae; genus Pinus; species Pinus albicaulis. The sequence goes on along the minus strand of CM076578.1, from coordinate 345,022,034 downwards.
TTGGAAATTTCACTGTTTTCAGCAGTTTCATATCATTCCTAGGCTTGAAGACTAGGAAAATGCTACGAAACTACTGTAGCTTTATTTTTTCTTTTTGAACCATTTTGAGAAGATTATAAAGGGTGAAAATGATATGGTAGAGGTGTCTAAGGATGATGAAGACAATACCAAATGAAAGAGATAGAAAAGTTGATGGAAAAAGGCATTTTTGTAACGCTACGAAACTGTCATACTTTCGTAGCGTACTGTTTTGAAGCTTTATAAGAAGGTTTTTGTGCAGTTATGGATAGGTGGACACTTTAAAAGGTTAAAGGGATCTTGTTGTTAGTCATCCAAGACTAAAATAACACTAGATGAAGACAACTCATCAGCCAAATCATGCGTTGAAGATAAGGACCAATTTTCCTAAAAAACAGGGTTTGTTTCCAGTTTTAAAGGAGGTCAATTAAAATGTCATGTAGTGATGAGTCCCATCACACCCTATTAGAACATGTGAAGGAATATATGTCAAATATGTAAATATTTTTATGATATAAGGTTGTTAATGTAATAATTAACAGTTTGAGTCCTATTAGGAAAAGGACTGTCAAGTAGGATAACTGTCATTTTCTCATTAAATAGATGTTTTATGGTTATGCAAGGTGTCATTAGGAAAAATTCGATGAATCTAGCCAGAAGGAAGATCATCTCATCATGTAGCAAGTCTATTAAAGGGAAGAGAGTCGAATTTGTAAAGGGTTGGAGACTTTTTGGCAAAACTGTAGCTTTACGTAATTGATTGTTTTCAGTAATACAAAGACTTGTTTCCTGACCAACCTGAGATTCTGATAGAGTTTTTAGTGCCTATCTTATCTATATCCTTTATGTGTACCATTTGCAGTGGTTTTCATCTTTAAAACTCAGAATTCATTCATGTAATGCTCTGACTTCCTTTATAGATGAATTGACTGTGTGATTTTATGTTTCATGTGTGTGTACTTCTGCTAAAAACTCTTACCTGCCTCAGCTTCCATGTCAAGTGAACTATCTACTGAATTATTGTTTTTTTGACTCCATAAGCCCAATGTTTGCATACTGATGTTCTTTTCAACCTACACTTATCACAAGCAAGTCATTTTTCAAGTAGAGTTAGCCATCTACTTTATCATTATCAAATATCATTAACCTTTTTGAGAGAGCCCTCTCAGAATGAAGAGGCTAAGCTTTAGTCACAAGTTGGTTTGAAACAGTTACATAAATTTGTCTGGTTAGCATCCAATCAGGTGCAATTTTTTGATAACACGTCCAATACGTCCGCGAAAATCTGTTGTTATCAAAGCTGAAGTTGAAAAGATATTATGAGCAGGATTTATTTGTCCAATTCCATTGATAGATTGGGTATCTAATATAGTTCTCATTACCAAGAAACAAGGGACTATATGAGTATGCATCGATTATAGGAATATTAATAAATCATGTCCAAAATACACTTATCCTACACCCTATATTGACCAAATTATCGATGATTATGCCGGAAATGAAATTTTCTCATTTATGGATGGCTTTTCTGGCTATAATCAAATCAACATACTCACTGTTGATCAACCAAAAATAACGTTTATATGTCCTTGGGGAACATTTTCTTATTGAAAATTACCTTTCGGATTAAAAAATGCTGGTGCAACATTTGAAAGGGCTATGTCTTATGATTTTCATGATATCAAACATATTGTACAGCCTGATCTAGATGATATACCTTCTCATTCTTTACGCAAGGACGATCATCCTACACACTTACGAGTTGTATTCATGAGATGTAGGCATTAAAAAATTCATTTGAACCCGCACAAATGTGTTTTTTGTGTGCAATCAGGACAGTTACTTGGATTCATTGTTTCAAAAGATGGCATTCGTGTTGACCCCTCGAAGGTTGAGGCCATCATCAACTTACCTCCTCCTTCCACACTTCGCCAACTCCAAAGTTTGCAAGGGAAAGCAATTTTTTTACGTAGGTTTATCCTGAACTATGTTGATTTAACAGAATATTTTACCCGGTTGTTGAAACAAAGTGTTCCTTTTATTTGGGATGAGATTGCTGATAGACCTTTTGATGCATTAAAACATGGGTTGACCCATGCACCATTATTGCATCCACCCAATTACCACCAGGACTAATTTTTCTACTTAGCTGCCTCTAATTCCACCATTGGAATGGTTTTGGTTCAAGAGGATGAATCTCACAATGAGCATGTGATATATTATCGAAGTCGAAATCTCAACCTGAAGGAAATCAAATATTCGCATGTTGAGAAACTGGCCTTGGCAGCAGTGCAAGCTTTCCAACGAATTTTTCACTACATACTGTTATGTAAACAACTGTGATATCTAATCGCAACCCAATGATGTATATTTTGACAAAAAAAAGTACTCAGGGGAAAATACTCTAAATGGATTGTCATCCTACTAGAGTTTGATTTGGAATTCGAGAAATCTAAATCAAAGAAATCATTGATGTTTGCAGAAATTATGTGTGACCTTCCCAATACTGAGACAAAAACCGTGGTAGAGAATCCCATCGCAGATGAATATCTATTTCTCATTAGTACATTAAATCCATGGTATGGAGATATCATTATATATCTTCAAACCCAAACCTTTCGCCCATATTTTGTTTTTCGACGTTGTATAACTCACAAAGATGCTGAAAGCGTTTTAGATGGTTGCCACTCTGGAGCGTGTGGTGATCATATGTCTGGGTTTGCCACAACCCAAAAGATATTGCGCACTGGTTATTTTTGGCCCTCGTTATTCAAAGATTGTATTATAGCAGTCCGAAAATGCCACAACTGCCAAATTTTTGATCGAAAGATGCGTACACCCCCAACTCCTCTTCACCCAATCATTGTTGTCGATCCTTTTGTGAAATGGGGCATTGATTTCAATACATGTAACCCTCACTTGGCCGAGGGGCATGGGTATATTATACTCGCTATAGATTACTTTACCAAATGGGCCAAGGCGATGCCTACATTCACGGCATATGGAAAAATTGTAGCTACTTTCATATTCAATCATGTGATTTCTTGTTTTAGTGTGCCTCAAGATTTTATAACAGACCATGCGAGTCATTTTCAAAATATTATGATGACCGAAATTTCCGATCAACTTGGCTTATGCCATGATAACTCTACTCGATATTATCCATAGGCTAATGGTCAAGTCGAAGCTGTCAACAAGGTTTTAACCACCATAATTAAACAGATTATCGGAACTCACAAATCAAATTGGCATACAATGCTTTTTTCGGCACTATGGGCATACCGAACCTCTGCAAAAATTGCTACAGGGTTCACTCCTTTGTCTATGGTTTAGAAGTTATGTTACCCATTGAATGCGAAATATCATCACTCTAATTAGCCATTGAGTTGTTACCAGCTACCTCTGAAGAGGAAAAACGCTTTTTATACTTATCACAATTAGATGAGACTCGACACACCGTTGCATTAGCTACCAAAGCTCATAAGAAACGTGTGAAAACTTAGTATGATCAAAGTGTTACCCCTTGCATTTTTTCAAAAGGTGACCTAGTCTTAGTATACGATCAAGCTAATGATAAGCTAGGTGCTGGAAAATTCGAACCAATGTGGCATGGTCCCTACATTTTCAAGCGTGTGCTTGCAAAAGGAGCCTATGAATTGACTGATTATGACGGGATCTCTTTAGATAAGCCCAGAAATGGTATTTATCTTAAGAGATATTGTGCTCGTGTGAATATCTCTCTTGTACATTAGTTACTTTTTAGATAGTGTGCCTTAGATTAGATGAGTGTACCTAGATTATTTTTGTTGTTACTAATATCGATGCTTATCTTGATTACTCTTGATATTGCAGATGTCGAAATCCCTTCAAACATACATTGGTTTTGCGGATGGTGCATGTCATAGTATATGGAATATTTCTTTTGTGGCTTGGGTTATCTATTCACCCACCTATTATCACCCTAGTAATTTCTAAAGATTGTGGGCTTTTGGATTTTTTCAGTTTTAATAAAAATAGGGGTAACCACAAACCTACTTTGGAAATTTCGGATCTAGCTTTCCTAAATTTCAGAGAGGGCTCTCTCTTTCAGATTTAACTTTTTTTTTGTTTAATATTTTAGGCTAGGTATGATTAGGCACTTGGTTTTGTGTTTGGAAAGTTTGGTGGGAAATAAGATTACTTGGAGACAAATTAGAGATGGATCTACTAGTCCATTGGGATATGGAGTCAAGATGTAGCAAGAAAAACTTAAAGGCAAGGCCAAAATGATGCTAATGTACTCAGGGCAAGGTAGATAACCCCCAGAGATTTGAATAGTTTGATTTGATGAGATGGTTTGCTTTCGGGATAAAGGGAAATGAAGGATCCTTTGATCCGGAAAAAGAGGAAGGAGGCAGGGGTCAAACAGGACTGGGAGCAATTAAGAATTCCTAAGTCTGAAAATCAGCAGAAAACATTGAAATGATCAAGTAGTTAAGACATGGAGTTTTTTACACTTATCCTGAAGTAATATTCCTAATTAATCATTTGGATTTGAATAAAATATATGCAATGAATGAAACTTCAGAAAAGGAAAAAATGACAGTAATAAATCACTTTACTCATTGGCTTATTGCATGAATCCTGAGTTATGAAGTCCAATCGGTTCTTGTCCATATTGTTGCTATGAAATCAACACACGAGCCTCCAAAGCACCAGCAAAATTATCTATAATAATCTCAGCAACTTTATTCCACCCTAAATACTTCAAAGGGTGAAGTATTTATACAAAATGTTTCTTACAAAATATCCTAGAGAAATCTAGGAATAACTCTAGGAAAATAAAATATCTTAACACACTAAGAGGGACAACTTCTTAACAACTTAGCAGGTTGTCCATTTATTTAGAAAAAATAGGACTAACATTATCTAATCAAAACAGTTTGTTGACTAGGTGTACATGCTTACTGGCACATTTGGAAGATATTTGTTTGAAGATTGCTTGATTGATACTCTTTCACTTTATATTCTTTAACACTACTTTTCTTCCTGATACTCTTTTACTCTGTTCATCTATCACTTTAATACTAATACAATGTAGAATTTACTATAGTAAAAACTAGTTGATTGTTTCTGCTCGGATACACTTTGACCCTGTTACTTTGATATGATACACTTTCAACTGCTATTTTTACCTCTTGACAGATGTAAGATAAAATTTTCACTGTACTTTTTCTGATGTTCTGCTCCAATGTTGCTATAACAAATCTGTGAATTCCTGCCATTGTTGATCACTGGGTATTTTCATACTTTTCAACTTCCGGTAACTTTCATCAGCATCAGTGTACATTAAGAAATTTGGTTTGATAATGAAAATATGATTAATTTCATTCTGTAGAAAAAATAAGTTTTCAATGTACTCTAAGACAATTTTACCAATTGGAGAACCTTGTGGCAGAGGCTTATTTATTTTTTCTTTGGCATGGGCCTTGATCTTCTTGTCATAATCTGTTTGAACCATTAGCTTTTCATTAAAGCCATGAATGTCTGGGAGGTTTGCTTGTCTCAATATTGTGTATTTTTCCAAGTACTTTGTTATTGACACATTCATGGCCTCACACTTTTCCTTCAAATTGTTCATTATATTCCTTTTATTTAGGACCTTTTTGATTTGGAGTATTGTTTTAGTCCTGTCTGGTATTTTCAATTCTTAAAGCTCTTCTCTATTTTTGTTGTTTAAAAATGTAATCGAATTTAAGGCTTGAGATGGTTTGTTAGCTAGTTCTTCCTTTGTTTTCTGAATTTCCACCTGTGCTGCCTTAAGTAAATCTCTCTGCTCATATATGATTTGAATTGAAGGCCATTGTAGATGTATGCCTTGAATTATGTTTGTCCAAAGATAGTTCTTGATGAAAGACACCTGTTCACTGAGATTTACTTGTTGCTGCAAGATCTTTACCTGTTATTCAAGTCATTTTGCTCTTTTTTCATGTCCCTTAGAGGTAATCATTGCATTCCTATTTGATGATTCAAGAGTTTGAATGGTCTATTCCAAATTGATTATCTCATTATTATTTAGGGACATCTCCTCCATGGCTTTTACTATGTAAGCTGCTTCACCTGTCTGATGTACCTGTGTTGTGGATGATCCTGTGGCAGAAATGTCTATGGATTGCACTGACACTGCAGTTTCCAGTGGCACTTTTGGGTCTAAATGTTCTACCAATGTGGAAGGGACAACTATGCTAACTATAGGAATGACAGTGGGAGTAGATTTCACATCAACCTCTTTTCCTGCTTCTTTTTCTTTTATAAGGGTGTCCATCTGATCTTCCATCTCTTTGACTTGGGCAGTAAATTTTAGTATTAGCTTGGCCATTTTAGTTTTTTCCATTTGTTCTTGGAAGATTTCCTTTGCTTGAGGATGTTCGTGTTGAGGAAGTTTTAACTGTTTCCTCAAGGCAGTGATATCATCATTCTTCTGCTTTATTAGGGTCTGAGCAACCTGTATGTTTGATGGATCTACTCCTATCTAAAGGACTAGATATTCTAAGGACTTAATCATTATTTCTTTTGCCTGTAAAGAGGCTTTGTCTAGCCTCATCTCGTCTTGCATATTAAAAAAAGTGTTTTTCAATTGAATAGTAATCCTAGTCTTATCCACTATTTTTGAATATAGCATTTCAGATGTATGTCTATGAAGTTCAATTTGATCAAGCTCATAGATATTCTATGAATCAACTTCAAAGTCTGTTTTGCTATATTCTGAGACTATCTTTGGATCTGCAACCTTTAGCTAGAGGTAGGACATGAACATTTTATTGGTATAATAATCAAATGCTGTCAATAGTCTGTTCTTGTTACCTGGATTTTCTTTGAGAAATTGTGAGTAAATTTCTCTTTTGATCTCTTCATTTTTCTCCTTGATTTGTTTGTATCTTTTTTTTATATCTGAATCTTTTTCATCTGTTGTTTTGGAGGAAGAGGGGATTTCTAAATCAACCTGTTTTTCAATCATTTTCTTACCCTTCTTATCTACTGTCATCTGTTCTTTTCCAATTTATGTCAAAACTTCATCAACTATTATTGTGGCCTCTTGAGTTGCTGACTGATCACCATTCATTCCTGATCATTGGTATTTTCTATTTCCATTATTTTTTCTTTCTTAGCAGCAGTCATTTTTACCCTTTTGTTGTAAATAATCTTGAATTTGTTTTTTGCAATTGTCTCTGCTGAATAGCCTTCTTCATTCCTGGTCCTTTTATTTGAACATTATCACTGTTTGGTGACTGTTTTAGCCTGTGAATTATTTTCCCTTTTCATTGTTTCTTTATTAGAAGTAGGATCTATCAATGTATTTTCCACCCATTCCATTTGATTGGAAAACTTCTCAATATGTGGTTTTGAGTCACGTATAAAAGGTTGAAGCTTGCATTTTACTCTTATAGCACTGAGGTAACCCTGAGGATCATAATTCCATTGAAAACTCTCTTGAAAGTGATACTCTGATAATTGTCTGACTATTTCTTCTTAGCTTCCCTATTGTTTACGATGAAAGGGCAAATCTGGCTCTTCAACTTGAATTGAGTCTTTTTCTTTGATGCCATGAAGTTTATAGCATCTACATTTAAAACTTGTCTCAAATATTCCAATGCAAAAACCCTGATGGTTAAGAATTTAGGTAACTTATATGGGGACAAATTTGTTCCAAATATTCTTAATTATGTGTGTCTCTGATATAAGTACCAGTCTCCTACTTTGCACTATTCAGATAGCTGTAATATTCTCTTCATTTCTTCACTCACTCTGGGCTGTTCAGACTTGTAAATCAAATTCATGCATGTCCTGATGAATAAGTATGAAAACTGTTTATAAATGAATTCATTCCCTTCCTTTCTGAGCAAGGATGTCCAAAATATCACTGATAGAGGCCAACCCTCTATATCCATCTTTTGCAAAGCAATGGGAAAATGCTCAGCGTGGAAAAATAGAAACAAATGGAATAGATAAGATGAATATCTGAAAACTCCTTCATTTGGCAATTTGGTCAATTGGTAATGTATGCTATCAGCAATGAATCTAGCAAAATCAAAGGTCATGGCAGGAGGTTGCCCAGGGGATAATGTAGAAAGGAAACCAAGTATAGATGCATAAGTAAATTCATCATTAAAATATCCTAGAATGAAGGATAGAATTGAGATCACTTGTCTAGAAGCTTCAGGAAAATCAAAAGTAGAAAATTGTGGATTCACCTTAGGAAGGTCTACATGAGCAGGCATAAAATTTTGAAATATCATAAAATTTTTAGGGAAATCCAACTCTAAGTAAAACTGGGTTAAATCTTCAACTGACAAGGGCACTACTCTAGGATCAGGTTTCAACCGAAGCATTTCATTTATGGATTCTGTTGTGATGGAAAACAAAATTTCTCTATCTTTGTTTACCATGGCTTTCTGATCAGGAATATAATGCATTTGACATAGTCTGACCAAGTCCTGGGCTGGATGAGTAATAGGAACAACATACTTGGGAAAATTAGACTCCCAAATAGGTCTATCATCTTCTTTTTTATTCATAAATTTATCACAACACCAGTTATGAATCTCAAGCAAATTGAATTCTAACATAGGGTCAACAATCCTGTAATCTAAATCAGTCAAAGGAGTGTTTTCTTCAGATGAGATTGGAGGTTGAAGGGGTCTAACAACTTCAGTTGAATTAGCTCTTAAAGCAGGAGTTGGCTTGCTGATTTTTGATGATTCAGGCTTGGGAAGCTTGGCTGTTACAGGTTTTGAGGTTTTGGGACCTCCATCTTTGGGTGTAACCTGTTTTTTAGTCATTTTGTTACAACTAAAGCAAGCTTAGACTGTTTTCTACAGTTGATTTTCACAACCAAAGGGAAATTGAGTAATTTTTTGTAAAAATATTACTTGTAAAAGGTAATTATTTACTCAATTTAGGCTTTATCAGGAAAACAGGTATAAGACAAGAAACAGGGTTTCTTGAATGGAGAAACTGCAGAAAAGAGGTCATTTGGTGAATCAATAGGATTTTGAGCTTATTCTGTACTTAGAATTAGTCTTTTCAATAAAAAGATGATACAAAATGAGGGATTTGGAAAAAAGGGGTTTACAAGCATTTTGAACGCGATCAAATCAGAATTGGACACATATCATTGAGTTGTATTGGAAAACAACTTTTATCGCGCGATTTTGGAGAAACTTTGCACGATCACTTTTGGAGCGCGATATGGAATGCGCACTGTTAGATCTGCTTTGTTTGAGCGAATGGTCAGGATCTTATGGAAAGGTGTAGCGAAAGATGGGTGGGACCCGGGATGTAATATAAGCCTTTGATCTGAAATTTTAGATCTATGGTGTAGGTTCAACGCGATAGTAGGAAAGGAATGGGAGTGGTGGGGCATATGGATGGGGTATCGCGTTAATTTGGGACCGTTGGATTAGAAGGGTCATGGTTGATCGGGAGGCTATGGATGAATGCGAAGGCGCCAGGAGATTTGAAGGGGTGTGAGATATATCAAAGGTTTTATGTATTTAAAATAAGATGTATCGGGGTGATGGGTAAGCAATGTTTTCGCGTTATTTTAAATACATAAGATATGTAAATAAAATGCTCTTTTTCATATATTTTTTAGTTTAATTATATAGTTATTAGACTTTTTTTGAATGGTCTAAGACTATAGAGGAGCAGGATATTTGAATATAGATAGTTTTATGCCAAAGGGGTTTATTTGTGGGTGTTTTATTAAAACATGTGGGATAATAGACTTTGGCTAAAGTTTATAATAGTGGGTTTTTCATGGATATTTAGTAAAAGGGAATTAATATTAATATGACAAGGATTTTCATAGGGAATTAATAAATAGGTTAGAGTTAATATGACCAAGGGGAAAGTGAATACTCAAAATACATAAATATAACTAATAAAAGTGAAAATTAAAGCAAAGCTTCATTATCATAACTTAATCACTTTTACTTAGGATATAATGTACTTTTGAGGGTTTTTATGCTTTATGAGATGTAGGTAGTTAATAAAATAGGGATTTCAATATCATTAAGTAAAAATGGAGTCTTTACTTATGAAATTGCGTGGTGATGAATGCATGAATGGTAAATGATGAAAATTAGGGATTATTATAGGAATTCAAACATTTTCAACTTAACAATCATTGAACCTTGGGTCTGGTCCCAAAAGAAGTCAGAGAAATGCTCTAAGCCTCTTTGACTGAAAGTATGGAATGCAGAATAACTATAGGGGAGGGCAAATTTGTTATTGAAGCCTGGTGGCAGATATTTACAATGATTTTCCCACCTTCTTCTACCTACCCAATTTTTAATCTAACATTTTTTCCTTCCATTTGTGCAAGTGCATTTGAGCTAGCAACCTTGAACATTTTATTCTTTTGAAAGCAGTAAAACTATCTAATTCTACCTTATTTTATCCAAGGACCTAGATTAAATTGTTGGGTTCCTTTTTACTCTATACCTATCTATTGAATTGTTAGGATTAAACTATCTGAAAACTCTTTATTCTCTATCTAAAACAGATAAATTGAAACATGATAAGTCAATATTGAACAGTTCAAATCATCATGGATTATGGCATTTATTGACACTCTGCCATAATCATCTGCAAAAAGTAAAAGTAGTGGCATTTAGACTTGCACACTTTCATGTTTTATTCATCTTTCTCTGGGGTATATTATTTTTTCTAAGTCCTTTGATTTTTCTTTTAGGACTTTTTACCCTCTTTTTGTTTGTTTGTTTTTTTTTTGTTTTTTTTGTTTTTTTGTTTTTTTTTTACAATAATATGGGAACACAACTTGCAAAAGGCAAAGTATGTACATATTTACAAGACTATCATTAGTCAATTCAAAATTATGAATCCTATATTTGTAGGTCACTAACACCACCAATGAGTTAGTTTCTATGCATGGGGTATGCCTTGGTCAAACAACGAACAATATTGTAGAATATAGTGCAGTCATTAAGTTATTATATGATGCCATTTCATTTGGTATTCTACGTTTGATCATTAGGTTAGATTCTGAACTCATTGTATTACATTTAAACAAGGTATATGCAATTAAAAATCCAGTGTTATTGAGATTATTTTTGAAGGTTCGTCTCTTAGAATGACAATTTGATTATATCGAATATCAAAATATTTCAAGAAATTTAAACATAATGACTGATGCATTAGCTAATCGTGTTCTAAATAGACATTTGCAACATTAACATAGTAAACCAAAACAACATTCGATCCATGTTGAACAAGATACTCAGAGAAAGTAGTAATATCATTAGCATAGATAGGTTTGTTTTCAAAAAATATTACATCGTCTATGATCATAGGTTCAAACACCTTATGATCTAATAGATATTGATACAAAAAACAAAAAATGTCGATCCATAATTATCATCCACTATCCATGATGATGATCATGGTAATAGACTATGGAACGTGCCACCTTGCACAGAATTCACCTAAATGGTCTTGTAACACCTGTTACATGTCTCTGAAGCCTGAGAGGAATGTAATTTGTTCCTGTCTTAGGAATGTCTATGTTTAACCTCTCTAGGTTATGTTCCATATCTGCTAGGATATCTGCTCCCTGATCCTGTGGAGGTGTTAGAGGCTATGATTGCCGCCTATCAAAGCGATGGAGTGTAGCTGGTCGTCGTGGACCAACATCTGCATTTAAATATTTTTTTCAGTATTAGACGATTATAAAAAAACAACTAAAAATTAGATGAAAAACATAAAAATGATTCGCTTACCTGACTCATCCCATTATGCCTCTAGAGGCAAAGATGTCTCAGGATCACCTCTGTAATCCATTCCTGGATAAGGGAAGTCTTCGATGGTGAATACCTGGTTCCTTAGCCACATAAAGTATGCCGAGTAAATCGAACCACTGAACTTCCATCGCCACCATGGCGAGCCATTAATGGCACCCACCGTACCATCTGAGGTTCCCGAGGTTCCCCACGATCTACTGGATCAGTTGAGGAGCGAGAAGTGGGATTCTCTCTAAATCAAATGAAATGAGAATGGAGCCATACCCGAAGTTTTACAACTTTGTGTTCTTTGCTCTAGTTAATTTTCCTTTCATGTTAGCCAATACTCCTTCTCACCAGTTAAATATGGTCCCTCCAAGACACTATACTGCGGTCTGCATTTGTGCACAATCTGGTTACTGTAAATGCAATCACTTTGAGATCCAATCGCAAGTTTAATATCTATGTGACTATCCTCTAATACTGCCTCATCGCTGCAATACTGTTGTTTTTAGATAGCAACGGGAAGGCCTCCCTGTCTGACCCCAAACAAGGATATGCTTCCTCCTCTCTGGGACAATCCGGTAAGGAAATAGATATCCTCTAGCTCAATTTTGAGCCGGTGGTCACCAATGATGAAGAATTGGTCTTGAACATTCCATGCATTTACTAGCCATGTCATCAACTCTACTTGTGTTTTCATTCCTTAGATAGCCCAGAACTTATATAAACCACAATTCTGCACTGCACAAATTGTTGCAGAATATTCCATGGCTTCATTGTCTATAAGCTCATGTTCACGTTCTCTCCACTCCAACATGGTGGAACAACCTATAAATCAACCCATTTGAAAGTTAGAAACCATTTGGATGCAAAACTTGTACCATTTTTAAGAGAAATTTTGAATTTTAAAACGTTCACGGTGCCCCCGCAGTTTTTGTGAGGAGACAGTGCGAACATCCGCACGCGCTCCACACAAAAAACGCGGTAGCCCGATAGTTTTTTATTTAAAAAATTATCGGGGTCCGTAGTTATCACATGCATGACTTGTGGACTCCCGAGAGCGCATTTTTAAACACAAAATCCTCCTAAAAATGAAATTAAGACTTAAAAATAAAAATGAAATAGATAGAAATGAAGATTAAGATGATGTGGATTACCTGGTTCTGACGATTCAATGAATGGACGGTCAATTCTCCCGATATTTGTTCCATAACCTTTTAGCCAAAAGCTCTCAATACACTGCTTTGAACACAAAAGGTGAAAATGATTTTGTTTTAACTCCTTTTTATAGTTTTTTAATGAATTAAATATTTTATTTTATTTATTTTTCACTTTAAAAGGCTATTTTTAGATATTTTTACTTCTTGGAAATAGGTATGTGTAATCTTTTGAGTTTTTGTGTAGGATACAATATTTTTTGGTTAAAAGAATTATTTTGACATCGAGTATACTTTTATCACTTTTTCAAGATCTGTAAAATTACAAAAAAGTGAAACCCTAGAGTTCTCTTTTAAACCCTTTTCAGACTCTCCAAATATGAAAATATCACCGAGTACTTAACTATTCAAACTCGTTAATGTAAATGAACAGTCGTCCCTTCCGGATAAGTTTACCCCTTTTCTGGGTTGAAATGGACTATTTACGAAAAAAGTATACGTTGACTAATCATGATCAATAGAGTTCTCTCCTGTATTATTTTATCATTTTTCAGGCTTAAGAGACTAAATTTATGAAAAAGAACAACTATAGAGTTTACTTATGTTTTTCTTTTGACTCCCTAAAACTGAAAACGCTGATTTTCTCCTATACTGGACTCGTTAAAATTTAACAGTAAAGGGCCTATCGATTACAAATAGGACCGAACCACTCCTTCTTAGCGTTTGATTTTAATACTAAGATGGACTCATCCAAAGGATGAGCTTACACAAACAAGCAAATGTTATCCTCCTCAAGCTTGTAAAAAATAAAGAGGTGCTTGCTAGTAATGGTGGGGGGGAAAGAGAGAAAAAGAATCCAATTGTCACCCTTGTTTAAAAAGCATCATGCCACTCTTGAACACGACACTTTGTCACACTTTTACCTGGGTTGGGAAATCCTTTGTTTGATAATTAATCGAACCACATTGAAAGTCTTCAGTCAGTTTCTGGGTGTTATCTTTAATTCAATTGCTGCCAAACCATCTGCAGTGTCATTATGTGTTCAAGAGAGAGTTCTAATAAACCATTCATTGCAAACATTTGTCTCCATTCACATTGACCATCACTGAGTCAATATTTGCAAATATTTCTTCAAAACTTGATCTAATGGTTTCGTGTTGTTGGATTTCCTACGATGGGTCACTTTCTATCAACATTAGCTCATCATCTACGAAGTTGATCTAGAATCCTATCATTACCTTGGGATCTGCATGCTCTAATGGCAGATTTCTCACCTTCGACGACAGGTTGCATCATTGACCTTTGATTGAATGATTCTATGAGTGTTCGAATACAAATCATTCAATCACACTTCATAGATTGTACTGGAGTACTTTGAGAGCCACTGTCATTATTGGTGGTATCTCTCACACTCGTTAACAGTTCACATCATTGACTCGTAATCAAGTGGTTTCTACCATGTTCGACTTCGACACAATCAATCACATGGATAGAATAGTACTAGTTCAGGAAGTGGAAATCAAGACCCTGGATATAGTTTCCACCATCCAGGCTGCAAGGAGTTTTATTATTCATGATACAGTTTACTACTCATGACAGATGATTTCACCCATACTATGTCTGCTTTTGATGTAATGTTGAAATCATATCAGTACCAGAACATTTAGTTAGTTTTGATCTGAGTATGGAAATCTCTACTTCAGCAATGATACATAAGTGTGTGTGTGTGCATGTGTGTGTGTGTGTTTTCATTGAATATTTTTACAGGTTTTTGACTGGTGTCTTCAATCCAACCCTCAAAATGATAAAGCACTTCACTCTTCAGCATAACCTCAAACTTCACACTTTAGGGGGCAATCTGTTACACGTTATTTTGTCACCATGAAATTTAACTATATGTATAGGTCTATCACCACCTATATCATGCTCCCTTGGAAGTCAAAAAACCTAATGTTCCTTAATCAAGTCCTGGAATTAGAGAAAATCTCTTTAAAACCTTTAAAGGTCTACCTCTGCACTTTTTCTAGCCTTTTCCTGCGGGACAGAGGATACTTGGTTTATAAACCATGACAAGCCCCGCACGTTTTGCTACTAAAACCTACAGACCCCCATAAAAAGTTAAATAAAAGAAAAAGTAAATTCTAGAAGCCTAGCTGGTCAACTATTCTCCCAACTGGAAGCTTCTAGAGACGATATCAATTCAAGCTTTATCCCTCCACTCATGGAGTTTATCCCTTGGTCTATGGAGCTCAAATCCATTCATGAGGGGAATCTATCCCCCTCTTCATGGAACTGAAACTACCTCCATTTCCCTATAAATTGAGCTAAAGTTTTATTGTCAAGGGTAGCTAATAGATTGTAGAAGCTAAGGTTGTGAATGTAATTGTTGAATAAATTCCCAAGAGTGCATACTTTCTACACTAGTAAATTGTTGTTGGAATAAGAATGAATACACCCTTGTGTCCATAACTCTATGCTGGTATTCAGAGAGGAAGGCTTTTCAAACTGAAGGAGGAATGATTTTTCAGGACACCGGGAGAAATTTGTACAACATCAAGGCATCAGGTTGTAAGATTACTCTTTTTACACAAGATAGTACATATGGATCTCTTTTTCTCATTGATTTTTTCTCATATTTATTGAAATAACATCAATACTTAGACTCTTTGATCACTAAGTTGGGTTAGATTTTCTTGATTACTATATGTTTCATATGCTTTTATTCTTTTGTCTTGTCTGTGATTGTAGGTTCTACTTATTGGAGAAGCTTGGAATATGGCATGGGGGTTGTACGTGGAAGTTCAAACCTAGTTTAATTTTTCCTATGTTTAATAAGAGCTAAGTTTCTCTTGATTTTAATGAGTAAATTTACTTGTTATTATGTGTATTTGATGGGTGTTCTCTCATTTCTATTTATATATTTATATTTTGGTTATAAGCATGGTTATTTGACAGTTATTAATCATGGCTCTTTCCATTGTTTTTCTTGTAACTAAATGAAAAATTAATGCAAGACCTAATTGATGTTATGAAAACTAATGTGAGAAGGCAATGATCTTTCTTGTTAAACCTCAGATAATTTTCAGCCCCATATGTTCAAAATTTCATTCATGACCTGTAGGTTGTATATTTACCAAGTGTTTGATAGAATGTCAGTCCTAGTAGGGGAAGGTCCAGTCAAGTCCTTGATCATGTTTGTTATCAAAAGCATTATCTTCATGTCTTTTATGAGTTCTAGAAATTTTGTGGAGTTCTGAGCAGTGACTGGATCTTGGCCTTGGAAAATAGCCTTAAATTTCACATTCATTGGCATAACACTAGAAAAAAAGGCTATAGTCACACTCAAGCTGGCTCATCAGTGTTACCGAAGGGCTAAAGTCACCAGTATGCATTAGCCAGGGAGTGACTTGGATTTTAGGTCACCAAAAAAGAGAGTTATCTTAGGGGTTGGACTTGTGGAGGGGTTGGGTTTCTCTTAGAGGTCTTGTAGCACCTAAGGGAAGTTATTAAGGTTTCAAGTTTTTGACTCCATTTCTTTAAGGTTATATAGGAGGTTGAGTCTTATCACAGTGACCTCCATCTCAAGTTTACTCCGGGTAAACCGGTGAAAGTGGGTAAATGTGGGAGGATGCGTTACATATGAGTTGTTATGAATCTGAAAATAAGGTAAAGAAATACAAAATTCAAGTCTACATAATACAATTTGAATCATTAATGATAAATGAGGGTGAGGACAATCAAGCATCATTTTACTAAGACTTTTCACATAATTGTTTTGATTTGCTAGTAAAATCAATATGCTTTGATGGTATCTAATTTGTCTACTGTGGTTGTTCCCTATATCAAGGATTCAACAACCCAAACTTTCCTTTACTTCTACACTGGACAAGATCTGACTTTCCACTTGAGCTTCGTGCTTGGTATTGTGAAATTCTTTGTGAATTGAGGGGGAAATGTTCCCTCCCCAAAAAATGCAATAGATCTTTGAGAACTCCCTTAAGTTCTAGTCCTAAGTTGTTGTATAGAACTTTGATGCCCCTTGCAACTAGAGGAAGATGAGGCTCTTTTCATATTTGGCATGGGTGATGAAAAACAAGAGCGAGATTTCTTTGTGACATGGTCAAGGTATAGAGAGGCCTAGGGGGATTGCAAGGAAGCTCTCAAGTAGAAACTGCAATATGGGGAGTAGGGAAATGGAGAGACAACAACTTACAAAGTGAAAGAAGTGGTCACCCCCAAATTGACACAATGGAAAATTAGACAGAGAGAACAAGGTTCGAGGAGGATCAGGGCAAAACCAAGGATTCCACAAGATGGGAAGAAAGAAGGTAGATCAGGTAAAGTGTAAGATAACATGTGACTAAGAGAGAAATGGGCCACCATTCACCAAACATAGCAATGCTAAACCAAACACATAGAAGGAATCAATCTATAGAAATCCCAATACCTCATAGAGTATGAACCAGTAGAATATATGAAAACAAAAAAAAATAAGGAATGAAGATGTCAAGTCGAAGTAAATCCACATACTATAGAGCAATTATGAATATAATCATTCAACTTGTTTCTTAGAGCCACCACCATTTTTGAAGGGTCACCTAGAACCACCTAAGTTCAATTATGCATGGGTGTGAGAGGAAACAACATGATCTTTGCCATGAATCAGACCGATTGCGAAGAAAACCTCAAGCTCTTGTGCATATACATGAAGGTCTTTCTTATGCTAAGTGTATTAAATTTGTTGGTTAATTGACGACATGCCACATTCTAGTTCGCGTGAGATTTTATTAGTGTTCACCCACCCAGAGGGATCAACAATAAAATTGTTGATCTTCGTGATAAAAGTAAGAAATTGGGAATGTTATTATGTTAAAATTTTCTTATTATTTGTAATAAGGAAATGCCCAAAGGAAAAATGCTCAAAAATTTAAAGAAAGGGAAGAGGTGGCCATGCAAGCCATGCAATCTTTGACTTCTCCCATTAACTCTCCCTTGCATTTTCCTCAATTTGTTTTTTTCAATAAAAATAATGATCAGTTAGAGTGAACCAAAATTTCTTTAAAAACATATTTTTAAGTTAAAAATATGTCTATATTGAATATAAATTTGTTAAAAATATTTTTAATTAAAAAATATTTATTTTTTCAATTAATAATGCTATATATATGTGGATGAATTCACTATTCCTTGAACATAAAAATATACTAGTTTTAATCTTGAACATAAATATATAATTGTTTTAATCATTTGAATATAAGAATATCCCCACTTACTTCATGCAAAAATTAGATAAGAAGCTAATAAGTAACAACAATATTCAAACTAAGGATCCAGACTGCTTGTACATTGCATCAGACATATGTGAGTACAACTCGTGTCATTGCATCTTATGTTACAGGTCTGAAACATAGTTCTGAAGCATGTTGACCAAGCTGGTTCATTCTAAAACATAGTTCTAAAGCATGCTATGTATACATATGTTCAGTTAGGCTAAGCGCATCACATTAACTATTTCTTCAAATGATGTTACATGTTATGCAAAACTAGTACATTTTTCATTCAAAATAACTTCAATTCATTTTATCGCCTCAAACATGTCAACCAAATTATCATAGTCTGGTAAATTTGGATGAATGTTAATCACCCTATGTTTCTCCCTCCCTTGATTACTCCAATTTTGTCGAAGATAAATTTGTGGGTTACAAGTGCGTTAATACTTTTCATTTCTAGGAACTGGGGTTTTAATCTGGGAGCAGTAAAATGAAAATTTCAATGGACCTAGCATTCTCATTGACCAGGCCATTCAGAGAATATTATTTCCCTCTGTGTAATATCCCATACCTAGGGGTCACAACGGAAATGGAAAAATTGTTTCCTAAATTCCAGCATCTAAAATAGCTCCCATTGCTTGTGGTTGACCATCTGGAGATGTGATTGAATCCACATTCTATGGCTGTAAATAAAATATCTTATGACTAAAAGAATGGAATGGTCGCCAACTGATATCCTCTATTAGCAGCATACCCATGACAGTTTGCTGACCAAGCTGATTGTTGCAAGTTCACAACAGATGGGCACTGAGATAATAGTTGTCTCGGCTACTACAAATTTGACAGCAGAAACTAGACAATCAAGCAGTTGCAGGTGTCTAAATAAAAATAAATGCACTGTAACTAAGACATCCTGAGACAATCATCATTACTATTGTATCCTATAATGGGAGCGAGCAAGTACTCATAGATATAGAGTCTAGGCATTCAATGAATGAAACAAAAATATTATACTGCCTCAAGGGCCAAAAACATAAAAAAAGGAGGCATTCCAAAGCAAACTACAAAAGTGGAAACAAACCGCAGTCAACGCATCGAACCGGGTTAGTAAATTTAATTAAAACCCACCCCCCATCCCCATTGAAGTTCACATCAAACCTCTAAGCATGCTTTGGAATCTCATAAAATATCTGTTAAGTTTTGTCTTTCCTGTGATGCTTACAGAGTCCATCTATTAATGTTGTAAATCGAACTGCGTCTAGCATGCAACCTTTCTTCAACATCTCTTGAAGGAGCTCCCTAGCTTTCTTTAGATAAACCATCTTGAAAAACCCATCTATAAGTGTAATATATGTGATATCATCAGGTTGATCACCTATTTTAGCCATAACATCTAACAACTGGAGAGCTTCTTGAAGCTTCCCTTCTTTGCAAAGACCAGCAATAAGAACATTGTATGTGATAATACTCGGATTGTTCTCCTTATCCAGCATCTCATGAAGTACTTTGGTGGCCTCCTTCCACTACCCTTTCTTGAAGAGGCCAACGATAAATGCAGTGTATGTGAAAACATTAGGAAATATGTTCTTGTAGTGCATTCCATAGAAGAACTTCCTAGCCTCTTCCAACTTACCTTCCTTATAGAAACCATCGATAATCACAGTGTGTGTGATGGCATTTGGGCATATGTCTCTGTCGGAAATTTCATAGAAGAGCTTTATAGCCTCTTCCAACTTGCCTCCCTTACAAAAACCATCAATAATCATTGTGTAGGTGACAGTGTTATGGCATATGTTTTTGTCGGGCATTTCATAGAAGAGCTTCATAGCCTCCTCCAACCTTCCTCCCTTACAGAAACCATCAATAAGTGCACTGTATGTGATAGTGTTAGGGGCAAATGTTTCTGTCGAGCATTTCATAGAAGAGCTTCATACCCTCCTCCAACTTTCCTTCCTTACAGAAACCATCAATAAGCACATTGTATGTGACAACATCAGGACATATGTTTATGTCGGACATTAAATATAAAATATTCATAGCTTTGTCCAACTTTCCTTCCTTACAGAAACCATTGATGCGGCACATTGTATGTGACAATATTAGGGCATGTGTTTCTATCAAGAATTAAATAGAAGAATTTTTTAGCTTTGTCGAACTTTCCTTCCATACAGAAACCATTGATAAGCACATTGTATGTGACAGTATCAGGGCATGTGTTTCTATCAAGAATTTTGTAGAAGAGTTTTGTAGCCTCCTCTAACTTGCCTCCCTTACGGAAACCATCGATAAGCGCATTGTATGTGACGACATTTGGGCATATGTCTCTATTGGGAATTTCATAGAAGAGCTTCATAGCCTCCTCCAAATTTCCTCCATTACATAATCCATCAATAAGGACACTGTATGTGACAACATTTGGGCATATGTTTCTGCCTGGAATTTCATAAAAAATATTCCTAGCATCCTCCAATTTTCCTTCCTTACAGAATGTTGAAGATAATGGATAATCCTATATTAGTGTGAGTTGGTTCACGAGACCTTAGGATAGAAATTATTTTCTATTTCTTAGGATATGGTTCTAACTTCCCTAAAACCTTGTATGCTATATAATGCTTGAAGTGTATTGAGAATGTAGAGAGTTCAGCAAATCCATACTCTCCTGGTTTAGACTCTCTTTCATAGAGCTGACAGTGAGTTTTTATTTATCAATTCAAACATCTCATTTTATCATGGTATCAAAGCTCCAGGGACGATTCGTAGCCGAAGCACTGTGATCCCTACAAGTATCCAGGTGGCAAAGCAGAAGCCCCTGATGACTGAGTGGAATTTTTTTTTTTTTTTTTAAATTAATTAATTAATTTATTTATTTATTTTTTCGGCTTATTTCCGCTATAACGCATCTCGTAGTGAGATATAGAGCATTGTAACGCAAGTCCCCACTACAGAGAACCGCGTTAATCATCAAACACTTACCAGATTTTGCATGCACGCGGGTAGGTTTGGTTTTGTGGTGCATTAAGGCACTAATGTGGGAGAATTTACCTTAGGCTGCGTTAGCACGCTGCCGTTTGTAACTTTGGCTGTGTTAGTGAACTTGTATTAAATTTCAAGGGTTGAGAACTTCGTTTTAAACCTTTATACGAGTGCTTTGAATTAAGAAGGCTCTTCCCTACGTGAAACGCTTTTCAAAGGGATTTTTCTGATACACACTCATAAAAGAGCACATGAATTAATTTTTTAAAGGGAATTTTTTAATTATTCCTTTTATGACTGGATTTTTTTCTTAATAATTCTTTTTATGAGTGGAACTTTTTAATAAGGTTATTAAAAAGTGTTTTCTGAAAAGTATTTTTTTCAAAAAGGATGATTTCTGATCAGCTTAAGAAGAAAGGTCATTTTTGAGCACTGAGGAGATCTAAGATAGATCTGAGCCAGTGGACACCACTACTGACAGAATAATTTCGGTGAAAAGTTGCCAATGAAGGGATTCGGTGAAAATTCGTCGATGAAGGAGGAGATCTGAATCAGATCTTGCTGGTGCAGAGGATTTGAAAGCTTGTCGCACAACATTCAAAAAAACCTATTGAATTGATCGCAGATTAGGTAGATTTGTATCATAACACTGCCTTTGGTAAAGATCTGGGGTAGATCTATCATTTTTTTTTTCTGTCAAGTATTTTTTTTGAATCGTCAAGATGAATAATCAAATAATCAAAGCATACTTGAATGAGAGTAACAAACTTAATGGCTCCAATTAATCAAATTGGAAATTCAAGATGCAGATTGTGCTAGAAGCGCATAGTGCTTGGACGATTGCAAATGGGGATGAGACAAATCCAACAGCAGGAGCAGCATTGGTCCCAGATTGGGAGAAGAGAGAAGGTATAGCAAAGACATTGCTGAAGATGTCAGTGGAAGACTGCATCATACCGCATATCAGAGAATTAAAACCACCAAGTGAAATCTGGACAGTATTGAAGGATTGTATGAGATCAAGAATACAAATCATCTTCTGTTCTTGAAGATCAAGATTCTATCCATAAATATGGAGGAGAATTAAAGAGTTTCTTCTTTCATATCACATATCAAATATCTGAAGAACAAATTGGCAGATATCAGTAAGATAGTTGTAGATGCAGATTTGGTCACGATTTCCATGAATGGTATGATTGATGATTACCAAATGTTTATCACTGGGATAAGTGCGAGAGAGAAAATCCCAAAGTTTGAACAAATGACAGGAATATTAAAGCAAGAAGAAGAAATAAGATTGACTCTGAAACCCTAGAGTGAAAATCTTGCGCTAATGGCAAAGAAGAAATTCCTCAAAGGAAAAGGAAATCCATCACAACAAAACGGAGGAAATCCACAGAAAAGACCGAATCAAACTCAAGGTATGTATCCGAATTTTTAGTTCTCCGTAGTTTGCAAGATTGGCAAGAAAAAATGCTGCAGAGCCTACATCAGAACCACTTTTGAATCCTAGGATCTAGCCCTCCTAGATTCAGAGAGGGATCTCTCTATATAATTTTTTTCAAAGATATGATATTAGGCTAGTTATGAAGTACAAGGGTTTTGTTTGTTTTTGGTTGGGATGGATATCATCAAAATGAAGGAAGTATTTTGAAGAGTAAAGGTGTGAGCAGGTTGAAGAATAGTTCAGTTGATAGGATAGGTAAGAAACAATGTCAATCCATTGGGCTATGGAGTCACAAAAGGCTTTAATTGCACAACAGGTTTCAAGAGTGGTCCATGGGGCAAGTCATCTATGTTAAAGGATCTCTTTAAGTTGATTTTTTGGTATGGAACATTAAAAGTGTTGTGAAAGAAGCAAAGCTAATAACCATTTAAGAATCTATTAACTTCACTAAACAAGAAAATCCTTTCAAAGTAATTGTTTGAAGCAAGCCAAAGGACAGGGCAAACCATAGAATTCTTTGGGCAAGCTTTTACTAATACACACTTTTCAGACAACAATCCAGCAATCTAACAGATTACCTTCAGAAAGTAGAAAAAATATAAGAGAACAAAGGGTAGCCTAAGATCAGGTAAGGACTTTGAACCTATCCTGCTTTCAGCATACTCTTAGGGAACTTTTCAAAGCTATTGTTGGAGATAAACTAGAGGACAGGGCTAACCATAGACTTTCCTAGTTCAAATTTACTTAGCAGATTTTACAAGAGCTTTCAAAGACAATATCTCAAGTTGTACTCAGGAAACATGGGCTCACCAACATTTCACTAGTTATTGTTGGAAATATGATGCAGAGTGTTGTCCTTGATGGCAACCCACTGAATAAAGATGAAGACATGCGACTGTTGACATGTGTTATCCTTGATGGCAATTCACCTGATGAAGTTTTTCTTGACTTGATGGACTTGGTAAATGATGTTTGTTAGCAATATAATATTGAGTGTTGTCCTTGAAAGGCAACCCACTTGATGAAGATAATGGCAACTTACTGGATGAAGTTGTGCTTGATAGAATATGTCTTGATGAACTAAATATGATGTATCTATAGTGTGTACAGAAGGTAATGAAGAAAGGAATTCAGCATGTGCTAGATCTATGGTAAAAAGAGTATGTCTAAGTTCAGATACATGATTCGTTTGTGGGAAGTCGATAGATGCACGCCGGAAAGAAACAGAACGCTCTCAAGTCGCCAACATGGGAAAGTTACTATAAAGTGCAAAACCAGGGGTAACCACCATGGTATTGACCCATTGTATTGGGTAATGATTCGTCTAAATGACCCCGTCCAGGAATACCATCGGAACTAATGTAATTTTGGGCTCATGGTATTGTTTTGGCTCATGGTATTGAAAAAGGGGCCCGTGGTATTGAAGGCTCATGGTATTGTTTTGGCTCATGGTATTGGAAAAGGGGCCCGTGGTATTAGTCATGGTATTGTTTTGACTCATGAAGAAAAAAGGAAACCTATATAAGGAGAAGAAATTATTGTACAAATCATGAGTGAGGTGCAAGATGTTCGAGTTGAAATAGTTTGATTTCTCCAAGCAAATTCAATGGGCAAGACACTGAATGATAGATCTGGTTGTATGATGCACCAATATAATGAAGAAGGGAATCTAGATCTGAATTGGGCTTTAGGTCCATGATCCAAGTAGGAAGTCTGAATTTGAGTTGATGAACATCCGTCCCCGGTACTCCGGTGAACTGAACTCAAGATTCTGATCAAGAAGAGATGGTCGTTTCATAATGGAGTGAAGGACTGCTACTTAAGTTTGTCGACAGGAAGTGCGTATATACGCGGCTTCGCTGAAGAGAAAGCGCGTATGCACAATGAAATTGGATCTGTAATATGTACAGAAGTATACGCTGGTTTATGTGAACGGAAGCGCGTATATACGCGACATCAGAGAAAGGAAAGCGCGTATGCAAACTAGGGTTTGCTGAAGTCTGTGGTAAGAAATTTCTGATCTGTTCTGCTGGTTTACTGATATCTGTCAGTGAGTTATATGTATCTATTTCATGGTTGACTGTGCTTAAAAGTATGGAGTGGGTCCAGTCTGAAAATATGATGAAACGTGGCCTGCAAGTGGTGTCCTAAAGGATGCTTTGGATCCAGTGTGAAAATTGATGAAACGTGGTCCATAGAGGTGCTAAGGGTTGTAGCCTTCAGTTAGGGGGTTGTAGCTCCCTTCCAGGTGAGGCCGGTAAATGAGATCAGGGGGTCATAGCTCCCTTCCAGGCGAGGCTGGTAAACGAGATTAGGGGGTCGTAGTTCCCTTCCAGGAGAGGCTGATAAACGAGTCAGGGGGTTGAAGCTCCGTTCCAGGAGAGGCTAGTAAACGAGCGTAGGTGGGTGCCTGCGTGCTGGTAGGAGTCTGCGCCAGCACATATGTTGTAAGATGTTTTCTCTATAATAAAATATTGAAGGCTGAGCAACTGCAGCGGTGGTTTTCTCCCGACTTGGGTTTCCACCTAAAAATCCCGGTGTTCATGTGTGATGCTTTGTGTGATGGTTTATTCTGTTCTTACTGCACATGTTTACTATTTATAGAACATCTAATAAATGAATGATGGAATGATATAAGTGAAGAACAAATGGCATAATTAGATCTCTGTGTATACGCGAGTTTTATGAAGGATATCCGCGTGTATACGCTAGTTGTCTTCAGCAAAGTAGCGTATGGGTTTTAGAGCATGAAAAAGTAAAATTTTTGAATATGCAGTAAATACTGATTCACCCCCCCCCCCCCCTCTCAGTATTTTTCCCAACAATTGGTATCAGAGCAGGTCCTTCTGCAGAAGCTTGATCGCTTGAAGGAGATCCGTCGCAATGGGAAGTCAAGAAGGAGTAATTTCTATAAAGCCACCTCTATTCAATGGAAGCAATCTGATATTCTGGAAGGTACGAACAAAAGCATATCTGCAAAGTCTTGGTGCAGATGTATGGGCAATCATGGAAGAAGGTTATCAATACCCGGCAAGTATTCCTACTGATGCTGCTGAAAGAAAGAAGTATGAAATCAATGCCAAAGTAGTGAATGTCTTATTAGGAAGCATGTCTGAATCAGAATTTGCTAAAGTGATGCAACTACATTCAGCAAAAGAGATATGGGACAAAATCATTCTGAGCTATGAAGGAGATATTTGAGGTAAAGTGAAAAACTCAAACTCTCAATTAATAGAATTTAAAGATGCTAGTGTTTATGTTGCCGCTTTTTCGTCTAGATGATATTGTAAACGATGAGAAATTTGGGTGGAAACACAATCCCATACTACTTTGGTGGAAAAAGTCTTAAGATCCTTGACTTCAAAATTTGACTGTAAAGTTTCAGCTATTGAAGAAAGGCAAGATTCGCAAACTCTTACTATTGTTCAATTACATGGTATTCTGGCTGCTTTTGAAATGAGACAAGGAGGTCCGTCTCAAATCAAAGAAGCTGCTTTTAAGGTATCCGCAAGAGGAAAAGAAAAGAAGTTGACAAAGAATCCTATATATCCCATAAGAAGAAGCGAATTTCGTGGAGAAAACCTCCAATTAGAACCTGGAAGATATAAAGGTAAGCTTCCCCTTCAAATGTTTTGAGTGTGAAAGTTATTTATTATTTATAAATCTTGAAGAAACAGTAATAGAAACAATTTGAAAAGAGGAAGAGTTATTATGCAAATGAAGATGATGATGAAGTGTCCAGTGAAGATGAAGAAGATTCTGACCAAGCTCTACAAGTGCTCATGGCAAAGAAGCAAAAGAATAAGGTTACTCGAGGAAAGGAGATACCTCAGAAATCATGTATAGCAAAAATTGAAGAAGATGAAACAGATTCTGACGAAGCTCTACAAGTGCTCATGGAAAAGAGGAAAAAGAAGAAGGCTACTCGAAGCAAGGAGATATCTCAGAAAATTGAAGAAGATGAATCTGATAGTGATTTGGGCCCTTGTAATCTTTTTTGTGCAAGCAATGGTGTAGAAAGTGAAAGTAAAGTTGTGGATCTAGAACAAGCTATCAAGATCAAAGTTGAAGAACAACAAAAGGAAATTGATAAGAAAGATTCTATCTACAAAGAGATGATCTCTCAAATGAAAGATCAAATAGAAATGCTGAATGGACAGGTGGACAAGTATCAAAGGTTTCATACTTATGCATACAATCGAATTAAAGAACTAGAAGCAGAAATCAACGATCTAAATGCAGATCTCGAAAAATCAAGCAAGAAGAATGAAGGACTTGAAGCTGCAATCATCTTTCTACAAGCAGATCTTGAAGCATCAAATAAGAAGAATGAAGAACCGATGTCATTTGAAAAGGAAGGCCTTGAAGTAGAAATCTTCTCTCTCAAAGAAGATCTGGAAAAATCAAATAAGAAGAATGAAGAGCTACAACAAACATGTGAAGAAAACGAAAATTGGTTGAAAGAAGAGATTCTAAATCTGAAGGATCAAGTAGAAGATGGAAGAAGGAAAGAAGAAAGCATGACAAAGCAATGTCAAGCCTTGGAGGTTTAGGTAAACATTCTCAAAGGTAAATTAGAAGAAAAGGTAAAACTTTTGAGGTTTCATGA
Organism: Pinus albicaulis; assembly: GCA_034641835.2. Lineage (NCBI taxonomy): Eukaryota > Viridiplantae > Streptophyta > Pinopsida > Pinales > Pinaceae > Pinus > Pinus albicaulis. The sequence continues at coordinate 344,994,777 of CM076578.1, read as the reverse complement.
TAGTACTAATATTTTGGACAATATTCTAAGTAATCAAAGGTCTCCTGCTATCAAACTTGGTCTTGGTTTCCATGAAACTGTTAAAGGAGAATCTAGCTCACAAGGAAGTGCTAAAAATTCAGAGGATGTCAATACTAAACCTAAAGTGTTGAAAGAGACAAAAGATCAACCAACAATCATGAATTCTCAAAGGAATTCATTCAAGAACGTTGAATGTTTTAAATGTCATAATTATGGGCATGTTGCAACAAATTGCAGGAGCAGATCATTTCAGCCTCAAACAAACAGTTCCTACATAGAAAGGTACTCTGGTTTCTTCAAGGGATATTGTTTTTCATGTAACAAGTATGGACATAAAGCAACTGATTGTAAAAGGAGGAAGATTAGAAATACTCATTATGATTCTTATGCTTATTTTTCTGGACATATGAGATGTTATTCTTGTAACAAGTATGGACATGTAGAAAAGGAATGCAGGTTGAACAGATATGAGAAATTGGATAACTTCCAGCACTCAAATAGAAAGATCAAAACAACTGAAAAAGTTGGACCAATCATCAAACGTAGGATTATTGGTGAGTTATCAGCTCATCCGCTCTCGAAGCTTACTTCTCATTGATCGTAGGAAGAGGGATACAGATATTGAATGTATCACGCAGGGAGCAATGTATGATTTCTCTCATGATTGATTTGATTATTCTGGTTATATGTATTTCTGACAGAGCATCTGATATGAAGAAGATAGGTACAGGAAGTACAAGTTCAGGGGGAGATGAAGGAGTGTGAAAAATTTCTATGCTTCACTTTCCATACGCGGGTTCTATTAACAAAAGTCGCGTATATACGCGAGTTCCAGCAGACACAGTCGCGTATGCATTGATGATAAGAGAATTTATATGCTAGCTGAAGATCTGGAGCAGAGGTTCAAGGGGAGCATCAGTCTGATTGTTAATAACTGTATTATTGACTCTGTATCAGCTTAGTTTCTCAGTTCTAAATAATGATGATATGATACATGGTTTCTTATGTTGAAGATTATGGATGAGTCCTGTTTGCTTGGTGATGAAGAGTTTGTGTTGCTGAAATGAAAGTCTTATAATTCGGAGATAAGGTCAGTTCATGCAGAGATTGTTGCTGATAACTTGCTGATGAACATATGTTGTTGCACAAGTTAAGAAGGAGCACTGGTTCAGGGGGAGCAGCAGGTTGAATACTAATGATTGCATTGTTGGCAATATGACTACTTATTCTTTGGTTTTTGTGATACTCATGCTCAAATGATGATGACTTGTTACATGGTTTATTATGATGAGATTTTGAGCCCTGGTTGCTGATAAGTATCTTTTGTGCTCACACATGGATGAGTTGGATGTCGTTTGATTCAGAAATAAGAATAGATCATGCAGAGTTTGTTACTATGGTTGAGATCTTTTTCCTACATATGTTACTTCATGTTAAATCTTGAAGATCTTGATGTTATTGGACCACATGGATGATTGCTTGACACATATTTGAAGATGTTGTTCTGGTATGATAATCTCTCTTGAAAAGATTGTATTGATGCTGCAAAGAATCTGAAGGCTTGGTTATTAATGTGCTTATGCTACAACCGTTGGATGACGCTTGAAGACACAATTACACTGTTCTATCTATCTGTAATCCAGGGAAGCATTCAAATATCCCAGAAAGAAGCTGAACACTGTCTTTTTCTCATAGAGGATCAGATCTGGTTAAAATATAGAAGATGGTATTGGATACGCGGGTTTCCTGAAACACAGTCGCGTATATACGCGAGTTCATGCACAGAAAACCGCGTATGTCTGATTGCTGACAAAATTCTGCTTGGGGTCAGCTTTCTTTAGCACAACTGCAGTGTTGTTTGGTATTTCTGATACTATTTGGTATCTATGGTGGTGTTCCAGTTCTCATAATTCTATTTCTAATGTTTTGATAAAGATGCCTTGATGATTTATTGGTGAAAGTGTTCAGGATGCACAAACTAAGGGGGAGCCTTAGTCATGTGGAAAGGATGCTTGGATGCACAGATTCAGGGGGAGCATTAGCTTTGCTGAGTATAATGCATTTTTGGCATTATTCTGAAACATGTTCTCTTTCTTGAGGATTTTCTGGTGTTGGTCATAAATGGTCTTATTTGTAATTTGATGAAAAGGTCTTGTTGAGACCCATGATGTAAAATTGTAATATTCAGTCATGTAAGGAATTGTCAAATTTTTAAACCCACTTGGTTGGGTAGCTGAGTCAAATTTTGTAAACCCACTTGGTTGGGTAGTTGAATTGAAATGTGTAAACCCACTTGGTTGGGTATTTGAGTCTCATATGTAAATCCACTTGGTTGGATCTTTGATGTAAGTATGAGTCCTTGGTGATAGGAAGTTCATAGAGTCATGTACTTAATTGGAAAACATGTTTGAAGATTCAACATGAACTCAGGGGGAGCTTGGCCACTTCAGTATATATTAGATCTGCAGAATGCTTCTTCCACATGCAGAGAAAAGGGGGAGAGTATGTTGGTTTTGATCCACCCTTTGCCCTTGATGTCAAAGGGGGAGAGTGACATGGTGTTTGACTGAAGAGAAATAATGGTGTCAAAGAATGGGGAGAGTGACATGGTGTCATTGTATTCTTAATGTACCTATCTGTTGTGGTGATCAAACACCATCGTGGTTCCCATCAAGTCCAAAGGGGGAGATTGTTGGCAATATGATGCAGAGTGTTGTCCTTGATGGCAACCCACTGAATAAAGATGAATACATGCGACTGTTGACATGTGTTTTCCTTGATGGCAATTCACCTGATGAAGTTTTTCTTGACTTGATGGACTTGGTAAATGATGTTTGTTAGCAATATAATGTTGAGTGTTGTCCTTGAAAGGCAACCCACTTGATGAAGATAATGGCAACTTACTGGATGAAGTTGTGCTTGATAGAATATGTCTTGATGAACTAAATATGATGTATCTATAGTGTGTACAGAAGGTAATGAAGAAAGGAATTCAGCATGTGCTAGATCTATGGTAAAAAGAGTATGTCTTAAGTCATACGCGGATCTGTCTAGGGGAAGTCGCGTATGCACGCGAGAAACAACGTTCCAAGTCGCGTATGGGAAAAAGCGCTCATAAAGTGCAAAACCAGGGGTAACCACCATGGTATTGACCCATTGTATTGAGTAATGATTCGTCTATGTGACCCCGTCTAGGAATACCATCGGAAGTAATGTAGTTTTGGGCTCATGGTATTGAAAAAGGGGCCCGTGGTATTGAAGGCTCATGGTATTGTTTTGGCTCATGGTATTGAAAAAGGGGCCCGTGGTATTGAAGGCTCATGGTATTGTTTTGACTCATGGTATTGAAAAAGGGAAAACCTATATAAGGAGAAGAAATTCATTGTGCAAATCATGAGTGAGGGTGAAAGATGTCTGAGCTTGAATGAATACTTCTCTCTGAAGTAAATCTGAATGGAAAGGGTTACAATTGAATGATAGATCTGAATGTATGATGCACCAATAATGAAGAAGGGAATCTAGATCTGGAATGTATTTGTATCTGCTAGATCTGTTTATGGAAGTCTTAGATCTGAGATGAGGCGAACATCTGTTTGAAGTATAAGGGTAAATCTGAACTGAATATCTGATCTGAAGAAGTATGCTGCTCTATAATGGTTGAAGATCTATACGCTAGTTTTCCAAAGAGGAAGCGCGTATATACGCGGCTTCGCTGAAGAAAAAGAGCGTATGCGCAATGAAATTGGCTGTGTAATTTATACAAAAGTATACGCTGGTTTAGTTGAACGAAAGCGCGTATATACGCGACATCAGAGAAAGGAAAGCACGTATGCAAACTAGGGTTTGCTGAAGTCTGTGGTAAGAAATTTCTGATCCGTTCTGCTGGTTTACTGATATCTGTTAGTGAGTTATATGTATCTGTTTAATGGGTGACTGTGCTTAAAAGTATGGAAAGGGTCCAGTCTGAAAATATGATGAAACGTGGCCTGCAAGTTGTGTCCTAGAGGAAGATTTGGATCCAGTGTGAAAATTGATGAAACGTGGTCCAAGGTGGTGCGAGGGTTGTAGCCTTCGGTCGGGGGTCGTGAATCCCTTCCGGTGAACTGGTAAACAGATCGGAGTCGTAGCTCCCTTCCGGTGAGTTGGTAACGAGATCGGGGGTCGTGGCTCCCTTCGGGGAGAGGCCAGTAGAAAACGAGTCGGGGGTCGGGCTCCCTTCCGGGAGAAGGTGTGGCAATCGCAGTGGGTACTGCGTCTTGGTAGAAGTCTGCTGACACATATGTTGTAAGATGTTTTCTCTATAATAAAATATTGAAGGTGAGAACAGCTAGTAGGTGATTTTCTCCGGAGCTTGGGTTTCCACCTAAAATCCTGGTGTTCATGTGTGATGCTTATGTGTGATGGTTTATTCTGTTCTTACTGCTCATGTTTACTGTTTATAGACATCTAACGAATGAATGATGGAATGATATAAGTGAAGAATTAATGGCATAATTAGATCTCTGTGTATACGCGAGTTTTATGAAGGATATCCGCATGTATACGCTAGTTGGCTTCAGCAAAGTAGCGTATGGGTTTTAGAGCATGAAAAAGTAAAAAGTTTTAGTTTGCCCTAAATACTGATTCACCCCCCCCCCCCTTCTCAGTATTTTTCCCAACAGTTATACTCTATTGAATCACCATTGAAACACAATTTAGAAGAAAACATAAAGATAAAGCTTATCAGTGAGATTAGGGTACTTTCAGAAGTAAATCCTAATCTATATTTGTTGTTCTTTATCAGAGAAAGTGGACGGTATGAAAAACATAAGGAAAAAAAACAATTACAGTAAGAAAAACATCACCATTGACATAGACCAGGATCCCATAAATCAACTTGTCTATTTGATGTTCAAACCAGTTACAATCTTCAAGTCTAGTAGGTCTTTACAACTTCAAACTTCTCTTCTCAGCCTATCTTTCTTCAATTACTATAGAGCTTCAGCAGCCTCAACAACTATTTACATTCAATAATTATTCAACAAACATTTACAATGGACTCCTCTTATGGTATTTATAGATGAATTGAGGAGGTGGAGTGAAAGAAAGGGTTATTTGTTCAATTAATACAAAGTAAATGCTTCTCGGCCTTGGGGAAGCCTTATGGAGAAGTTTTCAGATGTTTTAATTTTGTTAATTGATTTTTACATTAATTTTCATCAACTTTTAGTCACTTTTGTTGACTTTTGAGGCTTTTGGTAGGCTGGAAATTACTTCCTGAGCTGTCTTTGGAAAATATCTCTGACTGTGCATTGAATTTTTATTCTTTTGAGGAAAATAGGCCTGTAGGTGGCACTTTTAATCTTCGGAGGAGTAAAGGCTTCGGTGATTTGGCAATGGAAGCCATCTTTCTGCTGATCTGTCTATCTTTGATACTTTAAACACTGATTAGGCCTCTGATTTTCTTTAGGCCTCCTTTAATCATCTTTATTCTTCAAACTGTGTCTTTAACCTTTAATCTTTGGATTAAGCTTTTGATATTCAAACTTCAATCTCTGATTGGTCTTCACTGTTGGCTGTACAGGTGGCAGTGATGCAGTGGAGACCATGCTGTGTAACCAGTATTTGTTATATATTGATTAAATGTGGAAGTTCGGCCCTTTTGGTCCCTTTTGTCTTTGATTGAGCCTTAGAGGATCGTCACCATCAACTCTGAGCCACTATAATTGGCTGTGGGAAGACTTTATAACTCTTCCGCCATGAAAACCTGCAAAAAACCACAAATATATTATAAAAACCTAGTTTGTTGGGGTATAACTGCTTCAGAGGGCTTGGCGGAGGGTGAAAGAGCAGTGCGGAAGGGGGGAAAATGCATCAGAGAGGATTCTATGGAGGAAAACATGAAAAACAGGGTTTAAATCTTCCCGTGGTGCGAAAATAGGGATAGGTGGTTTTGGAAAACCGGAGATGGTTTTCGCACGGGGTTAGAGCAGTAAGTGGTTTAGTGCGAAACGAACGCGATATCGTCTGTTGGGCAACACGTGTCCTCCAAATACCGCCGATTTCACGTTCAAGCTGCGCGTCAGGGATATTTTGGTGGTCGGAGTGCATCATCCATCCAATCTATAGGGATGCAGATCGACGGCAGAGAGGGGGCACGAAAGAGTGAAGTTGATCGGTGGATAGGGCGGTGGAGGATAGGTGTCAGACGGAGATTGGATGGGCGACCGAGTAGTGGGAGGTGGGCCATAATTCTGGCATCAGCTGTTTTGTCGTTGAGCGGGCTTGGTTGATCTGTGGGGTTAAATGAGGGTCGTTGGATCAATAATAGATCAACGGTCGAGATCTATTGCGGGGGGGACTAAGGGTATGGAAGAAAATTCTTGGGGTGTGCCCCCGCAATAAACCTCAGCTGTTAGATCTGAAATCTCCATAGTCAAAAGGGTCCATTACGGGGGCACCAAATTTTTGACCAACGGATCAAGAAGTGCCCACGGGGAGGAACAGGTCCTATGGGGAAAATGATAGGACCAGGAGCGGAGATGAAAAGGGGCCAAGGATAGTGATAATTTCACAAAGGAAAGGGGCTAAGGATAACCGTCGGATCTCCCAGATCAATGTTGGAGATCTGTTGTCGGGGAGAAAAAGGACGAGAAAGTTGTTGGGAAATGGTTAATGGGAGGGAACACGGAGAGTCGTTGATCTTGGTAGATCAACAGTGCGGATCTCATCGGAGGTTGAAACATCGGCGGGGGAAAGGAGAAGCGTAATGGAGAAAAACAATGTGATTTGCCGATGCAATGGGGGCTAAAGGTAGGTGTTGGGGCACCGTCCCGTGGAGAGATCAGGTGAACAGGAGCCAAGGAAAGAAGGGGCTAGGAATGGGCGTGGAGTGTTAAGCGCTAGCTGTCAGATCAAACCCGATCGATGGTGGAGATCGCGTCAGAGCATCGGCCAATCGGCATAAAAAAGATAAGGGGGAAGAAGAAAAGGGAACGTCGATGCGCGATGGTGATGGGGCTAAGGCCTTGGTCGCGGGCGCAGGGTTATATGGCGAAAACCAGAAAGGGGGCTTAAGCCAAGAGGGCTTAAAGCCTTATGTATAAAAAGGTTGAAAATAGGCCAAAAAGGAGGGTTTTGAGCCTTTTTTAGGGGGTTTCGATAAGAAAAAAGGGATGTTTTAAACCATAAAAAAAGGGGTTTTCATAGGTTTAAAAGGGATTTTTTATGAAATGGAGGGTAAAAATGGGTTTTTTCAAAGGGAATGGAGGATAAATGAGAGGAAAATGAGGGATATATAAAGGGGAAAATTGAGTGATATGGGGGGATTTTGGAGGATATTTATGAAGGTGAAAATATGGAGAAAATGGTGAAAACAGTCTCCTTTATGCAATAGGTCTTCTTGAGAGTTTTTTGAAGGAAACAACAGTGAAGATTACTCTTAATTTAGAAAACACCAGAAGGCTTCAAGAATGAGTAATTTTCTACGAAAATAATCTCTTGAAGGCTCAAGACCTGTTTTAGCCATCATTTGCTGTGAAAAAATTTACTGATGGCTAACACGAATAAGAAGGTCTCTGTAATTAAATATTTTTACTGCAGAAAACTCGGTCATATGGCTAAGGAGAGTAGGAAGAAGAAATTTCATGAAGAAAAACAGAGGCATAAAATACATGCAAGTCATTTCACAAAAGATGACCATGTTTAGGACTTTAGATTGTTCATGGAAGAATTTGATGAGAATGTTGATGCAGACATATGGTATGTAGATTTGAGAGAATCCACACATATGATGGGGAATAGACAATGGTTCAAAGACTTTAAAGAAATCAACAACAGAGCACAAATATACCTTGGTGATGATAGAAGTCATCAGATCAAAGGGTGCGGAAAAATTTATATTATTTTACCTAATGGTAATGTCAGATATATTCATAATGTAATGTATGTACCTAGAGTGAAAAAGAATATGATTTTTGTATCCATGATTACAGATCAGGATCTCAAGGTAGAATTTTTTAAATCTAACTGTTATATTAAAGATTTGTTGGATGGCATGAAGACTATTGCTTCAGGAATTTGAACAGGAGGTCTGTACAAATTGGATGTGAGAACAACACCAGATCGGACTTTGACAACATCGAGTTTGACTACAGAATAGTTATGGCACTAGAGACTTGGTCATATCAGCTACAACAATTTTCTATTACTTCAGAAAAAGGAAATGGTAAGAGAACTTCCTACATTAAAACAAGTGCATAATGATTGTGATGCTTGTACATTAAGAAATATGCATAGAGAAGAATTCCATGTTTGAGTAGAAAAGAAAAAGAGAGACGTACTTGAATTAGTGCACACAAACCTATGTGGACCCATGCAAACAAAGTCATTAGGATGTGCATTGTACTTTCTACTATTTTTTGATGACTGCACAAATTTTTCTTGGGTATATTTCATGAGTAAGAAAAGTCACACATTTGAATACTTTAAGAATTCAGATATATGATTAAAAAGAAAACATGGAAGCACATAAAATTCTCTGCTCCGATCAAGGGGGAGAATACAAGAAGGAGGAACTTACCAAGTATTGTAAAGACCATGGAATATTACAACAATTCATAGTACCCCATACTCCTCAGCAGAACGGAGTAGCAGAAAGAAAGAATAGAACATTGGTAGAGTGTGCTAGGAGCATGTTGAAAGATAAGGATCTTTCAAATGGTTTTTGGGCTGAAGCATTGAATACTGTATTTTATTTAAACAATAGGAGTCCTACAATAAGTCTCGAGTTTAAAACTCCTTTTGAATCATTATATGGATTCAAGCTTGCAGTAAAAAATTTAAGAGTATTTGGGTCTAAATAATTTGTCCACATTCCAAAGGAAGACAAAATAAAACTAGATTCAAAAGCCATCAGATGTACCTTTGTAGGGTATTTTTCACAATTTAAAGCTTAGAGGTTATTTAATCCCTCTACTCACAAGATTTTTGTTAATAGAGATGTCATGTTCCATAAGCAGGTTCATGATGAATCTGATAAGCGCAATGAGGAATGGGATATTTTGTTCTTGGTGGAAGGAAGTGAAGAAACATGTAATAGCCATGATCAACAAAAAAAGGCAAAAGCAGAGAATTCAGATATAACAATCAAGCCGAGTCTGTCAAAGGAAATTTAGAATGGGTTGGAAGCTACACCAATGCTCAAAATATTAGGTAGGCAGATTCAATTTCCTGCTAGATATAGGGAGACTGCCTTTATAAAGTATGATGAATGTTTTTGAACCTTCTAGTTATAGAGAAGCAAATCAATGTAGTGAATGGAAAACAGCTATGGAACAAGAATATGAATCTATTCTCAAAAATAACACCTGGGAGCTGGTTGAACTTCTTGAAGGGAAACAAACCATAGGTTGTAAATGGTTGTATAAACCCAAGATTAATGCAGATGGAATCATAGATAAATTAAAATCTAGATTGGTAGCAAAGGGGTATTCACAAAAAGAAGGCATTGACTATCAAGAAACCTTCGCCCCCGTAGCTAAACTAAATATTATCATAATGTTGATTTCTTTAGCTACTAAGAAACATTGGATGATTCACCAACTATATGTAAAATCTGCATTTTTAAATGGGGAATTAAAAGAGGAGGTGTACCTAGAACAACCTGAGGGGTTTGTCCAAAAAGGGAAAGAAAATTTAGTTTGCAGATTAAATAAAGCTTTGTATGGGCTGAAACAAGCACCCAAGTCATGGTATGAAAAGTGTTGAGATTGCAACAAGATGATGAGCTTATTGAATTCACTAAGTGGGCCTGTATACTATTTTTGGCGCAAGTCTATTTTTAGACTATGTCTATATTTAGACATGTCGATCATATTCTATGAGTTGCAGGATGCTATTTGTGGATGGTTGGTCAAGTTGGAAAAATATATGGACTTATATTTTTAGACATATTTGGCGGAATCTATTTTTAGATTGTCAGTCTAAAAATAGATATGTCGAATATTATTAGCTCTTAATAATATTTGGACTCTAAACATTAACTTATTCTCTTGGAGCACTTCAGTTAAGTGCACAGATGTGGCTTAGGAGCTGACAGAAGGAATTACACTATTCCTGAGGGTTAAGTGGAGCTATTGCATGGAGACTTCAATTAGAAATCATGTGACAGAGTTTGGTGGAGTTGTAGAAGTAGTTGGTGGAGTTGTGTTCAATTTAACTCAGTTAAACACAGTTGAGCTAGTTGTATCAAGTCTAACTGATTGATACACTAGTGAGAGTGGTGTGAATTAATTAATAATTAATTCATTAAATATTAACTCATTAATCAACTGAAGAATACATCAGTTAACTACAGTGCATGGATAGTTTCAGTGGATACCAATGCAGAGATAGGTGAAAGGGCAATATGACTATCAGTTGTGACTATAGTGATGCATTGATTGCATCCAACACAGAGTAGAGATGCCAATGAGGATTGCATGAGCAAGGCTGGACCAATTTGAGTTCATTCAAAGCCATTCTTCAGTAGGGATTGCGCAGTAGAGGCAGACTAGCAGGTGGCAAAGATCGGTGCATGGATTTGCTAGATCAGACCTGATTAGTGTGTAGCGATTGTATTGTACTGAGAGCTTGATATGATCAGCTTTGTATGAGGAATCTCTATGAAATATATTATATACAGATAGTTGGGGTTTTTAGCTTTAGGATTTCCCATTAAAACATTGTGTTCATATGTGTGAATTTTTATGGTTTCAATGTGTGCATGCAATTGATTTAATTTCCGCATATGATGATCAATAGTAGAAGAGATTCTGTATTGTGCATGAAGTTAAAATAGTGTGTGATCAGAAGAATCTTGGATTTATAATGCATTATTTATATAATTTCTACATGGTATCAGAGCTATATTGATCATTAGAGCAATTGCAAATCATTGAAGCAGTTGATTTTTGTACTGGTGGAATTTGAATTTGCAGCAGTGTTTTCTTGGTGTCGAAGTTGAGATGTATTTCAACGGATTGCGATTGGAGTATGCCCTTGAGGGAAGCTTGAATTATATTGCATGGAAGGAAAGGATGGAGGCAGTGCTGGAGGATAATGGGTTGAAGGAGTTCAAAGATGCAGAAATTCCAAAACCTGCTTCTAGCGATGCTACCGTACTTGACGCATGGCAAAAGAAGACAACAAAATGTTGAAGGATTCTGGTGCAAGGTGTGAAGGATCACATAGTGTCCAGCCTTCATGGTAAAGCTTCTCCATTCTTGATGTGGAAAGATTTGACAGACTCGTTCCAAAGCAAGAGCGACCAGAGGAAGTTGGTGCTCAAAGATAAACTTAGGAAAATAAAAATGGAGAAGGGCGAAAGTATACCCAAGTACCTCACGAAGTTTTTCCAGTGCAGGGATGAGCTGGGAAGTGTGGGGGTTACTGTAGATGAAGAGGAATTGGTGATTTTGGTTCTCCTTGGGCTTCTGAAGAGTTGGCATTCCTATGAGGACTCTGTCAATGGTCGGGAGAAACTGCCGAGATGGGAGCGACTTTGGTCAGATCTTGTACAGGAGGAGATAAGGTGGAGTACTAGGGATGGATCTTCATCGAAGAATGAAGATGAAGAAAATTGCGCTTTGGCTGCCAAAGCAAGGAAGGGGAAGGGAAAGAAAAATCCTTCTCAATCTAGTGTGAAAGGCAAGAAGCAGGACATGTCTAAGGTGAAGTGCTTTCACTGTCACCAACACGAACATTACGCCACTAATTGTCCACAGAAGAAGAAAAATAAGCAGGCTACTAGATCTGTAGCTGGAGAGGCCTTAGCCTCGCAGTTTGAGCTGGATTTTTCATTGATCGCATGCTTGGTCTCAAGTGTGATGGGATCAGTGTAGTTTCTTGACAGTGGTGCATCTTTCCATATGATCAGAGACAAAAATTTGTTTACTGATCTGGATGAGAAGGATCTTGGAGTGCACATCGATATGGGCGATGATGGTAGGTACAGTGCAATTGGTATCAGTACCATTTCCTTTGAGAGGGATTCTAGCAAACCTTTCATCTTGAAGGATGTCATGGATGTTTTAGGATTGAAGAAGAATCTGATCTCTATGGAAATTTTGGAAGACAAGGGATATGATGTTGTCTTTAGCGAGGGAAAGGATTTCTTGCACAAAAAGGAAACTGGTGAAAGCCGAAGGATAGGGGTTTGAGTTAAGAACCTTTATCAATTGCAGGTAGATGGCTGCATAGCAATGGCAGTCAAAGAAGAAGGAGTGGTGAGCCGGGATGAGGGCGAACTGTGGCACAGGAGATTGGGCCACCTTCACCATGGTGCTTTGAAAATTTTGCAGCAGATTTCTACTAGGCTTCACAAGGGTATACTTGCGCAGTCAGATCAGTGTAAGGGATGTACTTTGGGAAAATTTGTGAAAGCCACCTTTCATGAGAAGGATAGTCACGCCACGACAATCCTTGAGAGAATTCACACAGACGTGTGTGGACATTTCTCAGTAGCTGCGACAACAAAGCACAGGTATTATGTGATATTTGTTGATGAATTTTCTCATAAGTGCTATATCTTCTTGATGTAGAAGAAGAGCGAGACATTCTCAAAGTTCTATGAGTTCAAGGCATTGGTGGAGAAAGACTCAGGGAAGCAGGTGAAGGCTCTTAGGAGTGATAATGTTGGTGAATTCATCTCTGGCGAATTCAAAGACTTTTGCAATGCAGAAGGAATTCGAAGAGAGCTCATAGCGCCTCATAACCCACAACAGAATGGGGTCGCGGAGCGAAAAAACAAAACGATCGTGGGTGATGCACGGGCGATGTGGAATGATCAGGGCCTTCCCATACACTTGTGAGCTGAAGCTTGCAACACTGCAGTTTATGTGCAAAACCGATGTCCTCATAGAGTACTTGGCATGAGTACACTCGAAGAGGCGTTTTCTTGTAAGAAGCTTGATATTTATCATTTGAAGATTTTTGGCTCACCTGTTTACATTCATGTGACAAAGGATGCCAGGAAGAAGTTGGAGCCGACTGCAGAGGTTGGGATATTTTTGGGGTACACAGAAACACCCCACAACTATCGTGTGTATTTTCCAGACAGTCAGAAGACTATTGTGCGACGAGATATCAAATTTCATGAGGAGAAAGCCATGAAGTGTTCGCTTGAGAGGGAGCCACACTTGCATGCAGATGAAGAGCTATTATTTCCTAAGGATGAGCCTCAAGATGTGGATCAACCAAAAGAGGAGGTTCATGGAGTGGAAGAAACCACTCATGCAGCGCCAACCATCAGAGGGCGGAAGCGCACTACAAAAGATGAGCGACTGAATCTTGATGCAGAGAAGATTGTAGGAGCACCTACATCATAGCATAGACAGAGACAGTCACCTGACCGATATACTGGATAAATGGCTCTAATGAGCAAGTGTATCATGACAGAACCATCTTCTTTCGAGGAAGTTGTGGAGGACCCTGCATGGGTAGATGCCATGGTGGAAGAGTATGATTCGATTGTTAGAAACAATGCATGGGAGATTGTCCCAAGGCCGGAAGGGAAATCAGTGGTAGGTTCAAGATGGATCTACAAATCAAGCAAGCTTTACTGGAGCGCCAGAAGAAACCAAGATTGTTACCTGGGGCTTCTCAAGCTACATTGAGAGGATCAATCCATGAAGAAACCTTTGCACGTCTGCAAGGTATTCTTCCATACGTAGGCATCCTAGCCTCTGGGCCAAGTAAATGGGTTGGCACATTCATCGATGGATGTGAAGATCGTATCTCTCACTGGACCACAGGAGAGGTACACAGAGCAACCGAAGGTTCTCAAGATCTTTCAGTAGTGAGTCGCATGTGCGGTGCTCAAACGAGCGCCGTATGGGCTTGAAAAGCACCTCGTGCTTGCACACGGATAGACAAAGCCTCACTGGGGCCTTGGATTCTCCAAGAGTGAGGCGGATTCGAACCTATACCAGATTGTGGTGGAGGGTAAGTTGCTGATCATTGTACTTTATGTAGATGATTTGATTCTGATAGGTGATGAACTGTTGATACACTCATGCAAGGTTGATCTTGCAAAGGAATTTGAGATGAAGGACTTGGGCCTCCTTATTTCTTTGGGATTGTAAATTTATGGGGGCCATAGCTGATGGAATGTTTGTGTCTCAAGGCAAGTATGCCTGGGAGATACTGGAGAAGTTCAACATGCAAGGCTGAAAGCCTATCGACACTCCTCTTCCTGGTGGTTGGAGGAAAGAGGATGCTACATCAGCAGAGGTAGTGGATGCCATTGTTTATCGACAGTTGGTTGGTTCGCTCATGTATCTAGTCAATACACGACCGGACATATGCTATGCTTTTAACCAGCTTTCACAAGCTATGGTTAAGCCTACCAAGATATTTTGGAAGGCGGGGAAGCATGTATTGAGATATCTCAGAGGCACATCGGGATATGAATTATGGTACAGACAGTCGGATGAGGTGAAGTTGCATGGCTTCACGGATGCAGATTGGGCAGGGAGCCCAATGCATAGAAAGAGCACATCTGGAGGGATTTTCAGTATCGGGTCTATAGCTTGATATGATTAGCTTTGTATGAGGATTGTTACATGATCTCTATGAAATATATTATATACAGATATTTGGGTTTTCTAGCTTCAGGCTTTCCCATTAAAACATTGTGTTCATATGTGAATTTTTATGGTTTCAATGTGTGCATGCAATTGATTTAATTTCCGCATATGATGATCAATAGTAGAAGATATTATGTATTGTGCATGAAGTTAAAATAGTGTGTGATCAGGAGAATCTTGGATGTATAACGCATTAGTTATATAATTTCTACAAAAATATTGATTCATTTTTTCTGCAACATAGTTAAAACAGAAGTAAAAACGACCCTAATATGTATACTGTGAAAGATGAAAAGGGGTGCATAGTGTTGATTTCTTTGTATGTAGATGATCTAATTATTACAGGTGATTTTGTTGATATAATCAAAGAAATCAAGCAACAAATGTCACAAATGTTCGAAATTAAAGACCTTGGTGAACTAAGATATTGTTTGGGTCTCGAGATCTTGAGAGATTCAGGACAAAATTTTATGTCCCAGGGTAAGTATGTCAGAGGTCTAATGGAAAGATTCAGGATGGAACAGTGCAAGGCTGCAGCAGTACCACTATAGTAGAACATCAAACTTCAGAGTGAGGATTTCTCTAAAGAGGCAAATGTGACACTTTATAGACAGTAGGTTGGGATTTTAATCTACCTAACCACTACTAGACCATATTTGGCTTATGCAGTCAGTGTGCTAAGTCAATACATGTCCAAACCACTTGAGAGTCATTGGAGTGCAATGAAAGATGTTTTAAGGTATATACAAGGAACTGTAGATTATGGAATTATTTATACTGATTCTTCTGATGTTAGATTGACAGGATTTACAGATTCTGACTAGGTTGGAAATGTAGATGAACGAAGATACATAACAGGATATGAATTTAGCATTGGATCTGGGGTGATTACATGGAGTAGTAAGAAATAAAACATATTTTCCTTGTCTTCAGCGGAATTAGAGTATAAAGCTATGTGTGTAGAAACATGTGAGGCAGTTTGGTTGCAGAGACTTCTCTAGGATGTCGGGAAAGAATAGAGAGATGCAACAACAAAATTTCAATCAAACTTGCTAATAATCTGGTGTTTCATAAGAACACTAAACACATTGATACACAATTCCACTTTGTTAAGGAGAAAGTTCAATAAAAATAAATCCATCTTGTATATTGTAAAACGTGTGATAATGTTGCTGACATTTTCACCAAGCCTCTTGGAAAAATTAAGTTTTAAATATTTAGGGAGATTTTAGGCATATTTGTGAACCCCTTCTCCATTAAGGGGGAATGTTGAAGATAATGGAGAATCCTATATTAGTGTGAGTTGGCTCACGAGACCTTAGGATAGGAATTATTTTCTATTTCTTAGGATATGGTTCTAGCTTGCCTAAAACCTTGTATGCTATATAATGCTTAAAGTGTATTGAGAATTTAGAGCATTCTGTAGAGCCAGACTCTCTTGGTTCATACTCTCTTTCGTAGAGCTGACCAATGAGTTTTCATTTATCAATTCAAACATCTCATTTTATCATGGAAACCATCAATTAAAACATTAAATGTGATAACATTAGGGCTTTTCCCTTCTTTTAACATTAGATACAATATTTGATTGGCCTCTTGTAGCTTACCTTATTTGTAGAGTCCATCCATGAGGGTAGTAAATGTAATAGTGTTGGGCTCATGACTATGTTGCAGCATAACAACTATCAATCCAAATGCCTCGTGGGTTTTCCCTCTCTTGCAAAGCCCATCTATTAGGGTGTTATAGGTTAAAATATTAGGAAGCCCTCGTTTGTTCACCATTTTTTTGAATAGATTGACAACATCCTCCGTTTTGCCTGTCCTGAAAATCCCTTTGATGAGGGTAGTGAATATTATGACATTTGGAATATAGCCATGTGTTTCCATTCCTTCAAACACTTTGAAAGCATAATCCATTCTACCTATTTCACAATGAAAATTGATAACAATTCTCAGAGAAATGAGATTTGGAACAATGTCTGCTTCAACCATAAGTCTATAAACACACAATGTTGATTTATGTTTCTTCCGTCGGACTAGGCTACTTAACAAAAGATTGCAGGTGGTGATGATAGGATTAGAGTTAGCTGAAAGCAAAAGCCTGAAGGTATCCATAGCCTCCGTAAGCATGTTGGTCTGATAGAGTGTTTTAATGTGTGAGTTGCCACTAGCATTCAAGGTGTGGAAGGAGTGCTGAAAAAGGATTGCCCTCCTCCTTGCAATCACCATCATTGCCATTGGGTTAGGGTGAGCAGATGAGATTTAAATGGCTTGGCATGTAACCCGCTTCTTAAAGCCCTAAAACTTGTGGAAATTCACTGACCCTGCTGCAACAGCTTAGAAATGGCATTCATCCATCGAATATTCGGTCTTTCCCAATCCATTTTATTTTATGTCAGCCTTTCCCAATCGTCCATGAAGATATTTTTTGAAGGGCTTTACCAAGGATAGAAATAGGGAAGATATTTTTATTTTTATTTTTATTTATATAGTTTTTAGAATAAATTTATAAATAAAATTATTGATTTTTTTGTTCGTAGCTTTAAAAAAAAGAAGATAGTATAAGTATTATTATTATTTTATTTATTGATTCGAAAGAAATGTTGAATAGTTAAGTACTTAAATTATCAAATTATCGCAAATCACTAAGTAAAATAAGACGGATTTGGCTATGAAAGTGAAGCTCATGATCGATAGGAGGATGTAATTGATGGTGTAAATTACCCTATGTTAGATCAATTCACTATCACTCAGATTCAAAGTGTTGTTCTTTCATTTTAAGCACTTTGAAAAATACAATTAGAAGGAAATCTAATTATAATGATGCCAACAAATGATGAAAGGGAGAGGAAGAGTGATGCACATATGGAGTTGAAAAGACAAGAACACTTGGCTTCTAATTGCTCTCAACAAGGTAAGTGCTACCTGTAAACCCAAGCACACCAATAGAGAGTAGCTAAATAAAATTACTTTGATGAAATTGTAAATGAGAAGAGAACTAGACTTTATTGTAATTTTGGTCTTGCTAAGAAGTAAAGAGTGAGTGCTAGTCTTTTTTGTACAAAGTTTGTATATTTACGCCGTAAGGCATTCCTCTTTGAAAACAACTCCTCTAGCTGACATTGTCCATGTCTGAGCCATTGGATCAAATGTTAGACGATTGAAATGTTTTAAGCCATTAGATCCACAAGTAAATAAATTTATATCATAAAATTAAACTCCACACAAACCAATTAATTTATATTACATGGATAAAAAACAATATAAAAAAAGGAAAATAACTATTTATATATTTAAATATTACATTTTTGTGTGAAGATGCTCTCTAGCAAAGTATGATAGAAATGTTGTAATGTCATGTTTAACATTTTGACTATGTCAAATTACACAAAAATAAAAATAAAAGTAAATTAAATAAAAATATTGACATAATGTAATGAACATTTTAACTAGGTCAAAATATAATAAAAATAAAAATAATAAAATAAAATAATAATAAATTAAAAAATAGCCCATGGTATTGACCCAAGGTATTCACATACATAGAATATAGTTTATTTAAAGGGGGAATATACATATTTTTTCTTGTTCTATATTATTTTTAATACAACTATTTTATTATTCCAAAAATACATGGTTTCTTTTTGTTATCTATTATTTATGTTACAACTGTTTTATTATTCATGAGTAGTATTTATTAATATATAAAAAATTAAATTAATAATGATTTTTTTTTTAATATGTGATCGTTTTTTAAACTTCCAAATTATTTAATAGGACATGATTTATCTTGAGCAATAATGATGAATGTTCATAATTCTCATTCCTTATATAACACTAAACTTACCTTTTATTACTTAATTGTAATAGTTTGTAACTACATGCATACTCTTTTTCGGATTTTATTTGAAATAGTAAGATATATTTTTATTTTTATTTTTTATTTATATTGTTAAAAGTTTAATCAAGTAAAATGTAATAAATTGATATTCTAATTTTTAAGATATTTATTTAAAAAATTCAAAGTATGGTGAGTTTTGTTTTATTAAGCTTTACTCTAAATGTGCAAAGAATGAATCTATTTCAAGTCCCAAACAAGATTCTCATGTCCCAAACAAAATTCTTCTTTCTCTTCTTATTCTAGGTTGCACCTTGACACTCCTCCTCTCCTCCTCATTGCACAAATTTAAACTATGAGGCACAAGGTAGTTGTTGCATATAGGAACATTTAAATATGATAAGAAAAATGTGATACTCTATTGTAATTTTCTCTGCAAATGTGATGGCAAGTGTGCCCTAAATGTTGAAAATTTCATGATTAATGTAGTATAAGCTACATGCAAATTTACAGTCTTGTATACAAGATCAAGAAAACCATGCCCAATATCCAACACCATAGAGCAAGATATGTTCACCAATTCAACAGTTGCTTCCAAATATCCCTCAGTGCTAGAGTTGTTTTCTCAATAAACTTGTTTTTACTGCTCTTGAACTGATGAAAGTCATCGTTGTTGCATATAGGAGCATTTAGTTCTGATAAGAAAATTGCGATCTTGTGTTACAATTTTCTCTACAAATGTGTTGGATTTGTTTTCTCAATAGACTTGTTTTTACTGCTCTTAATGATGAAATCCATCGTTATTGCATATAGGAGCATTTAGCTTTGATAAGAAAAGTGTGATAGTGTGTTATAATTTTCTCTATAGAGGTGATGGAGTTTTTTTCTCAATAAACTTGTTTACTGCTCTTAAGTGATGAAATACATCATTGTTGTGTATAGGAGCATTTAGCTCTGATAAGAAAAGTGTGATACTCTGTTATAATTTTCTCTACAAATGTGATGGAAAACATGCCATGAATGTTGGCAATTTTATGGTTAATGTAATATAAGCTAATTACAAATTCATTTCTTCTACACAAGATCAAGAAAGTTATGGCGAGTAGCCAACACCATGGAACAAGACATGTTCACCAACTCCATAAATGCTACTGAATCTCTCTAGGTGTTGGAGTTATTATCTCAATAGCATTATTTGTATTGCTCTTGAAGTGATGAAAGCCACCTCTCCATACAATTTTTACTATATCCACAAAGAACAAAAGAATACAACTTCATATCAGTGATATTCAAAAAACAAGAACATAGCAGACACCAAGGAGATTAGTGGTAAAGAAAAATGTGATCTTTTGAATAGTTTGAAAGATCATGAAGAAAATAATACATAGGTGAATCAATAGGAAGTGATCAAGATTAAATATGGAGGAACTACACCAAAACAACCTTTGGTAGAAAATCACGATCTATTTCTTTATTCATGAGGCATTCATGTTGGCATGAGGAGACAAGGTCTTTAACTTAACTTCAACATAGGCCTCATGATTTGTAAGGCTCAAGGAAGCAGTATTGTAGTAATATTTCACTTTAACATGGTCCTTGCCTTTTCTTCATATAATTATTGGTTAGATTAATAATTATTTATTTAAGTTATTCAAATAAATTAATTTTTAATTTATAATTTAATATATAGATATATATATATATATATACAAGTTGTGCCAAGAAGTTTTTAAATTCTTTCTCTTCAACTATATCTTATCAGATAATTATGTTTTCAATCAAGAAGATCCTTTAGAGTTTAAGAACTATATCTTAGATCTGAGCACATGATTCTATTAAAATTTATGAAACAAATTCATTTTTACAACTTGTATGTTTAAATATGTAATTTTTGAAGTGATGGTGGCTTCTTTACACACTTGATTGGTATTGTGGAAGAACTTTCAGTTTATCCTTAAGGACTATGAATAGTTCCTGTAACAGTTGCATTACTTATAACAAATTTTAATATCCTTTCTTGTTGATACATATATGATCCGGATTTATGAAAGAACGCAACAGAATACACATTTAACCATAAGCATAGAGATGCAATGGAAATAATGCATCATTTTATTAAAATCAAATTACTCAAATATGCTTATAGACAGGGTGCTAGTAGCTTATCTCTAAGAAGAGGTGTGGCAGCTACAGGCCTCTGAACTGTGTTACAATACAGCCATAATAGAAATAAACAGCTAGGGCACTAGTAGGCTTACCTATGAGAAGAGATGTGGTGGCTACAGGCCTCTGAATTATGTTACAATGAGACATAATGGAAATGAGATGGCGAGGGCACTGGTAGCGTATCTCTAAGAAGAGAAGTGACGGCTACAAACCCCTCCATTGTGTTACAATGAGGCTCGAAGGCCTACTTATTGTTGAGAAACAATGTAAAACCCTAAACGTCCAAAAACCTAACCCTAGGAGATGAAGCGCCAAAACTGTGGGTCCCGTTTGGGTAAATTGGTGTTTCAACTTCCCGGGGATGTAACTTTGGCATCTAATGTTCGTTTCATGTGCTCAATAGCTCATTACGAAGATCTATCCGAGGACTACAACTTTTGATCCATGGACCCATGTTGCTCATGGTTATCCTAAAAAACATTGTTTAGGGCCTCAAAATGGCTTCGGAAGTTCATGACCCGAAAAATTGCTAAAAATAGTAAGTTGCGCTGAAAGCAGACTTTCTCTGATACCATTGATCCAGATTTATACAGGAACACAATAGAATAAACATATAACCATAAGCACAGAGATGCAGTGGAAATAATGCATCCTTTTATTAAAATCAAATTACTGGAATATGCTTACAGACAGGGTGCTGGTAGCTTATCTCTGAGAAGAGATGTGGCAGCTAAAAGCCTCTAAAATGTGTTACAATAAAGCCATAGTATAAATAAAAATCTAGGGCACTAGTAGGCTTATCTCTGAGAAGAGATGTGGCGGCTACAGGCCTCTGAACTGTGTTACAATGAGACATAATGGAAATGAGCGGGCGAGGGCACTGGTAGTGTATCTCTGAGAAGAGATGTGACTGCTACAGGCCCCTCCATTGTGTTACAATGAGGCTCGAAGGCCTATTTATTGTTGAGAAATAATGTAAAACCCGAAATATCCAAAAGCTTAACCCTAGGAGATGAAGCGCCAAAATTGTGGGTCCCGTTTGGGTAAATTGGTGTTTCAAATTCTCGAGGACGTAACTTTGGCATACAATCTCCATTTGACACACTCAATAGCTTGTTAGAAATATATATCCAAGGAGTACAACTTTCAAGTGAGAAAAAATCGTCCTTGGGCCCATGGTGCTCCCGGTTTTCCCAAAAAAACGTTGTCTAGGGCCTCAAAACGGCTCCGGAAGTTCAAGACCCGAAAAACTGCTACAAATAGTAAGTTGTGATGAAACTTAAAAAAGGAAATAACTGATGGTGGGGGTCCAAATGGAATAGGTGAGTGGCCACCAATATCCACTTGGGTCATAACGGCCCCAAAAAGGCTCCAAAAGTGTAGGACCCGAAAACCTGCTAAAAATAGTAAGTTGTGTTGCAAGTGAAAGGCTGAAAGAATTGATGGTGTGGGTCCAAATGGAATATGTGGGTGGCCACCGATATCCACCTGGATCAATATACCTAATCCATGAAAAACTGGTTATCCATGAAAAATTGTAACCTTGTCTACAATGATATATGCTAATCCTTTTATTTTTATGTTGATGACAAGCTATTTTATCATATGTTAAGTAATCCTTTTAGTTTTTATGTTTATAATAGTTTAGAAGCATTGATATCAATCTAATAAAATTATATTTCAAATAACTGATGTTTGTGACACGTCTATAGGTTTTTCCGTTCATAAATTGCTTACTCATTTTGTCTTGAGATTGCTAGATAATGGTGAAACAAATACAATGTTGATCCAAGTGATCCAGAAAGGTATTCATGGCTATCTTGGAAAACCAAACATGAAGATGCTTATAATTTTCAATGAAGTAGTCTTCAAAAGTTCCTAGCTCTATTTTAATTACATAAATGCATTTAAAACCAATTGATAGTATTTACTTTAGTTGTTTTATTTGGACGTGTTGCAAGCTGACATTTACGGCTATACAAGTTGTGCATCAAATTATTATGTAACAATTGTGCCAAGAAGTTCTTAAATTATTTCTCTTCAGCTATATCTTATCAGCTTTGTATGTTTTCAAGCAACCAAAGGATTCATATTTTAAGAACTGTATCTTAGATCTGAGCACATGATTCTATTAAAATTTATGAAATAAATTCATTTTTTACAACTTGAATTTTTAAATATGTGATTTTGGAAGTGATGATGGCTTTTTTAGACACTTGATTAGTATTTTGGAAGAACTTTGAGTATATCATTAACGACCGTGAGTAGTTCCCGTAGCAGTTGCATTGCTTATAACAAATGTTCATATCCTTTGTAAAATCTATTGTATATACAGTTCTAACACATTTCCCCAAGATGTTACCTATATGGTGAGTAGTTCATGTAGCAATTGCATTACTTATAACAGATTTTTATATCCTTTGTATAAGCTATTGTATATACAATTCTAACGCATTTCCCTCAGGTGTTACCTATATGGTGACTGAGTGATGATGACTTCCTTAGACACTTGATTAGTATTGTGGAAGAAATTTGAGTATATCATTAAGGATTGTGAGTAATTCATGTAGCATTTACATTGCTTATGAAATATTTTTATATCGTTTGGATAATCTATTATATATACATTTATACTATGATATGGATACACATTACCCCCAAGCGTTACCATATGGTGACTATTGTCCAATTGTTGATATTTAGAGAAATATAATTAAGTGATTGGTGGTTTTTAAACATCAATGTTACTATGATGACCTTTTATCTTAGGATGACTCCATAGTGTTGAGATTCGATCTACATGACGAAGATGCATAGATCCCTTCACAGGAAAATCATTTTTCCCATTGATAGTATGTGGTAGTTATATGCATGGACTACTTATATTGTCCTCACTGTCATAAGATTCCAACACGATTAATTTTTTTTTGATAAGTAGTAAAAAATGATCTTTAATAATAACAATCACTGAAAGGGGAAATGATCTAAATACACCCCTCTAGATATACAATGTCTCATGATATTCTTCTCATTTGGCGACACATGGAAATTCCGATACCAAATCTCTTTCACATTGTCACTCACATTATACAAAATTCTATCTTGATAAGGTTTCCTACATATATTAGCCCAACATGCAAGTTCATCATTATCATGTTATTGAATCCTAATTTTTTAATGCCTCCATAAACTTTTGCTTAATGTTTTGTACATTCTTGTTTTCATTGACATCAACCGATTTGATGTAGTTCATTTTCCAACAACACCTGTCAATAATGCCCTACTAGCACTTATGCCATATTGAGATTGATATTTTGCAATTTTTCGAGGGGTTGATGTCACATTTATTGATACCAACTCATTTACCTTCACTTCTTTGGAATTTATAATGCCCAATAATTGAACTATATTTATTAGTTATTTGTGCTTAAAAATATATTTAAGAATTAAGCTTGTGCTATGATAGATATACCTTGAAAAATATTTTTGATCACCCAATTTAATTTATCTTGAACTGATCATTCATGAATTAGTGCCTTCATTTCTTCAATTTTAGTTGATTCTATATTATCTAGCAAATTATCATCAAAGACAATTTCTTGCAACTTCTGATTAATGTCCATATTTTTCTACCTGTGGTAGGATATTGTTGTAGGTAAGATGTTGTCCCTATATAAAAGAAATATAATTTTTTTATTTTTAATTTTTAATTTGAACTTGACATGTACATTGAAAAAATGTAAAATATTAAAATGGTGACTTCATTTGTGTGGTCAATATTCTCATTGACAATTTCCTCTACATCTCTCATTGCCTTTCATTCCTTCACGATGGCTCCTTCTCTGCAACAACTTATTTCTTCTAGGCTACTCTCTCCTATGCTATTTCTTTAGGGCATTTCTTTTGCAACATGTGGTGCAATTGCTATTTTTATGATTAATTGTTGTGGAATTGTGGTTTTTTGTCTATTTCTTTCAATTCTAAGGATAATTAATTCTAACACCTATGAATTTTAATACTCAATCATCCTCTACATTAATATGTTTGAAGGAATTGAATTGTTGGTTTGTATCCACAATGATATCCCTTATTTTGTTGTAATGTTCCAAATTTTTCAATAAAGTATTTGGAACATTAATTTTTCTTTTATTTTAATAAAAGGAATAAAATGGGTAAGGGAGCCCATGTAGCAGCAAAATAAACTCTCCTAAGGTACAAAGAGTCACTTAGGTGGCTAAATTTGGCAGTCCCTAATGTGAAAAGGGCCAAAAGCAAGCTAACTAGACCATGGTTGACCAAGCCAACAACGTGGCTAAGAGGAGAAGCTTGCTCACGAAGACTGCATAGTTTGGAAAGGAGGGAAATTAGAAGATGAGAGAAACCCTAATAGGTGGGGTCCATGGCAAGGAAGCATTCCTTGCATAAAAAGGTGAAGGAGAGCCATTGTTCATTCATGCTTGAGAATTTCGGTTTGCACTCTTCAGTTGTTCAACTGAGATAGCTTGTGCTACTTAGCACAAGAGGAATTCATGTTTAGGAGTTTCCTCCTCTTCCTTGGGAGGCCTTGGAGGAGTTTTTCTTCATCTTCCTCACAACTTTTCTTGAGGCCAAAGCATTCATCTTCAGCTATTGCGTTATTCTATTGGGCAGAAACATTGGAGTTGCTGGTGTTGTGGTGAGGGAACATCCACACTCATTGCCGAAGCTTGTTTTGTAGAGGAGGAGCCATATCTTTCTCTAGGAGATCAAAAAAGGAGATCTCGAAGCTTCTATTGCAGATTTTGGCACTTGGCCATTGTTTCATCTCATTCCCAACGCAGTCTTTTCCTCTTACAGCATTATTTTCAGAGAGGGTTTGCCAGAGGGGTTCACATGGTGCACTAGAGAGTGCAATCTTCAGTGAGAGGATAATCCTTTCACTTTGGAGATCATTGGAGGAGGTTTCTACTATTGTTTCAGCATTCACATCCTTCTCCCATGTTGTATTGTATTTGAGTTGCAGTTGCTGCTACTGTAACTCTGGCATTTTGTATATTTATCTTTCTTGTGTAGATTTCAGCCAATCCTCTTAAAGGATTGATGTTATGTATTTTATGGGGTTGAGATCTCACTCCCCCTCTTTATTTGAGCTCATATTGTCACATCATCTTGTATATTTCAGTCTGCAGTCATTTTCCCCTATAGACTGCGCAGTCATAGAGTAGTTGGGTTATGTAGCAGATGTGTTTTCTCCATTGCATGTACATTTTCCTTTGAGGTTGATCTGAGCCTACCTTGAGAGGTATTTTCCTCAAGGATCTTGTATTCCATTTGCTGCTATAGATTATATATCAGTTTTGCACTCTTCTCACATTTCATGAGTAAATGTATTTCATTGTTGCTGCTGCTTGTTAAAGTTCAAGTGTTGCTGTAGCTCATCCTTTGAGAAAGATCTTCCTAAAGGAAGAAATATTTTCATAGCTATAGGCAGAGTATGAGAAAGGGCCAGGAAGCCTCCAGTTCTCATCCTCTCTTTAGAGGTGAAATAACTGGTAAAATCCCTCTCAGTCCATCTCTGACATAGCCTTGTTCATATTTCCGACAAAAGGATTGATTCAGCGGTGAAAAAGCTATTGATTTTCATTTCGGAACATTACAGTGGTATCAGAGCTTCGAACTTGGCTCAGCCTATGAAGTTTGAATTTCAGATAAGAAGAGGCCAGAATGATGCAGAGGATGAGATTAATCTCATCAATTTTCAGATCCAACGACAACCTCTCCAAGGAGGTTGAGGAGACAAAAAAGGGAGAAGAGGAAGGCCCATGCACTTCCTATTCTCACTGAAAAATAGAGAAGAAGCATGAATATCACTTGGAATTTGAAGTTCTAAGTGGGTACCTTTCTGAATACAGAACAAACCCTAGATTCTTCCAAGAGACTCTATCTTTCCCTCACTATATTCAGCAGAAGGAAGAAAGAAGACCCTATAGTCATGGGAGGATGAAAGGCAATAGATTTCTATTGTCTACTTTTGATGGGTCACCCACATGTGCAGCAGAGGCTTGGGTGAAGAAGCTAGAGGCTTTCTTCCTGCTACATCCTGTAGTAGATAGAGAGGATGTAGCAATTGTAGTGCTGCACCTTGAGGGAGAGGCAAATATTTGGTGGTTCATCCATGGGAGGCATGCAAGGGTTTCTACTCTTGTTGATTTTTCTCAGATCTTGATCAGAAGATTTGGCCAAAGGAGGGAGGAGACCTCACCACCAGAAGAGAGGGCACATGCCAGCGCTGTCACATTCATGGAGGAGCAGCCTCCATATTCAGCAGCTGGGGTAGCTAGCACATTTGGGGAAGAGACTCTTGCAGCCACACAAGACTCTTCCAAAATTTACCAAGGTATGCATGAGATTTCATTTCTTGTTAATGAAATACATGCCATGAGGGATTTCATACCATGGAAAGCTGATTTTCTAGAGCAGGAGACCTCCACTGCGTTGTGCCACCTTGAGAAGAGAAACCCTCATTATCCTCATGCACCATTTATGAGCCATGTACCACATGTGAGGTTGGGGTTTAGAAATTTTTCCATGGAGGAGATTTCATTTAAATGTCCCATGAAATGAAAAAGGGAAAATGTGTTTTGGGATGATGGTAGCTCTTATGGGAGAGGTACCAAGTTGCAAAAATATGAAGAGCATCCACTAGGAGCTGAGTGGATGTGGATGGGAGGCAAGAGGATGGTGAGCCTCTTGCAAATCTATGATACAGGGCAGCAAGAAGCCATGCTGCATTGGTTGCTCTTGAGGGAGTTTGGCCAACATGTGACCTATTCCTTTTCATGGGGTTTGAAAGGGAAGAGGAGATGGTACGATACTTACACCATGGAGCAGAAAGGAGCATGGGTGCATTATTATGGGATGGCACTCTTTTTACCATTCATCATATTCCCATTTCATATTTGGTATGGTGGAAGTATTAGGGGGCAACAAAAAATTTTGTTGCTCAAGTTGCATGTTGTTGCAGGAGCAAGAGGAGGCACTAGCATAGTGCAAGGGGATCTATCTTTGACATTAGATTCCCATGCAGCACCTTCTTCATGGGAGGGGCTCTACATTTGCAGCAACATGATGGGAAGAGTCTTTGGCAAGATTCATGTCAAAGAGGGGAGCTTTGAGATGACAGTGGCCCTACTCCAAAGGCCAGCAGCGCTGTCACTTGAGAGCTTGGAGTACTTGCTGGAGTGTCCTTCAAACCACTTCACAAGTGATGTATCCTGGAGGCATGTAGGAGATTAGGATGAGGAAGTAATGGGTGGTAGCATCCCTTGCTATGTTTTTATCTTCTTATCTTGGGCTCACAAGCACAAGAGGAGACACCTACATGCAGCAATCATGGATTCTTCTTCCATGCATTCTTATGCATACCATTTACTGATGGAGGAGTCCACTTGGGAGGGATTTCTAATGGATGTATATCAGCATATGGCTAGATGCATAGCCCAAGATATGATGATATGGTTGGCACAACCACTCCCCTACTATGTTGCAGTAAGGGGGACTTTTCGCTTGAGCCATTTCAGCTCAAAGGCCAAAGTACATGATAAGGGAGGTAATAATTTGCTTTATGTTTGGCACTCTCTTATTTTTATGAGCATCATATTATATCAAGGAGGATATTTCCTTCTTGCACACTATGTCTTGTTATTCTCATGGTCTATTGCAGCAAATATGATGTCTATTTTGGCAGTGGATTGTGGGGAGAGCCACATGATTTTTGGTGTACACCCATTACACCATTTTGTACTTTCATGCATACATCTTTGGAGATGATTGTGGCAGCTAAAAAGTGGCTGGGAGAGCACTTTTTAATTTCTATTTTGATGCAGGCAAGGATTGCACTGCACAGGTCCCATTGGTGGGACAATGATCCACTTTCCAATTGTCATGTGACAACTTGCTTCTATTGGTTCTTGCTTCCATGCATTGTAGATTTTCCTTGGTGCATGGGGAACTTGGTTCGGAGAGTGGGAAACGAGTTGAAGAGGCCCATTGTGAGTATGATTCTCCTCACTTTTCATGGTGTATGTTTCAGGGGAAACAATGGGCAGCCCATGATTGCCAGGCTTCACCTCTTCCCTTCATGTGGGAGGAGCTATTTAGAGAGTCTGAATTTTTGTAGGAGGCATTTCATGGATTGTATGATTGATGGGGTGGCGTGGGTCTCTCTTGAATACCATTTCATATCAGCAGAAGCCCCATGTGTATCATGAGGAGGGAAGAACTCATTGGGTGGATGTGCCCTCTGGGAGGAGAGACCTCCATTCTTCTTGCAGCACATGCTCCAAGGGGAGTATGGGAGATGATATGGTCACCATGTTCAGACATTGGTTTCTCTTGGAGGTGAGCCATATGATTGGTTGGATGCTATATGATGATGAATTCCAACTCATCACATATGAGATGATTTAGGCCAGCATGATTTACAGCGTTGGAGGAGAGATACTTGGAGATCTAGTCTTCATCTTGCCACTTGAGGGCAAGTATTTTGCAGCCAAAGATTAGCATACACTCTTCACTTATCCTAAGTGGAGAACAGGACAACTTGGGGTAGGCTATTTTGTCTACCAGGATCAGAATTTCAGCCCACCTACATTACCGGAGCCAAAGGTGGAGGACAGTTTCCAGGAGTTGTCTAGTTGGGAGGTAGCTCATTTTTTATGGATAATTGCTTGGGGATGGAGGATCTACATGAGGATATTTTAGACTCCATGCCTTGATTGGAGGTCTTTTTCAGTTCCTCCTTGCTCTTGCTTGAGGACAAGCAAGTTTTTGGAGGAGAGGACTGTAATGTTCCAAATTTTTCAATAAAGTATTTGGAACATTAATTTTGCTTTTATTTTAATAAAAGGAATAAAATGGGTAAGGGAGCCCATGTAGCAGAAAAATAAACTCTCCTAAGGTTCAAAGACTCACTTAGGTGGCTAAATTTGGCAGTCCCTAATGTGAAAAGGGCCAAAAGCAAGTTAACTAGACCATGGTTGACCAAGTCAACAACGTGGCTAAGAGGAGAAGCTTGCTCATGAAGACTACGCAGTTTGGAAAGGAGGGAAATTAGAATATGAGAGAAAACCTAATAGGTGGGGTCCATGACAAGGAAGCATTCCTTGCATAAAACGGTGAAGGAGAGCCATTGTTCATTCATGCTTGAGAATTTCGATTTGCTCTCTTCAATTGTTCAACTGAGATAGCTTGTGTTGCTTAGCACAAGAGGAATTCATGTTTAGGAGTTTCCTCCTCTTCATTGGGAGGCCTTGGAGGAGTTGTTCTTCATCTTCCTCACATCTTGGCTTGAGGTCAAAGCATTCATCTTCAGCTAATACGTTATTCTGTTGGGTAGAAACACTGGAGTTGCTGGTGTTGCAGTGAGGGACCATCAACACTCATTGCCGGAGCTTGTTTTGTAGAGGAGGAGCCATATATTTCTCTAGGAGATCAGAAAAGGAGATCCCAGAGCTTCTATTGTAGATTTTGGCACTTGGCCATTGTTTCATCTCATTCCCAGCGCAGTCCTTTCCTCTTACAGCGTTATTTTCAGAGAGGGTTTGCCGGAGGGGTTCACATGGTGCACTAGAGAGTGCTATCTTTAGTGAGAGGAGCATTCTTTCACTTTGGAGATCATTGGATGAGGTTTCTACTATTGTTTCAGCATTCACATCCTTCTCCCATGTTGTATTGTATTTGAGTTGTAGTTGCTGCTACTGCAACTCCGACATTTTGTATATTTATCTTTCTTGTGTAGATTTCAGATTCCTCTTAAAGGATTGATGTTATGTATTTTATGGGGTTGAGATCTCACTCCCCCTTATTTATTTGAGCTCATATTGTCACATCATCTTGTATATTTCAGTCTGCAGTCATTTTCCCCTATAGACTGTGCAGTCATAGAGTAGCTGGGTTATGTAGCATATGTGTTTTCTCCATTGCATGTACATTTTCCTTTGAGGCTGATCTGAGCCTACCTTGAGAGGTCTTTTCCTCAAGGATCTTGTATTCCATTTGCTGCTATAGATTATAATTCAGCTTTGCACTCTTCTCACATTTCATGAGTAAATTTATTTCATTGTTTTGGCTGCTTGTTAAAGTTCAGGTGTTGTTGTAGCTCATCCTTTGAGCAAGATCTTCCTGAAGGAAGAAATATTTGCATAGCTATAGGCAGAGTCTAATAAAGGGCCAGGAAGCCTCCGGTTCTAATCCTCTCTTTAGAGGTGAAATAACTGGTAAAATCCCTCTCAGTCCATCTTTGACATAGCCTTGTTCATATTTCCGACAAAAGGATTGATTCAGCGGTGAAAAAGTTGTTGATTTCCATTTCGGAACATTAAATTTGTATTGTTAGATGGTCTTCACAATTCAATTGTAATTTATTTTAAGTCATTGTTGAGTGGCTTGTTGTGTGATCTCTTTGCGCCGAGGCATTATACATCCCATCATGAGGGAGATGGTGTATTGTTCGTAAATGAGTGTAAGCATTTAAATGTTGCCTCAATGTGGGGAAATATTGTAGTGGTTGTAAATGAGTGTAAGCATTTAAATGTCGGCTCAATATGGGAGAGCTACTATAGTGTCAATAAAATGAAGCATTAGATAAAATAATAATAATAAAGTGTAACATCCACTAAACTAAAAAAAATCATAAAAATAATAAAAATAATAAATCAATTCAATTCAATTTATTAAATTATAATTTAAATTTTGCACAGAGAAGTGCTCTCCATCCTAGCATGGTAGAGATGTTGTAAGGTCATGTAACTTCATGTGAACATTTTAACTTGGTTAAAATAAGATAAAAATAAAAATAACCCTATAAAAATAAAAAATAAATGACCAATGGTATCAACAAATGGTATTCATGTGGAATATATCCGATCTAAAGGGGGGAATTAAACCAACCAAGATCGATCTTAACACCATATATACCGTAGTTTCAAGAGGGATCAAGTCTCTTTTCACTTTAAAAGAGGTTTTCATCTCAATAGATTTGATCCCTCTCGACACATGTTACATCTGGAGTTAAGACGGATATAAGGTGTTAATAATAAAATTATAAACACTTTTTTCCTAAATAAATATCATAATTTACATATTATTTTAATATAGATTTAACTAATAATGATTCATATTTCACATCATATAATTAATAAATATATAAAAACTTAATATATCTAAATAAATAAAGTGTGGTATTCCATTAGCATTTGAGATAGAGTGGATTTTATCCTTTGTTGGGCATTTCCACATCCTTACGATGATCACACCACCATTTGCGTGTGACACCGAAAAGGTTCATTGTAGTGTTATAAACAACTAATGATTACTTAGCTTCCAAACTACGCCTACACTCTTCTTTAACTTAGTTACAAATTCTTATTTATTATATGTTAAGTGTTATGTGCAAAAAACATAAACTTGAACATAAATCATGTAGCAATGTGATATCAACATTAACCAACAAGTCGTGCATCAAATGGGAGGCTAACTTAAAAGGGACGCAACACTCCATTTATAATTTCATAATACAATAGTTCGTTACATCCTGAACGAGGGGGCCCCTTGGCTTGGTCAACATAGAAATCTCAACAGAAATCACAGATTTCCTTTCCCACCCTCAATAGGCATATCCCCATGTGCACTCTTATCTTTTGTTTCCTGCTCACTCGCTACCTCAAAACACTATGAAATATCATAGACGTTCGCCCTATGAACTTGTCTTGTGATATTCCTTGCAATGATGCTTTACATTCATGCCTTAGGATATATTTATATCCAACTTGCCTCATTGTTGGGGTGCCCTGGTCATGGTCTGACACCCTCCCAACGTATCGAGCCAACATTTCAAATTAGAGTTGCGGTCACATGCCCACCGCTTTATCGTGTATGCCAAGAAATGCACCACATGGTTCCCAGGCGCATCCATGGGCACAATCATCACCAAGTTGTATCGACGTGATGACCAACAAATCGACCATATTAATTCTCCAAATTTTCCTCTGCTTCAGTTGCGTGCTCACCCACCAACGTAATGTACCTGCACTCCATGACCATTGCCTTGGTGCGACTTGGGCATGCATGGCCTCAACTCATCAAAGGGTCTCAAAGGTGCCCAATTGGGCATTTGACTCACCTTGGGGCGATGATTCCAACTCGGGGTCTTGACATCCCCCCACCTCTATTCATTGTCGTTCTTGGAAATCCTGTTGCTTCAGCTAAATATCCGTCAAACTCAACAATCTTCTTCTTCCATATCCAAAGTGAATCCTCTGTTTTCCAACCACTTTCCTCATATGCATTATTCCATAGCACAAACTAGTCTCTCTTCATGTCGCTCCTAACTCCAGTGATCCCGAGGTCCAAAATCCTCTCCAAAACTAAATATTATTAGTCTATGATCAAGGCTAGCCCTCTCAGTGGCACTACTCTCAAGATATCTGCATCAAGTCTGCTTGGAATGCATATGTTTTAGTAGCTCAAGTGCATAAGAAACCTCTTTAATCCTTCGCTTTACTCTGAATGGACCTTTGAAATTCCTTGTTAAATACTTCGTTGTTGCCTTTGGTGGTGGAAATTGATCTTTCTTCATCCTTAGAAAAACTATATCTCCAATTTCAAAGTGTGTCCCCCACCTATCCTTATCTGCCTGTATCTTCATTTTGTTTGTTGCATTCGTCACGTGCACTCGTGCCAACTCCAAGGACTCTTCCCATGTTGTCAATAATCTCTTCTCATGTGTACTCTTCACATATCTTCATGGTAACATTGTGTGCGATGTGATGGCCATATGCCCATTAACCAACTCAAATGTACTATACCTATGACTTGAATTTTCTACAAATTGTAGCTAAATAGTGATTTTCCAATAACTCACGCCAATTTTTCTGATCATCCCCCACAAGGTACCTCACTATAGTCCTCCAACAATGAGTTGACTTTTTTAGTCTTTCCATCTATTTGCAGATAGTAGCTCAAACTATGCAATAACTATGTCCTAACCAAATTTACCAACATGTTCCAAAACTTACTTGTGAACCTCGTATCTTTGTCAATCACAATACCCAATAACATTCCCCAATACTTCATAACATTTTTGAATAACAACTTAGTTTCCTTCCCTTGTCCACATGAAATCTTCGTTGGAATGAAGATGCCATACTTGGAAAAATGATCAACAATGACCATGATCCCATTATACCTTTGTACTTGTGGCAACTAAGTAATGAAGTCCGTCGAAACACTCATCCAAGGTCTCTCCATAATCGACAAAGGTTGCAACAACCCTCCTTGTATTTTGGTGTCTGATTTGTGCTACTGAAAAATGATGCAAGTCTGCATGTACTCATCTACACCCTCTCTCATCTTTTCCCAAAAGTATCCTCTCTCCAACAATGCCAAAGTGTGACACTGCAATCAGTGGCCAGACATAAGAGAATCGTGGCACTCCTTCAAGAGGTAACTCCTAAGTCCTAATGACTTCAGAATGTAGACACGGTCACCATGGAACAAGGGTCAAGAACTTTCTCTTCTTTCATTCCTTTACCTGCTTCATTATACTTTTTGATTGAGTGTCTATCTCTATACTTGCAAGAAGTATACTCTGTAACTCCTCACTCATCTGAACTTGACTCTCACTTGGCTCAGCACAATCTTCTTCCTCCCTAATTGTAGCCAAATATGCCTTCCTGTTGATATTGTTTTCTATACATTGATTCTCTTTGTCTTGTACTCAACCGTCATGTCAAATTCTGCCAAGAAGTCTTTTCAACAACCCTACTTTGCTAAAAAAATTAGTTAAGATGCAAAGTAACTTGTTGCAATGTTGTCAGTCTTAACAAAAAATGGCTTCCCAATCAAATATCGTTGCCATACTTGCAAACCGTTGGATGATCTTAGTCATCTCCTTCTCATGAATTGGATATCATTGCTCTCTTTCCTACAATTTTTTAGTCACATATGCCATCAAATGTCCATCTTGCATGAGAACTCCCCCAATGGAAAAATCAAAAGCATCTGTGTGCACTTCAAATGGTCGCTCAAATTCAGGGAGCTTAATTATTGGAATTGTAACCATTCTTTTTTTTAATTATTCAAAGGCTTCATGACATCTTTGAGTCCAATTCCATCGCTTGTATTTCTTCAACAAGTCTGTCAGCAACGCAGTTATCTTGGAATATCCCTCTACAAACCTTTGTTGGTATTAATTTTTCCAACTAGAGTAAAATTCCACGCTAAACAACTCAGATGGTTGATATTATAATTTAATTAGATTCCTCTTTTTGAGAGAACCAAAATCGACATATAGATCACCTTAATTGGTTAAGGATATTTTAAGTTATGAATTATTTTATTATTTTATGGGTCGGCCTAAACGCATGTGGATTTGGTCAAAGCCCCAAGCGGTCCCTCACAAAGTTATAAATAGAAGCAACCCCAAGTTCATTTTCACACATTCACTCATGAGATCTTCTTCATGCTATTTTGGTATTGGTTCATATTTTTTGTTCTTGGCTCACACAGGTCGCCAAGAGAAGCTCACGCATTGGATTAGTATCACAGATAGAGGCTCACATTAGATCTGAGTCTCTTGGGCTAGAGCCGCATGTAGAGAAACATTGAGATAGAGGCAAAGCTGAGGCTAAGTCATGGGCTAGCCTTGTTGAGGTCACGACTAAGCCGATAAAGTCACAGGAAATTCGGCTTTAGGGCGCGAATAGGGCT
The DNA here is from genome assembly GCA_034641835.2 of Pinus albicaulis. Lineage (NCBI taxonomy): Eukaryota > Viridiplantae > Streptophyta > Pinopsida > Pinales > Pinaceae > Pinus > Pinus albicaulis. The sequence continues at coordinate 344,959,398 of CM076578.1, read as the reverse complement.
TAAAGCTAATCAGACATTCAACCGCGGGCACAGTGTGTCCAGGTAGCGGCTAAGAGAGCTTTGGCCATGGGCTGAGCATGTTAAGGCCACGGCTAAGGCTTTTTTTTAGCAGATCTGAGTTGGATCACCTTCAGTTGCTTGCATAGTGCTTCTAGACATCAATCTTTGAGTCATAGAAATTTGCGATCATTCGTCAATAGCATCCTTGATTCAGAACTAGTACTTGATAGTGAGATCACTTGGTGAATCATCAGATCCATGTTCTTGATGTTGTATATTTTCACATCTTTAGATTTGATCTTTTTATTTTCTTTGCATATATGTATTGAGCTCATTTTACTCTCTGCTGAAAATTTTTATGACGATCTATTGAAGAAGTATATTTGAAAGGGTTTCCCCCATAGTGGGTTTTTCCCCTGGTCTTGGACCAATTTGTTGTGTCTCATTGTTGTGCTATTGTCTTCTGTATCACTATATGTAGGGTTTTATATTTAGTTACAATTTATGGTTATATATACTAGATAGAAATGAATACATTGTTAATGGAACACTAAGTTTGGCTTAAGTAACTAATACAACATAGAACAATATTGAAAAATTAACATGTTATCAGAGCTAAGGTGAAGGACAAGCCCAAGAGAAGACAAGCAGTGAAGCCCTCATTATCAGAATGAAAATCTACAAATCTATCAGAAAGAAGATCTATAATCCAAGGTCAAGATGTCTTCCTCTATCTTCAAGGAGCACAAGAAATTGGGTGACGCATCTAACTTTTCTGCATGGAAAGTCATATTAGAGATCATTGCTAACAACAACAATACACTGCAATACATTCAAGGAAGGATGCCTGATCCTCCAAAAAATTCCTCTACCACCATTAGGAATAGATACAAGAAAGGTGAGTACAAAGAAAAAAAAATCATAGTATATGGTTTACAATATCATTTACTTTCTTATGTTAGAAATTTAAGAAGATCCAAAGACGTGTATGACAAGATATCTGGCATGTATGAAGTGAAAAATCTAAATGAGATCATTACCTTGAAATATCAACTCAAGGAAGTAAACATGGACAAAGGAGAAAATTTTCAATCTTATATTATGTGGATCTCTCGTCTTAGAGATCAATTGCAGAGGGTTGGAGAGAATGTAACTAAAAAAGAGCTACTTGTCATAACCCTCAGAGGTCTCCCTCCTATTTTGGGAACCTTCATTACCACTATCAGTAACAACAACGTTCTTCTGTCATTTGATGAAATTATTAGGAATATGACTCGATAATAATCACACATGATAGCAAGAGGAAGGATTCAAAAACACGATGAAGGAGAGCTTGCTACATATGTCGCCCATAAAAAAAAGAAAGAGATTGAAAGGAGGCTCGTATAGAATACCTCCTCTGCAAAGCTCAAAAGGAAGGAATGACAGGTCACTAGCACACATTGAATGCTACAACTACCACAAGAAAGGTCATTATGCTTGTGATTGTCCCGAGAAGATAAAGAGGCCTCGATATATCAACAGAAGAAGCAACAATGATAAAAAAAGAGACAGTAAAAGGAACAACTACGATAGAAGGTATGAAAGGAGAAGAAGATATTCTTCAAGCAATCATGAATAAATCGTCTGTCTCAAAAGAAGTCAAGGGATCATAGGTATGAAATTAATACTGCGGATAAAAATGAATATATTCTCATTTTTGCACTTACTAGTTATTCTCCAACGGATTCGTGGGATAGTTGGTTGGTTGGCAGTGGGGCCACTCATCACTTATCTAGATACAAAGAAGTCCTCTCTAATCTGGTAGAGAGGGAGACCAAGTTAAAAATCATTCTTGGTGATAACTCCACTCATCTCGTCAAAGGATTTGGATCTATCAAGTTTCAACTGAATTTTTTGGAATCAGTATTGTTGAATGATGTTATATGTGTGTCAGGACTAATGAAGAATTTGATTTCTATATCTACACTAGAAGATAAAGGGATGAGGGTTGCCTTCATCAATGGAAAGGTATTAATTTGGCCATTTGATTCACATATGAAAGATGCATTCATATTAGGAATAAGATCTGAGGGACTCTACAATGTCACTGGAAGGCCACTTCTACCATTAGTCCACAACACCAATCATCTCAATGAATTAGGGCATCGCAGGATGGCTCCTTTACACTATGATGCTCTTCTGAAATTGAAAATACTGGTATCAGGTATTCCCAATGTTCAAGCTCAACATGATGGATTTTGTCCACATTGCGCGAGTGGAAATAAAAAGGAGACCATTCCCCCCAAGTAAGAACAAGACATAGTACATACTCCATCTCATCCATTCAGACATATGTGGTCTGATTCCTGTGCACTATATTGGTAGTCATATTTATTAAATCACCTTCATTGAAGATTACTCTAGAAAGACATGGATATACTACCTCAAGCACAAATATGAAGCATTCGACAAATTTCAGGAATTCAAAGCTTTAATCAAAAATTAATCCGGGAAAAGAATCAAATTTTTCAGATCTGACAATGTAGGAGATAACATGTCAAAATAATTCATATTATTTTGCAAGAAGGAAGGAATCAAGAAAGAAACCATTGTACCTTACACACCGAAAAATAATTTCTTAGGTAAAATAAAGAACCGGTAAATATTGGAAGCTTCTCACACCATGCTACATGATCAGATGGTACCAAATCTTTTGTGGGTTGAAGCCACACATGCTAATATATGTTCAAAACTGGGTACCTGATAGTAGGGTTTGTGGAATAAACCCTACTAATTACCCACATCACCATTATGGAGTCAATGCTACTCCATATATGGATGTGGAAGCTTTAATAAAATGGCTTTCGGGTTTAAAGCTCAAATATAACATATCATATGTTATATTTATATGGATTCACATACCTTGATGAATCCCTTCAACACGCGGCTTCAAACTATTCCTTTTTGCATCGCATTCCCTTATCGCAAACACAACATCACAAATCTGAAACATATCACAATTTTGCGGATTTAATGATTTCGCAGATCGCAGAACATGCCACTTCACAGATCGGCGAATATAGCATTTCGTACATCGGCGATTATAACATATTGCACTTCGAAAAATATATAATATCGCATATCGGCTTTTCGCACCTTTAAGTCCTGTCACACTTCGACAAACCACAAACTTGCCTCATCGCACTTCGCAATTTTAACTCCATCGTTAAATTTTATACCATATCACATGCGATATGCGATATACACATGGAATCTCTGTGTGACATGTGTCCACTTCGTCACTTTCACAATTTAATCTTTACGATGTGATCTTATCCATCTTTCTTTTGCCTGTCTTTGCGACTTAATCCTTGTCGTCCGATCTCTTTTCTGTCATCTTTTAAGGGTGTTTTTATACCTTAATATTTTATTTGTTTTTGACTGTCGTTGCTTGTAATTTCATCTTCTCTACTTGCTACTTCTCCTGAGATTTATCTTCTAGTTTTCACTTATATCTATAGCTTTCATGTTTGCTGCACACTTTGCACACTGTTTCCAAGCTAGAATTCATGTTTTATTCAACTTAAACTTGCACATAGGTTTATTTGCACTCTTCCACTCCCGTTAGCTTCATCCATAGCTAATTAACTCCCAGACTAGTATCGCATAGATTCTACCCATCCATTAAGTCTTATTCACACAGTAAGACTTATTCATTCATTTATAATTCAGTCGATAATGTTTTAATACACAGAAACCATATTTGTTCATTTACACATCACTCAGCATGTAAAAGAAACAAAAACATAGTAATAATGAATTCAATTTCTTCACTAATCAATAAATTGAATAGATACAAATAAAATCATGCTTACAGTCTGGCTTTGACCTGATGCATTGTTATGTGACTTTCTCTCTTATACAGAACCTCTTTGTCTCTCGTCTCTCACCTCTCTACTCTATCCTTGGCCTAATTTCTTCCTTGTTTAAATTGGCCTCTCCTCTCTAACCTGATTTTCATCATTTTAATTGCTCTCTGCCTTCCTTCGAGGCTTACAATGAATTTATAATTACAATAGAGCTTATTCAGATCTCACAATCGACTCCTATGACTTTGCAACAAACTCTATTAAAATAAATCCTTCCTATCTCTAATTTATGACTAATCTAATCTCTTGAGCATAAAAAGCAATTATCCTCTCTAATATTCCTTTTTTCTATGGATATGTTTACAAAAGTCAACTAGAATATCCCCTACCTATCTTTTTTAGGAATTTAAACATTTTACAAGAGAATATTATAATATTTACAACTTGACCCCTCCTTGGTATATTCAAAAAATTATATTTAATTTGAGTGCTAATGCTCCTGCATCAGACTCCCAAGGAAAAAAAAGAATCATGATCTCTAGATCATGTGTTCCAATCATTGTCCTCCTAGATCCCACACTTTGCTCTGATATCTTAATGCAGCACAGTTGCAACTTTACACAATACGCGAACCCCTGGGTTATGGCCCACAAAATTTTCCACAACACAGAGCGGATCGTAATACTCAGAACCAAGACAATGTCGCAATATCGCAAATTTAAAACTTTAGCCTCATCGTGCATCGCACATAACATATATCACAATGTTTGTAATTTTGTGATTTCGCAAATCTTCATGAATACCTTATCACATGTCGCACATTTTATCTCATAGCAATAAAAAGGTTCTTTAACCTGAATATGATATGTAATGATGTTATCGCATTGCAATATCACAACTTTAGGCTTCATCGCAAATCAGAAAATATTACATTTTTCACATCGGCGATTATAACATATCGCACTTTGTCACTTCACGAGTTTCTCCCTATCGCACTTCGCCAATCTTCAATTTCTCTGATTTCTGCACTATCTTATCACATGTGATGTGCGATAGTTATCTTATGGTCAGATGTGATGTAATCTAGTCTACCCATCTCTCGCTGTCATTTCTGTGACTTGATCACCGCCATCCATTCCACCTGCACACTTCTATCTATCAATAGAATCATGTCTCAATAAACCCGTGTTCTGCCATACTTTGATCTACCATGAAAAGAATACGTATATATAATGAAATCAAAATTCAACAACACACACAAATACCACAAGATCCAGATTATTCCTGGATACATAAAAACACATGAATTCCATTATTGTCTCAAGCTCGAATTACAAGTTAAGGCCACTATGGGCCTGAATCACAAATTCGCCCTGAGGTTACATTGTGCTGCCTCTCTCATACAACATAGACTTTGTATTTAAAAGAGATTAAAAATATTGGATCATCTAGGATCCATGATTTCCTCCCACAAATCTCTTAACTAATCCCTAGAATCACTCTATTTTAATTACATGGTAGATTTTTAAAACAAATGAGATCTTCTAGATGCATCGATTTCACCTGTGAGGAAACAATTTTATCATTTAAGCCAAATTTCATGGAAATTAGTCCCATTTTCAAATGGTTGTCCTCATCTCTCCTTCCGCGACATTGAATTCCAATTTTGATTAAGGGTGGTCCGATGCTCCTGCATCAGACTCCCGAGGTACAAAATTTTTATGACCTCCTGGTCATATGTGTTCTTCATCTCTGTAATAAGGTTGCTACTTGCTATCAGTACCAAATCCTCTTCTTGGTATCCTTTTATTTCTCTTAGCAATTCTACCCACACTTTCTGTGGAATTTCCTTCATGATCTTTCCGTAACAGAACTCGTGAGTTGCAACAAAACATCTGCAGTAGCAAGCCTCCTCCTTGCTACACGATACCTCACTAAGCTTCTCTCCTCTGAGCTCAGTCTTTCGACATCTCTCTAGTTCTCTCCTCTAGAATCACATGAGCACTCCTTGATCTAGGCTGCTGCAAATCTTCTCACCTTCCTCTTCTACTACCTGCACAAAATATTTTGACCACACGCTTACCAATTTTCAACATATTTGTACCTCCTTCCTTTGCAAGCAGAAACTTCTTCTGCTCTAATACCACTTGATGCAGCACAACTACAACTTTACACAATATGCGGACCTGTGGGTTATGTCCCACAAAATTTTCCACAACGCACAACGGATTGCAATAATTAGAACCAAGACAATGTCACAATATTGAAAATTTAAAACTTTATCCTCATTGCGCATCGCACATAACATATATCACAAGGTTTGCGATTTTACGATTTCGCAAATCTTCACAAATGCCTTATCGCATGTTGCACATTTTAGCTCATAGCAAACACACGGTTCTTTCACCTGAATGCGATATGCGATGATGTTATCACATCACAATATCACAACTTTAGGCTTCATCACAAATCGAAAAATATTACATCTCGCAATCGGCGATTATAACATATCGCACTTCGGCACTTCGTGAGTTTCTCCCTATCGCACTTCGCCAATCTTCAGTTCCTCTAATTTTCGTAATATATTATCGCATGCGGTGTGTGATATTTATCTTATGGCCAAATGCGATGTAATATGGTCTGCCCATCTCTCGCTTTCATTTCTGCGACTTGATCACGACCACCCATTCCACCTGCACACTGTTATCTATCGATAGAATCGTGTCTCAATAAACCCGTGTTCTGACATACTTTGATCTACCATGAAAAGAATACGTATATATAATGAAATCAAAATTCAATAACACACACAGATACCATAAGATCCATATTATTCCTGGATACATAAAAGCACATGAATTCCATTATTGTCTTGAGCTCGAATTACAGGCTAAGGCCGCTATGGGCCTGAATCACAAATTCGCCCTAAGGTTACAATGTGTTGCCTCTCTCATACAACACAGAATTCGTATTTAAAAGAGATTACATAGAGTGGAACATCTAGGATCCATGATTTCCTCCCACAAATCGCTTAACTAATCCCTAGAATCACTCTATTTTAATTACATGGCAGATTTTAAAACAAATCATATCTTCTATATGCATCGATTTCACCTGTGAGGAAACAATTTTATCATTTTAGCCAAATTTCATGGAAATTAGTCCCCTTTTGAAATGGTTTTCCATGTCTCTCCTTCCACATCATTGAATTTTAATTTTGATTAAGGGTGGTTCTATGCTCCTGCATCACTAGCTCACAACGCATTGAGCAACAAGACTCGAGAAGAGATATTTAGAGGGAAAAAACCTGACATCAGTCATCTTCGCATATTTGGATGTCCAGTATTCTTTCATGTGCTAAAAGACAAAAGGAATAGGTTGGAAGCTATAGGTAGAAAAGGAATGTTTGTGGGTTACTGTGAAAACTATAAGGCATACATAATATACATTCCTGATCAAAGGAAGGTTGAAATTAGCAAGGATGTAATCTTTAATGAAAATTTTTTACTTAGTAAAGCAAGAGATCTTCCTCCGCCTTCCAAGGAAGATGATGATGAAAAGGAAATTCTAGATGATCCTTCAATTCCAGAGTAAGATGATGTTGATATTCCCATGGAGCCTATGGATCCATTAGATCCACCTTCGAGTAACCCTCCTACAAGGAAAAGACTGCTTTGGATTCCTGAAACTTTGCAGGACAGTGAAAGAAGTATTCTTGTTCATTGATCATTCAAAGAAAGGAAGGAACCTTGCAGGTATCAGGGAGATATTGTTTCTATGAGCACAATGATTCAAGCTTAACCATCCTCATTTTAAGAAGAAGTTAAAGAACAAGCCTGGAAGGATACCATGGCCGAAGAGCATGAATATATTGTGAAAAACTAGGTATGGGATGTTGTACCAAGGCCACATGGAAATTCTGTCATGACTTTGAAATGGTTATTTAAGATCAAGCATGGAATCGATGGATGCATTGAAAAATAAAAAGTGAGGTTTGTAGCTCGAGGGTTCTCTCAAAAAGAGGGAGAATATTACGATGACATATTTTCTCCTATGGCTTGAAACACAACTATTTGTTTGATAGTTACCCTTGCTCCCAGTCAAGGACAGACCCTTCATCAGATGAATGTAAAGACCACCTTCCTCCACAATATGTTACAGGAATAAGTATATGTTGAACAACCACGGGGATTTGAAGTGGAAGATCGCAGAACACATGTCTGCAAATTTAAGAAAGCAATGTACAGACTGAAGCAAGCTCCCCAAGCTTGGTATGCTCATATTGACAAATATATAATGAAACTGGGTTTCACTAGAAGTAGTACTAATCCCAAACTCTATTTTTAGGTTGTCTAGGGTATGCCTTTGATTCAGGTTCAGTATGTTGAATATCTATTCTTAACAGGAAGTGAATCGTTGATGCTCGAATGCAAGAGTAAGTTAGCCTTTTAATTTGAGATTAAGGACATCACCCTCATGCACTACTTTTTGGGCCTTGAGGTGTGGAAAAATTACAGGAAGATATTTCTCTCATAGGGAAAGTATGTAATAAAGCTGCTATAAAAGTGTGGTATGACCGAGTGCAAAACCATGGTCACTCGGATGGAAATGAACTTCAAGAAGTTGTGCAGTAAAGCGACTAGACCTGATCTAGTGAATCCATCCAAGTAAAAATATTTGATTGGGGCTCTAAAGTACCTTGTTAACACCCGTCCATATATATGTTATGTAGTAAACACATTGAGTCAATTCATGACTGAGGCCCTCCATGCTCATTGGATTGTTGCCAAGAATGTATTGAATTACTTACATGTATCGATCACACTTGGTCTGAGATATTCTGCAAGGGATATCCAAATTCGTGGATACACTAATGATTATTGGGCAGGTAATGTCACCTATAGAAAGATTACATACAAATTTTTTTTCAGTCTGTGTTTTACCATTATATCTTGGATGAGCAGGAAGCAACATTTGGTAGCATTGAGCACCGCAGAAGCAAAATTCATTGTTTCTATCATAACAAGTTGTGAAGTTATGTGGTTGAGGAAGATCTTTGGTTGGCTCTTTGGTCAAGTCTTGGATACTACATTGATATACAATGATAACAAGAGTGGGATCTTCTTGGCAGAGAATCTTTTATTTCATGACAAGTACAAAGTAATATTCCCAAATTTCCACATCATATTTGGAATATTAGAGTCCTTGATTTTCTTAATGAATTAAGTAAATAAAAGGGTGGAGGGACCCACAATCCTCAATATGAATAAATATCCACTTTTTTTGTGTGAATGTGGATTAATCAAGCCTAGATCTATATAATAAGGTAGTTGAGCAACTACTAATGTGAATGAAATTGGAGAACCTGTCTCATTAATGAGATAGATCATGGAGGTTTGACACAGTCAACTAAGATCTTGAAGAGATCAAACAGAAGGTTGATTTAGTCAACTAAGATCTTGAAGATGTCAAACAAAATATCATGAGACATTCATGATAAAGTGATGGAGGATAATGTGCAAACAAAGCACACTTGATGGAGAGGGTGTACATTTCACCTAGACATGATGGTTGATTTGGTCAAACAGCGCAATCCAACTTGGAGGATCTTGTCCACATACACTGCGTAGTCTAGATGAGGGCCAAGGCTTGGGAAGGCCCAAATGTTATATAAATAATATGAAGGCAAGGATGATGGTATGCTAATTATTCTTGATGTAAAGATATTTGCAGATATGGAATTTTCATGTGACATTCCACTGCTTTCTTGGGTTGTTTAGCAAAGATTGCAGGTGTTGTTTAGCACAAGGTGTTCCTGGTTGGGAATCCCACCTCTTTCTTAGAGTAGCTCTAGAAATATTTTTGTCCTTCACTATACATCAGGCTTTAAGTACCACATCTCTTTTCCTACTTTCTACAGAACATCCATATTCAGAAATTGCAGATTTCTGAAGATCAGTTTGGAAGGTGGAAGTTGTCTTCAGTACTTCAGCTGGATAACTGGTGAGGGTTTATTCCTATCACCTTGGGCTTAAAGATTAGCTTCCCAAAGCTTCATTGCAGATCTGGAATTAGGCCAAAATTTATTGACCTCCTAGCAGCAGTACTTCCTTCATGAATTACGTTGTCCATCTTGCAGATCAAAAGGTAGGAAGGAATTTGCTAGTATTTCAGCTAGAAATCCTGTAAGGGATCATTCCCTCACATCGCCATCAGTCTTACCATCAGCCTAGAGTTTATTGCAGCATTTTTCAGTAGCCAGAAGGCCTCTCTTTCCCTCACAGCACAGTTTCTAGTGGCATCTGTGTTGAAGCAGCTGAAATCATCATTGGAGGATTGAGAAGCTAGATCTAGAGCTTCTAGCTCATAGATCTGAAGAAGGGATCAGCCCTTCAAGCATAGATCTGATCTGATAACATATTTCAGCCATCTATTTATCAGATCTGTATTTCCTAGCAGATCAAGGATCAAATCCTAGGGAGGTGATTTTCCAAAGTTGTAGATCTGGAAAATCCTTTCTGGGTTATCTTGGGAATCCATCACATTGGCCAGATCTTAAATCTTGGCGTCATATGAGCTTCAGTTTTGAGTAGATCTGCATTTTCCTATTCAGCCTGCAACTATATGTTCACACTCTACTGAAGGGACAACACAGTATTTGCTTCAGTGCCTCTCCAGTTACAATGTACCTATTGTAGCTTGTTTTCTAGGTGCTTCTATATCATCTCTTTGGCTAGATCTACTCATATTTTGTACATGGTGTAACTGATCCTTCTCTAATATAATAAAATGGCTCATCTTCTCTGCAAATTCTGATGTTGTCTTAAGATTTATTGTTTATATTGTTGTAGTTCTTATATTGTATTTAAGTATTACTTCATTCTCCCTTTTGGGATATTACAGTGGTATCATAGCATGATCTTTGGCTCAGCTTGTGGACACTTCATCTTTTACATCTAAAGAAGAAGCAGATAGATGAGATCTATCATGGAGGAAGAAAATTCTACCACTCATTTATGTAGATCTATGCAAGATCTCTCCAAGGAGGTCTATCAAATGAAAGAGGAAAGGCAGAAAGAAGGTCCAAGAAGAAGATATGATAAGGAAGGTCCCAGCACTTCCTATCAGCAAAGAAGAAAACTGTACAATCCTAGATCTCCTCATAGATCCACTATGCCCACTTTCTTTGAAGAAGGTGAAGAGTGTAGAAGTGAAGGAATGACTGAACCTGAGACTCATGAGACTCTCGGTCTATATCTTGAAGAGTAAAAAGCACAGTCTAAAGCATTCAAGGAGAAGCTAAATCTCCAACAATTCTTCAAAATCAAAGAAGAAATAGGATCCTATAGCAACAATAGAAGGAAGAGGCACAATAGATTCTATTTGCCTACATTTCATGGATCCTCCTCAAGCAATGTTGAGGCTTGGAGGAGAGAGTTAGATCCATTTTTTAGACTGCATCCTGTAGCTGAAGGAGAGGTTGTCCAAATTGCAGCACTTCATATTTTAGATGGAGCTAATGACTGGTGGTTTGGTCACATGGAGCATGCAAGGGTGACTAAATATTCATATCTCTTTCATAAGTTGAGGAAGAAGTTTGATGTAGAGAAGACAGAGATGTGCTACAAAGAGACATCTCCTAAGGAGGGGGTTGTCAATCTTGTCACTCTGGACAAGGGGTCACTACATTCACCACCAGCTGCAGAAGTAATTGCATCTGGAGAAGAGACACTTGCACCTTTGCAAGATGGTCTTGAGATCTTGACATATAGAGTCCCATGCATTATTCAGGAGATGCATGAGGAAGAGGAGGAAGATTCCAGCGCTGGTACATTGGAAGAAGAGCAGCCATCTCTCTTACCAGTAGTTGGAGACACCATTGTCCCGGTTGGAGGAACTCTTTTGTTATGTCAAGAGGTTCCCACATATCAGTTGATCCAAGGTATGCATAACCAAGGGTTATAACATAGTGCTGATTTGAAGCGGCAACATATCACAGCGTAGAGGACCCTTGATCTAATCAAGGAGGAGATGAAAAGCTATCCCATTTTTTCAAGGATGAACTACATTCAACCTCTTGAGTTGAGGTGTAGAGTTTCAGAAGAAGGGATGAGCATAATCCTTTGTACAATGACTGGTTATGAGATCAGTATTGTACCTTTCTTTGAGATATTTTATGTATTACCTTGCAGATCTACAGCACTGTCACTTAGAAGCAGTGATAATGATGAGGCCCCAATATTCTTGGAGAATTCTGAAGGTAGCTTCACTCATGAAGCAATGGAGGACAAGATGATAAATGGTAGACATCTAGATATGAGAAACATTTTCTCCTTTCTTGATGACACTTTCTCAATGAGCACCTCGCAACTCAAAGAGAGACTTCTACCTACAGAAAATCCAGGACCTCATTGGTTTTGGAAGGCCATGGATGAGAAGAAGGTCTCATTAAGAGATCTCATTGGAGGTGCACTTCAACATTTCATGGAGTGCAAAGTTATTCATCAGTTTGAGGGAGATGGTATTCTACAAAGGGAGGATACCATGATTATGCAGCACATCACTCATCTTCCATATTGGGGTGAGTGGATGAGGAAGATAAGAAAGCGGTTGCATGACCACTTGCAGATTTATATGGGCCATCAAGCTTGGTTACGTTGGTTGCCCTTGGGATGTTCTTGTCACTACCCAAAGGCTTCTATTTCTTTGATCCATGCCCTGAGGAACAATTATGAGATGGAGAAGGAGGCATGGATGCACTGGCTGCTCTTGGCTGAGTATGGTTACCACCCAATAGCTCATATTTTTCTGATTCATGCCTTGTATATCAATGATAAAATGCAGCAAAAGAAGGCATGTTCATTTTGGTTTCACTTGAGAGGGATTGGCCACCACATGACATCTCCTATGTCTATGTGTTTTGTCTTGGGTAAATCTTGGCATAATGCTCTCATGATGTGCATTGATGATGTTTCTTTGTATTGGGCTGATGTGACATTCCATATGTCCATTAGTATGTTTTTGCTTCATGATGCACATGAGGAGGAGAGAAAGCAGAAATATCTCTTGTTGCTTTGGTTACTTTTGGGGGAGTTTGGCTTGTCCATCTTACATGGAGGAGATGGAGGATGGCAAAAAAGGGCCTTACTCCAGTGGTTACTCTTAGGAGAATATGGTTTGACATCTTTGTGTGCCCATATAGCTCCTTTCCTTCTTATTTTGCATAACATTGGAATGATGCTTGGATCCAACAAGGCCAACAGGGCTAAGTATGAGAGCATAATAATGCTCAATCAAATTCATGAAACATGGGATGGAGATATGTCTTGTGTGATGGAGCTTTTCCTTTATGAAAAGAGCTACTTTATTTTATGTATCTCATGTATTGATGATGATGTTGGACATCATATGGTTGTCACTTGGTACTTCATGATAGAAGGAGGGCATATAACCATACAGTTAGAAGTCATTCTATATGTTTTTGAATGAAAACTTTGGAACCAAAGATGCATAAACCATTGCAGCAAATGGAGGAAGCCTTCCTTATGTGGATGCCATTTGGAAGGGAATAGATGGCTTTGCATCTACTTTTAGAGTTGCTTGAGGACAAGCAACATTTTTCTGGGGGGGACTGTAATATTCCCAAATTTCCACATCATATTTGGAATATTAGAGTCCTTGATTTTCTTAATGAATTAACTAAATAAAAGGGTGGAGGGACCCACAATCCTCAATATTAATAAATATCCACTTTTTGTGTGTGTAAATGTGGATTAATTAAGCCTATATCTACATAATAAGGTAGTTGAGCAACTACTAATGTGAATGAAATTGGAGAACCTGTCTCATTAATGAGATAGATTGTGGAGGTTTGACACAGTCAACTAAGATCTTGAAGAGATCAAACAAAAGGTTGAATCAGTTAACTAAGATCTTGAAGATGTTAAACAAAATATCATGAGACATTCATGATAAAGTGATGGAGGATAATGTGCAAACAAAGCACACTTGATGGAGAGGGTGTACATTGCACCTAGACATGAGGGTTGATTTGGTCAAACAGCGCAGTCCAACTTGGAGGATTTTTTCCACATACACTGCGCAGTCTAGATGAGGGCCAAGGCTTGGGAAGGCTCAAATGTTATATAAAGAAGATGAAGGCAAGGATGAGGGTATGTTGATTATTCTTGATGTAAATATCTTTTCAGATCTGGAATTGTCATGTGACATTCCACTGCTTTCTTGGGCTATTTAGCAAATATTGCAGGTGTTGTTTAGCACAAGGTGTTCCTGGTCAGGAATCCCACCTCTTTCTTAGAGTAGCTCTAGAAATATTTTTGTACTTCATTATACATCAAGCTTTAAGTGCCACATCTATTTTCCTACTTTCTGTAGAACATCCATATTCAGAAATTGCAGATTTCTGAAGATCAGTTTGGAAGGTGGAAGTTGTCTTCAATACTTCAGCTGGAGAACTGGTGAGGGTTTATTCCTATCACCTTGGGCTTAAAGATAAGCTTCCCAGAGCTTCATTGCAGATCTAGCATCAGGCCAAAATTTATTGACCTCCTAGCAACAGTACTTCCTTCAGGAATTACGTTGTCCATCTTGCAGATCAAAAGGGAGGTAGGAAGCTACTAGTATTTCAGCTAGAAATCTGGTGAGGGATCATTCCCTCACATTTTCATCATTCTTACCATCAGTCTGGAGTTTATTGCAGCATTTTTTAGCAGGAAGAAGGCATCTCTTTCCCTAAAAACACAGTTTATAGTGGCAATTGTGTTGCAGCAGCTGAAATCATCATTGGAGGATTGAGAAGCTAGATCTAGAGCTTCTAGCTCATAGATCTGAAGAAGGGATTAGCCCTTCAAGCATAGATCTGATCTGATAACATATTTCAGCCATCTATTTATCAGATCTAGCTTCAGATTTGATTTCCCAACAGATCAAGGATCAAATCCTAGGGAGGTGATTTTCCAAAGTTGTAGATCTGGAAAATCATTTCTAGGTTATCTTGGGAATCCATCACATTGGCCAGATCTTGAATCTTGGCATCATCTAAGCTTTATTTTTGAGTAGATATGCATTTTCCTATTTAGCCTGCAACTATATGTTCACACTCTACTGAAGTGACAGTGCAATATTTGCTTCAATGCCTCTCCAGTTACGATGTACCTATTGTAGCTTGTTTTCTGGGTGCTTCTAGACCATCTCTTTGGCTATATTTGCTCATATTTTTTACATCGTGTAACTTATCCTTTCTCCAATATAATAAAATGGCTCAGCTTCTCTGCAAATTCTGATGTTGTCTTAAGATTTATTGTTTATATTGTTGCAGTTCTTATATTGTGTTTAAGTATTACTACATTCTCCCTTTTGGGATATTACATCCAAGCATATCGAAATTTATCACTTCATCTAGGACATGGTGCAGAGAGGAGCTATTAGACTCCACCACATATCGACTGATGGTCAAATAGCAGATATTTTCACCAAGTCACTACCAAAAGGGAAGTTATTGTTCTTCAGATAAAAACTTAGATTGATGGATGTAGCCCCTCCAGATAAGAGGTGGCGTTGATCATGGACACTGAGCAAGCTATTCCTACCCTGCTTGAGCTCTTGGGGTGAGGAATTGAGATGTAGGGATCCTAGGTTTGAGGGATCTTTGGACAATATGGAATTTTCCTATATGTTACCCAGGGTTGATATGTTTCTCCCCTATATTTGTAGGGTCATATAATGTTGCTCCCCTCTCTGGTCTAAGTAGATGATACCCCAATTGGCATCATACCCTCAAGCAACGCTTGATGGGAATACCGCTCCTTGTTTGGCCAACAAGTTGAGAGTGTACTTGGGGGTGTACAACCCAATTTTATTATGATGCAGGTGTTATACTACATGACTAATGAGATTCATTGATGGGATGATCAGTAGGTGACAGGATCGGGTTGAGAGTTGCTACCCTCTTATGATATTTGGTTGAGATTGAGCTCCCCGATGAGATTCCAATGTGATAGATGTGCTTCCATGTGAGATGAACTTTGTTATCACTTGGTACAGGTGAATCTATTGATCCCTAATTCTTCTTCTAGATTCGAGAAATTTTAAGTGAATAGAGTTGAGATCTACAAGCAGAGATTACCAAGTGGAATTCTTCCTAGTTGAGAGGGAGTGTTAATTTTTACAACTAGAGTCAAATTCCACATTGGGCAGCACAGATGTTTGAGAATAGAATTCAATTATATTCCTCTTTTCGAGAGGAAAAAAATTGACCTATAGATCACCTCAATTGGTTAAGCAGAAGTTAAGTTATGAATTATTTTATTATTTTATGAGTCTTCCTAATCACATGTGGATTCAGTCAAAGCCCCAAGCGGTCCCTCAAAAATTTATAAATAGAAGAGACCCCAAGTTAATTTTCACACATTCACTCATGAGATATTCTTCATGTTAATTTGGTTATCGTTCGTATGTTATGCTCTTCAATTGCACAGGTATGTCAGGAGAGGCTCGTGCAGTGGATTAGGATCACGGACAGAGACTCACATTAGATTTGAGTGTCTTGGGCTAGAGCCATGGGCCGGAAACACTAAGGTAGCGGCCAAGCTGAGGCTGAGCCACAGGCTGGTCTTGTTGAGGTTGAGACTAAGCTGATAGAGACATGTGCAAGTCATCTTTAGGGTAGGGCTAGGGATCAGAACTGATCATACCTTCAGTTGCAGGCACAAGGTGTCCAGGTAGCAGCTAAGAGAGCTTGAGTCATGGGTTGAGCATGTTAAGGTCGTGGCTAAGGGTTTCTCTGAGTAGATATAAGTTGGATCACCTTCGATTTCTTGCGCAGTGCTTCCATACATCAGTCGTTTAGTCACAAATATTTTCGATCAACCGTCAACAAAATCCTGGATTTAGATCTAGGACTTGATAGTGAGATCACTTGGTGAATCATCAGATTTGTGTACTTGATGTTTTAGATCTGTAGATCCATAGATCTGATCTGTTTATTTAAGTTGTGTATATGTACTGGGCTCATTGTACTCTTTGCTGAAACTTTTTATGACGATCTATTGAAGAAGAATATTTGAAAGGGTTCCCCCATAGTGGGGCTTTTCCCTGGTCGAGGACCAATTTATTGTGTCTCATGGTTGTGCTATTGTCTTTTCGTTCACTGTATGAATTTTTGCATCTTCAGTTACAGTTATTGTTATATATATATATATATATTGCATATATATTGATACAGTGTTAGTGGAATACTAATATGGGCTTAAGTAACTGATACAACATAGAACAATATTAAAAAATTAACTACTGGTAGTTCTCCATCCCCGAGAAAAATCTCACATCATGGAAATTCTCCGATTCCTCCTAATCCTCTATCGCACGAACTTTTTCCAGATCCATATGCATGCATCCTTGGCCTATCAAGTGTACAAGGAATGAAATCTCATATTGAAAAAACATGCACTTCGACTTCCTCAATAACAACCAATCGTCTTCTTCAATAACAACCAATTATTTCTCAGTGTCTCTTATGATCCTCCATTTTGTCAATGTAAACTACTATGTTGTCCAGGTACAACACCACAAATGAATTCAAATATGGACACAAGACATTGTTCATCAAAGTACAAAATGTCATAAGAGTGTTACAGAATCCAAATGGCATGACAAGGAACTCAAAGCTTCCATACCTCATCATTATCATCGTCTTCTTCTCATCACCCTTTTCTATTTGTACTTGATACTATCCATGACTCAAGTCAAGCTTCGAAAACACTCGTGCATTCACAAGCTTATCCAAACAATCTGCTACAAGTGGAAGAGGATATTTGTTCTTGATTTTCTTCTTGTTCAAAGCATGATAGTCACAAAACATTTGCAACTCACTCATGTCCTTCTTCTTCTAAAATAATATTGGAGCACCATATGGGGACTCTGAAGGATGTATGAAGCTTACATCAGCCAAATTTTTCAATTGGCGCTTCAAATATTCTAAATCTGACCTAGATAAAATATAAGAAGCCTTTAATGGTGGTTTCTTCCCCGACTCTAGCTCAATTTGATGGTCCACCACACATATTGGAGGAAGTACTTTTAGTAATTCCTTAGTAATAAGATTTTAATATATGTCTAATACATCATAAATTTTGTCTGGAATAGGCATCCCCATCCCATCATCTTCCCCAATCTCTCTAATGACGATTGCATATATCTCAACATCCAATCTCCGCATCGCCCTACTGATACTTAGTGTAGAAATGGTTGCACCTTTACCTCCCTCCTTTGTATATGGGTAGGTAAATTCCAAGTCTTTTAGCCACCAATCAAAACTATCTCATCATAGAATGTTATCAAAACAAATTTGTTACCCTTCAAAAATTGTTTCCCCAATATCATGCCAAAGTTATTAATCTTCGTCACCATGAAGTACAAACAACCTTGTCAATCTGCAATTCTAACAAGCACATCACTTTCCAATCCCAACACTCTAACCCTTGATTTCACTTCCTTGACCTCCAATCATTTGGGGTGAGTTTCCACCCAACGTATTTCATGAGACCTGTCTTCATAAAATTATGTGTGGCACCTGTGTCCACCAAAGCTTGGATGACCCTCCCATGGATCTCCAATTTAATGAAACCCAAACTATGCAACTGACCATCATTTCCCTCAATAAAACTAGTATGCACACATACCTTGTTTCTATTGCACTTCATTTCATCTGCACCTTCACTAGCTCTGATACCATCAATCACTTCCCTACAATGATCTCACCACCGTGGGCGTGTGGCACCGACAAGATTCCTTGTAGTGTTATAAACAACTAACTATTACCTAGCTTTCGAACTGTGCCTACACTCTTCTTTAACTTAGTTACAACTTCTTCTTTATTATATGATAAAGTGTTATGTGAAGAAAACATAAACTTGAACATAAATCATGTAGCAATGTGTTATAAATATTAACCAACAAGTCGTACCAATATAATATCAAGTAAATGAACATTTTTTTATCAAACTAGTTTATGTACATCAAATGGAAGGTTTTCCCAAGAGGGTCACAACACTCCGTTTATATTTTCATAATACAACAACCCTTTACAACCTGAACGAGGGAAACCCTTAGCTTTCCCAGCATAGAAATTTTAACATAAATTGCAAACTTCCCTTCCCACCCTAGGTAGGAGCATTCCCATGCGCACTCCTATCATTTATTTCCTACTTTCTTGCTGCCTCATAACACTCTCGATATCGCATACCTTTGCCTTGCAAACATGTGTTATGATATTCCTTGGGATGATGGTTTGTCTCCATGTCTTATTGTATATTTATATGCAAATTTCCTCATTGTTGGGGTCCCCTTGCATGGGTTGATTCCCTCCCAACATGTCGAGCCGATGCTTCAAATTAGATTTGTGGTCACATGCCCACCGCCTTGCCATGTATGCCAAGAAATACCCCACACGATGCTCGAGAGCCCTACCTTAGTGTGGGCGCACCCATGGGTATGACTGTTTTTGAGTCGTGCCGACATAATTCGATCTAACCACATTAATTCTCCAACTCGCCCTCCGCCCGAGTTGTGCACTCACCCACCGATGTAACGCACCCACACTCCATGCTTGTTGCCTTGGTTTGACTTGGGTGCGCGTGACCTCAACTCGTCATGGGATCTCAAGGGCACCCATTTGGGTGCTTGACTCACCTTGGGGTGGTGATACAAACTCAATTTCCTGACATGAATTGATATTGAAACTCCAAACAAACTAAAAAATAAAAAGATAGAACTAGAGAGGAACAAAGATATTCATTATTGTTAATGAATTGGTATTTTGAGAAGATTGATCTTAATTTGACAATGAATTTTGGAGACATACCATTTTGATTCTACAAAGGATCCATGTTAGCAAGATAGACTAGCCATATGCTTATAATTTATGATTCATATAGTATTAAAGCCCAAGTTGTAAAATACTTGGTGAACAACTTGTATGGTAAACACCCACAATAGGTACCAAGCAAGTGGAAAAGCATTTCTATGAGGTCTAGATAGGAGTAAAAGACCAAAAATGGTGGTACTGATCATGAAGAACATTATGAAGAATATTATTTGTTGTCACCCCGTAAATTCTGAAGGCTGAAGACAGAACGTTGGAGGACCAACATCAAACCACTTTGGAATCTAGGACCTAGCCTTCCTAGACTCGGAGAGGTCTCTCTCTGTTAGATGTAGCTTTGTTTATAGGGACATTTTATGCTATCTATTAGTGCATAGGGGTTTGTTTGAAGATTTATAGCTGAGGTAGCAGAAGAGGGCCATTGGGCTATAGATTCAAATAGGTGTAAACAAATTCAAAGTGATGAATAACTGAGGTCAAGTGAAACCAGGCAAGCTAACCATGTCAATGGATTTTGACAGCTTGTGAAATGGAAAGGAGGAGGATATTAAGGTTCAACGGGAATGCAGAGCAGACCGACTCTGAATTATACATTCCGGTCTCAGAGGAAAACATAAATTATTGTTTCAAGACTGAGCAGGGCACCCCATGGGAAATCCTACACAAAAATTTCTATCCGCAGTAAAGAAATAAAATAGTATGTGAAAACTAAAGATGACAGATTACAAGAAAATGAGCACTTCACCACAGTTCATAACACAAGAATCTGGAAAACAGCATACTCATTCATTCATCCAAAAGAGAGTGCTTACAAACAGATGAGCCTATTACAATGGTTTTTTCCCTCCCGGGCCTCTTTCATACAGCTAATGCATGCATTATTTATATAACAACTTAAGTCGGTGACTCTGTATGTTTTAGTTATTTTAATTTATTACATTCAAGAAAAAATTTGGACAAGTGGAAACATGCAGTCGGTGATAGGATAAGACTAAAAATAAGTGGTTGTATTTACTCTGAGAGTCAGATATTGATTGTGACATGATCAGAGTTCGGCTTGTCTGATATCGAAGAGGCAATGATGACTCTGACACCTTGGCTCTACCTATTCGAAGGCTCTGACAGCTTGGCTTTGCCTTGGTGTGAAACGGCTGCTGAGCAGAGTGTGCTGGCTGTAATTCTGTCTCTAACTACCTCTATCTCTTCTGTACCAATTATTGTTGCAGCGAAGCACAGAAAACCCACTTCCTTCCTCATGAAACGCGCAGTAATGATTCAAAACTCTGGACAAGAATGGTTTGGAATGGTTATATGAGGAAATGGTGGTAGGATTTAGCACGAAGGTGGAGGGCGTTAGTTGGCAGACATGGAATAGCAGCCGTGGTTTTTTTTGAACATCGAAAACCATTTTCGGAGGCGGGTGAGGGTAGTAAGTGGTATCATAGAAGGGGAGTGTGAATTAGCGGAGGCACAACACACGTAGCGGGAATGGTGGTAAGGTATACTGCCCATTTCAGACCCCCCCCGCCTCTGGTTAAATTTTGAAGGCTGAGGGGGGGGGCCGAAAATTTGTGTCAACCATCGAATGCGAAGATGAGGAGCGGAGATGGCGGTAAGGTGGAGGGTAGTTTAAAATTGGACGTGACGTGGCAAGGAGGTGGGGGCCAACTGCACATCACTCATCAGCACTTTTTTTATGAGCGCGGGGAGGTAAATGTTAAATTGTGCACAGTTTGAGGTGTGGAGGTGACGTGGTAATGAGGTGAGGCCAAAAACTCACATTGAAATCGCAAAACAGAAGATTTTGTTTAAGAATAGCGGAGGTGAAAGTTAAATCTTGCGATGTGCGAAGTAGCGATGACAGGAAGTGACATGGAAAGGACGGAGATGGGGCCCATTCAATACCGCACATCGAAAAGTTTAAGTTTTTTTATGAGGAGCGAGAGTTAACGACTAAACTTTGCGAAGTGTGATGTGCGACGAGGACAGGAGTGATGTGGCAGGAAGGAGATGGGGCCCATGAATACCACACATCGCAAAGATTTAAGGTTTTTTTTATGAGTGGTGGAGTTAAACCTTAACACTTTCAGTATGCGATTTGCGATGAGCGGTAGGTGACATGGCACAGAGGGCCAAACTCGCCTCGCATATTGAAAATCGGGGGTTTTTGTGGTAGGAAGGCGGAGGGTAAGTGTTAAAACTTTACAATGTGAAATTTGTGATGAGAAGTTAAAGGGTTAAAATGGTTAAGTGCAGAAAATGATAAGAGTGCGAAGTGCTGATGCAAAACGGTAAGGACAGGGTAAGGTTTCCTTGCGGTCTATAGGATATATAGGTATGTATCAAGCGGCCTAAAGTGGGGGTAGAGCTACGAATCAGGTAAGTTAAAACAATAAAATGATATGGTTGTTAGTGGGTGGGCGAAGCTGTTTCTTCAACTATAAAAATTGAATGTTAATAGTTGAAGAAGGGGTTTGAAAGAAATGAAGTGTGAGACTTTAGAAAATGGAAAAATGAAGGGAAAGAGGGTAAATGAAATGAAATGAGGGTAGAAATGAAGTTTTCTCACCATCACATTTTATCAGCAACACTTTCCTCTTTGACAAGGTGGATGGTTTCCTTTGAGATTCAGGATTTCCCTTCTCTTTTTCTGGAAATAAATGATATCCATGGAGTATTATTTTCAAAATGGGAGATCTGATAAATAATCAATCACCTTGTGATACTGTGAAATATAGGATTCTAACATTTTTAATTCAATTTTACATGGTTGGGGAAGAGAGTTGTCACATTAACTAAAATGGTAACTGTATTATTGATCATGAAGGATAAGGACACCCAACAAAGACTAAGCATGAAGAAGAAACAACTTACCTAGAATATTCCATAGGCAAGAGGTTTGGAGACTCAAGTAATAACAACAATGTTCCTTCATCTTCTAGTATTTCATCTAAAGTTGAAGAAAAACTTGAAATAAGAACATTTGATAGTCAAGTTAATGATGAAAACTAGCTCTAAGGATTAGCTGAGTTGGTTTCATTCTAGTTGAATGATTGGGAAAAATATCCTAGTGGGCATCAATTATGTTTATGGCTAAGGGGAAAATGGAAAAGAAAATGGAAAATGATTTGGAAAGGCAAAGAGGCATTAATTGTATTTTATTTATGAAAATAAAGGAAATTAGGAGAAAAGAGAGGTGAAAGGTCACAGGTTGCATGTGAGGAGGAAAATGAAAGAAAATAATGGAAGATGGAAGAAAATAGAGGCATCATAAAAAAAAAATACCTTAGAGCATCAGTTGGGAGCCTTTTGTCAATTCAGTTTTGGAATTAGTCTCAGAGAGGAGAAGAGCACCAAGAGGAGAAGGAAAGAAAGCAAGCAAAGGAAGGGAAAGGAAAGCAAATGAAATCAAGGATCAAGAAAGAAAAACTTGGGTGAAGCAGCTTCAATAGGAATGCTTGCAGATAATAAGTTGCATGTGTGATTTCCTAGTTGGTTTTGACATGCATGGTATGTGCATGTTGTTACTTGATTATTTTGTTGTCATTGGCAAGGATTTTGTTGGGTTTTGATGGTGGATTTTAGCCTTGCCTTTCCATTTCTGGATAGCCATGGTGTGATGGGACTTTTCTTGGTTTGAGCTTTGGATTTCTGAATTATTTTGGATCTGGGTGAGGTGGTCTCATGGAAATTCCCTAATGCTTAGGAAAACCTTGACTAGTAATTTTGAGATACATAGTAAATCATGAGGGCAGAGACAGGAAAATTCCTCAAGGTATTGGAGAATAAATTATGAGGCATCCAAGCTCGGTTTGGTTTTGTGATCTTGGCACCAGTTTAGGTGAGATCACGGTATGGTGAGGGTGGAGGTGGTTTAACCTAAATATTCCCCTGGCTATTTATGGATTGGTTTATCCCATGAGATCTCACATTCATGCTTGGAATATGGCATGGGGGTTGTACATGGAAGTTCAAACCTAGTTTAATTTTTCCTATGTTTAATAAGAGCTAAGTTTCTCTTGATTTTAATGAGTAAATTTACTTGTTATTATGTCTATTTGATGGATGTTCTCTCATTGCTATTTATCTAGTTATATTTTGGTTATAAGCATGGTTATTTGACAGTTCTTAATAATGGCTCTTTCCATGTTTTTAATTGTAACTAAATGAAAAATTAACGCAAGACATAATTGATGTTATGACAAATAATGCGAGAAGGAAATGATCTTTCTTGTTAAACCTTAGATAATTTTTTAGCCCCTTATGTTCAAAACTTCATTCATGACCTATAGGTTGTATGTTTACCAAGTGTTTGACAGAATGTCAGTCCTAGTTGGGGAAGGTCCAGTCAAGTCCTAGATCAAGTATTTTATCAAAATCATTATTTTCATGTCTTTTATGAGTTCTAGAAATTTCAAGGAGTTCTAGGCAGTGACTGGGTCTTGGCCCTGGAAAATAGCCTTAAATTTCATAATCATTGGCATAACACTAGAAAAAAGGTTATAGTCACACTCAAGCAGGCTCATTAGTGTTATTGGAGGGCTAAAGTCACTAGTATGCATTGGCCAGGGAGTGACTCGAATTTTAGGTTAGTGAAAAAGAGAGTTATCTTAGGGGTTGGACTCATGGAGGGGTTGGGTTTCTCCTAGAGGTCTTGTAGCACCTAAGGGAAGTCAGTAAAGTTTCAAGTTTTCGACTCCATTTCTTTAACGTTATATAGGAGGTTGAGTCTTATCATAGTGACCCTCATCTCATGTTTACTCCAGGTAAACCGGTGAAAGTGGGTAAATGTGGGAGGATGTGTTACATATGAGTTGTTATGAAGCCGAAAATAAGGTAAAGAAATACAAAATTCAAGTCTACATAATACAATTTTAATCATTAATAACATATAAATTTATCCATAACTTGGGAGATTGTGAAAATGGCTCCTCGCCCAGCCAAGAAGCCCGCCGCAGCAAACCCGACACCGAAGGAGGAGATAGCAGGAGGTGCTCAGTCAAAGCAGCCATTGCCAAAGGCTGAGCCAGTTACGGCTGTTAATGTTGAAACCGATGTGCTGAAGCAGTCACCTGATAAAACTATTGGAGCAGAGACGGCATCTGAAACTAATATAGCTCTCGCGCCGCAATGGACCTCGAATGACCTCGTCCCTGTACCATTTTCTCCACTCAGTCCCTGTTATGTAGATCTAACGTGGCTGCCGCAACTTGCAGAAAAATGGCGGCAGCTTCAGCTTCTCAAAGGTTGCAAAGAATGGGTTTTCAGGCAGGAGAAGATCAACTGGATTTTTTATCACTCTGTTTCCCAGTCCTCTGTCTCGGATCTATTTCTATCCATAAGTGACAGTATTTTTTTGAAGGAGACATCTCCTCCCCATCAACGCTATGGCAGACTTGCTCTCGGAAGCACAAGAGGTCCTAGCACTGTGTCTAGGAACCTCTTTGACTCCTTTCAGATCCAAATTTCTCAACCAACAGGAAAAACCATCCTGCATTGGGTCAGTTCTTCAGATTTGGTGCTGGATCTAAAACTAGATCTAGAACGGCGGATTGGGATCCCTTTAGGCCTTCAGAGACTTCTCTTTCAAGGTAAACAACTTGAAGACCTTCTTCCCATATCTACTTATAGCATTAACAGAAATAGATCTTTGGTGTTAACCCTTCGTTTTAGAGGGGGTGTAGTAGGACAGTCGTCCTCTGCTCCTCCTTTCTCTTACAAAGATGTTGTACACTCTGAGATCCCCAAACCCTAGGATGCCCTTAAATCCAAGCCTTTTTTGGTTAACAAAATAGAGGAAGTTCCCTCTGTCGAAATCACCCATGCAGGTCCTGCAAATCAACTTCAAGAATTTACAGAAAGAGCCATCATTTGCAGATTCAACGGACTGTGGCCGCGGTCTCAGGACCTTTATGATTGGATTCATGCAAACTGGACACATCATTGTAAGGTCAGTTTCTGTTCAAAAGGATATTTCATTGTGCTATTTAATGACAGTAAGCATTATGAAAAGGCTTTAGAAGAAGGCCCTTGGTTCATGGGAACTGCAGGGCTCTTCTTAGCTCCTTGGTTCCCAGATTTTGATCCAACAACTGCAGTCATCACCAGGACACCTGTATGGATCAGGCTTCCAAAACTACCTGTCCACTTATGGCATGTTGCAGTCTACAAAGCTATAGGCAACACCTTGGGCAGTTTCATTACGGGAGATTACAGGCAGGAAAATATAGGTCTCTACACATATGCCAGAATATGTGTGGAGTTAGACTTAAGCAAGGGACTTCCAGACCAAATCATTCTCAAGATAAACGACTTTGTTTGGACCCAGACACTGGATTACGAAAATATTGCCTTCCTCTGCCGCCATTGCCACCAAATAGGGCATCTACAGTCCACTTGCCCTTCTCTCCTGCAAAAAAGAAAAAGGATAACTTCTCCAAGCACAAATCCAAACGATGGGCTCCTTGCTCTCCACCTCCAGTCATGGATTCTGAATCCTCTAGCTCTGAAGATGAAGCTAGCAATGTAGATTTGGATCCTGCCCCTCAATCTGTGGTTCCTTCCACCGATGGACTGGCGCATTCCTCTGATATAGCCTTCGCCCAGAAACGCGCCCATATGACCTCCTCCTCTGATTCAGAAAAGGAGGCCCCCCCCTTGGAGAACCCCAGTCTTCAAGTTGTTGTTGCTCATTCGCCCTAGGATGGGTGGGTCGAAGTCAAAAAAAGGAAAGGGAAAATGTTGCGTGTTGAGACTTCTGCCCATTCTGGGTAGAGTTCAGTCTTTTAGCTTTCCAGTCTTTGGTTGTATTTCTTTGCAAGATTCACTTCTTCTCCGGAACCAAGGTTGATAGTCCTATCATTTCTGACTGCCAGTTTTCTGTCTCTCTTGATTGTATCATCATTTTGTATCATATTTTTGCTTAATAGAATTAGTCCAATTCAGAAGAAAAAAAAAAAACAATTTGAATAATTAATGATAAATGAGGGTGGGTACATTGCCAAATTTTTTCTTTAAATGGAATCTGACATCGTCAACACAATAAGAGGATTTGATGAACTAGTGGGTGATTCCTTTGTAGTTTAAAAAGTGTTGAGATTTTTTCTTGGCATATTCAATGCAAAAGAGTCAACCATTGAGGAGATGCAATATCTTAACACATTAACATTAGATAAATTGCATGCAACATTGAAAACCTATGAAATTAGAACCTCAAAAGGAAAATATGCATCAAAGTAGGTAGCCTTCAAAGATGATTAGAAGAGAAAGGAAGATAAATAATACTTGAGCTATGAGTTTGATGAATAAGAGGAAAAGTTTGTCAAAATATTGAAGAGAGGATGTAGAAAGTGCAAAGGTAAGTTACCCTTAAAATGCTCTAATTGTGGAAAAGTAGGTTATTATGCATCTAAATTTCCACATAAGGAAGAAAGAATGAATATGATCATAAAGAAAAGAATAAATATAGGAAAGTAATGAATAAAATAAGGTTCAAGAAGAAGAGATTACTTCAAATAAATTTGATGATTACTATGAAGAGCATGGCATAAGAAGTCAATTCACAATTGCAAATGCTCCACAATAGAATGGCATAGTTGAAAGAAAAAATGGGTTATTACAAAAATTGTAAAGAGAAATTTTTGATGAGAGAAATATTCCAAATACATTTTGGGTTGAATTTGTTAATACAATAGTGAAAATTCTAAATAAATCTCACTTTATTCCAAATAGTGACAATACCCCCTATGAGCTATGGTATGGAAAAACAACCACAATAAAGCACTTCAAAGTTCTTGGAAACAAGTGCTACATCAAGAATAATGATGATGAACTTAGTAAGTTCAATTCCAGAGCTTATGAAGGAATATTTTTAGGGTATTCAAATAAGAGCAAAGGTTAAATATGTTACTATAAAATACTATGCAAAATAGTTGACATCATTGATGTGAGAGTGGATTAGGATTTACCTCTAAAAAAAGTAACTAATATATATCATCCCACCTGATTATACCAATGAGGAAGGTGAAGCTGAACATCTTGAAGAATCAAGAGAAGAAGAAGAAAATGAAGTAGAATGCGCTCACCAAAAATTTCCTCAAGGTATTTACACAATCATGTCCAAACTTGAAGAAGAATAATAAACACCTCAAGTCAATCACATGTTGCTATGTTGTCCATGATTAATCTTAAATATTTTTCTCAAGCAAGCTAAGATGAGCATTGGATAAAACCCATCAACGAAGTGTTAGATCAAATTGATAAAATCAAACTTGGAAACTAGTTCTAAGACCATCAAACAAAAATTCTATTGGCACAAAGCCGGTATTTAGGAAAAATAAATAAATGAGGATGGGCACATTTTGAGAAAAAGGAAAAATTAGTATGTAAAATCCATGCTTAGATTGAAGGAATTGATTTTGATTAAAATTTTACTCTTGTGGAAATATTAGAGGCAATTAGAATGTTTCTATCGTTTTCTTATCACAAGAACTTCAAAGTTTACTAGGTGGATGTAAAATCAACATTCTTTAATGGTGAGCTTGAAGAGGAGGTTTATATTGAACAACCTACATATTTTCAGTTGTTAGACAATAATTAGGTGGTGTGTAGGCTGGAAAATGCATTGTATTTTCCTTTTTGTAAATTAATATTGTATAATGTCACAAAATCATGATACCAAAATACATCAGTCAAATAGCCAGCCTAAACATGTCCTTTAGTAGGTGGTCTCCATCTTTGCAGTGGGAAGCTATGTATTTTTTACCGCATACCTATAAATAATTGGTCCAATATTCTAATAATATTATAAGCTTTATCAAAACTAAAGTATATACTACCAAATTAAAAAACAAAATATTACAAACAAGTATTTCACAAATTAGGCGTTTGATGAAGTAACAAGTGTTAGGTCCTTTGCACTGGAGCCTACATTTGACAGTGGAACAAGGACACATTAGATGTGGTTCTAAATATGCTCTAGCCTAGCATCATTATTTCTAGGCACGCCCTTCAATTTCTCTGGACACACTTAATGTCTTTAAGGCTTACAAATATGTTATATCTTTCTTCCTGCTTTTCTGTCAGGACATGTTGTAAGTAGACAATAAAAAGAGAAAGAACATGATACATTTGAACCAGCAAGAACATACATGTACGAGAATACATGGATAAATATATATTGGGAAAGGAATTCCAATCCAATTTGCATTGAACTTAGTGTATACTTATACATGAGAGATGTAGTTGGAGTGATTGTAACCGCTCTCAACCACCTATTTGCTTTATCTTTTTACATTTACCAAGGTTTACTGACATTTAATCATAGAATATGATAACACCTTAAGCCTAAGAGGCCCCTCAAAATCTACCCCACCCTCAATGCCTTGCTCGTCCAGAGCAAGGATGCAAAATTTCTTGAACCATTGCTCTCTCCAAAAGTGTCCTTATATTACATTGACCATGCATACTTGTCTGCATAGGTAACTCAGTTAGAAAAACCACTAGTTGGATAGACCAATGCATGTATACAAGGTTTACTGTGATTTCTTCATATCCGATTACCACTTCTTGTAAATGTCCATTGTTCACATCCTATGTGATCTTCTCAATCATCTAGGCTGCTACTCCAACAACGAACCGTTGACAACTCCTCTCCACTCCGGGGGCGTCCTCTTCAATCTCTCTATGGATGAGTCCAACGTGGGACTATCATTCCTGGGAGCTCTTCATTCAAAGATAAGTGAGTATCTTCCAAACAACCATCTTTCATTTTCCCTCTATCACAATGCAATATCCATTATGTAATTTGTATTAGGGGGATTTGTCCTTGCAATGCTTTTGTGTGTTCTGTTTACATAATTCCCGATTCTTGAATATTTTTTATTTTGTTTGAAAAATTATATATCGTGTTTCTATGTCTTGATATCCTTTATATGATGTTGAAAATGGTTGTATTAACTAAGTCTGCAAGTTTATTTATGAAGTGCAAATCTAACACTAAACGCACTAAACTTTTTGATGTCGGTCGAGTTTTTTACAATGGGTTTCAATATAAGTTGATATCATAAATGGATTGTTTATTTTAATTACAAAGTGGAAAAAAACCTACCTCCAGAGAGTCTCAAGTTTAACTTTCCCATGACTTCTCACTCTAATGACTGACTTAAATATTCAATCAACAACTTGACTCAACCACCTTTCATAAACAATAAATTCGTTAGATATTTATTTATTAATTATGGACTCAACTATTTTTTTACAAATACAATGCACCATATGTTGTAATAAATACCCATTAAAACTTGACCTGTACAAGATCACATCAACCATATTCGCTAATATAATAATTATCATATCAATCTCCATTTGTAGGGATCGAATCTTTATAATGAGCTCCAAGTCTCTCTATGTGCCTCTTTATGTATAAGACATTGAGGAATAGGATGCAAGTCAACACATTACAATAATGGGTAGTTTCAATAGTGAAAGTCATTTTTATACCAATTTAATTAAGTGCATCCTAGCACTGGAAATACATGCTTGAAATAACCTTTACATTCATGTCAAGAAAAATATTAGATATCTATTTGACGCGACTGAAATATGATATAGTCGACAAACTCAACTAAATTGATATGTAGAACAATCGCTCTCTTTGTCATGGTCAAATTTGCTGGTCATTCGATTAATTCAATAAGATTGACTAAATGGCCTAGTCAACTTAGTCAACATAGATTTTCTTAGTTATATTCCAAAATATAACTCTATGATTATGAAATGCAAGTCGACTCTCCAAATCAACTTTAGTCGAAAATAAAACTTATTGTGTTGATTCTATACAAACATTGTTTGGAATTCGTCCAATCAACCTCTCGATTCAGACCTTATTTGGCTCATCGTGGCCCCAATATCCTTTTGATGTCATCCCCTTTACACAAGGAATGTTGCTCTCTTCTTACACACAGTCAACATGAAACAACAATTATCCACTAGGCCCCTTGTGCAACAAATGCGTGTTGAGAATGCAACAAGATGATGAGCTTAGTGAAATGAAGTCGCCTTCACTAAGTGGGCCCGCAGGCTATTTTTGGCGCAAAGTCTATTTTTAGACATAGGATCATGTTCTATGAGTTGCAGGATGCTATTTGTGGATGGTTGGTCAAGTCGGGAAAAATAGATGGACTTCTATTTTTAGACATACTGGGCAAAATCCATTTTTAGATCGTCAGTCTAAAAATAGATATGTCGAATATTATTAGCTCTTAATAATATTTGGACTATAAACATTATCTTATCCTCTTGCAGCACTTCAGTTTGAGCTATGGATGTGGCACATGCAGCTGACAGAAGGAATTACATTATTCCTAGGGTTTAGTTGAGCTATTGCATGATGGACTTCAGTTAGAACTCAGGTGATTGAGTTTGGTGGAGTTGATTGAGGAGTTGATGGAGTTGTGTTCAATTTGACTCAGTTAAACATAGTTGAACTAGTTGTGTTTAGTCTAACTGATTAATACACTAGTGATGAGTGGTGTGAATTAATTATTAATTAATCCACTAATTATTAACTCATAAATCAACTAAAGAATACATCAGTTAACTCAAGTGCATGGACAGTTCAGTGGAGACTAGTGGAGGAGGTAGGTGAAAGAGCAGGTTGACTATCAGTTGTGACTATACTAGTGCATGAGATTTGCACACACATTGATTGAGATTTCCAATGAGGATTGCGCAGTTGAGACCAAGGGGATTTGAACTTGGATCTCACAATTATCCATCTTGGATTGCACAGTAGAGGCAGGCTAACAGGTGGAGGAGATTTGAACATGTGACTTGTCAGATCTGAGCTTGTGTAGTGTGTAACAATTGGAGATAGTGCTGAGAGCTTGTGAGGAGTTTGTACTATGATTGTTACATGTTATCTATCATTATAATATACAGATAGTTGGGGGTTTTCAGCTTTAAGCTTTCCCATAAATATTGTGTTTATATGTGTGATTGTTTATGGTTTTAATGTGCGCATGCGATTGTTTATTTTCCGCAAATTGATGATCAATGGTAGAAGAGGTTATGTATTATGCATGAAGATTAAATAGTGTGTCATCAGGATAATCTCGGTGAATAAGTTATCTATTATTCAAATTTCTACAATGCGCTCTCTCACATAGTTAACATGAAACAACTCTCCACTTATGTGTCGTGACACATGACACTTTAAGTATCGCATTTTCAGCATGTAAATTCTAAACGCATTGTCCTGTTAGTTACACACCTAATCCATCCATTCATGGTAAGCTCAATGACATAAGACCATATCTTGAGTGTTGTGCAGGATCTTCAAGATTAGGTATCTTCTTGGAGTTGTAATTATTTTCCTCCGGAAATGCAACCTACGAGATTCTGGGAAATGAATCATATATTCATCCCTCACAACATGAGTTACTATAGCAAGTCATCTGGCATCCTGATTCATCATTACCCATGTGCTCATGGCTCGACCATTACTGTTATATCTGGTGGCATCCTTAAGAATCTAGTCAAGACTAATATGTTTTGTCCTTCAAATTTTCTTTCATCTCATTTTTAATTTGTATATTTTCAACATTAGTGTTGGCAATATCAACTTTCATTTCTCAAAGATGTGCGCATCCTTGAATTTTGTGCCATACTTAGACAGGCAGTTAGGAGTCCACCATTGACAGAAATTTTTAATAGTAAGGATATTTTCTTTCTATTTTACTTTCAAAAAACAACCATAATTCTCCACAAGCGTGAGCACTGTGTTCTTAATGAATTTCAGAATGTGAGAGCCAATATGTACAGTTAGGATCCTCTTTTATAGGTTTATTTATAATAGTGGGATCTCTTTTTCTTGTAGATTTTATTGCATCCTTCTTGCAAATTTCAATGTATAGAGTCAGAGTTGAAGCACATCATCTATGGTCCATGAGCATTGCAAAAAATATTGAACTTGTAGCTTCTTTAATTAATACATCGTCTTTGTTTTTCTCTTCAACAGGTTCCTTCCACCTCCATTCGTTGTTGTTGTTACGCAGCCAAATTGAGAGGCAACGATGCCATATGTTGTAAGCAGATTGTAAATAGAGCAATAATAAGCTACATTTGAACCCGCAAGAATGTACATGTATGAGAATACATAGACAAAGATATATTGGGAAAGGAATTCCAATCCAAGTTTGCATTGAACTTAGTGTATACTTAAACATGAGAGATGTGTTTGGAGTGGTGTACCCACTCTCAACCACCTATTTACTTTATATTTATATATTTTCCAAGGTATACTGACATTCACTCATAGCATATGATGACATCTTAGGCCTTAGAGGCCCCTCAACAAGCCCTATCCAACTAGGTTTTCATTTTCCAATATAATGTTAGGGCACTAAAATACCACTTCCTCCTTCCCCTGGTATGAACAAGGTCAAGAATCCATTATCTAACTTCTTCCATGATCCCAAAATATGAAAAATCCCACCTATATCTATAGATATTATAGTTTCAAGTTGATGAATTTGTTTTCTAGTCTCAGGAGGGACGACTAAATGAAAAGTTTAAGAAGCCTCCTTGACTTGCTGTTGGGTCACCCTTTGGTATTGCATATTAACTAACAAATTGAATTTCTTGAAATCTACATAGGTTGGGAGAGTAAGAGAGGTTTGTTTGCAGGAGTGAACCAAAGCTAGAGCCTTCATCCAGATAGAGTTGAGGGGACATAGAAGGATCAGGGCTCAATGCAAGCATAGGATAAACCACCACCAGGAAATAAGGCAACTCTAATACAAGTATGGAAAAATTAAATTAAAATAAAATCCACCATAGTACAAGGGAAATACCCTATGACTGAAACTACAAAGAAAAACCACACTCAATACCATAGGAAACCATATAAGATTACAACCATACTAGTGTTAGGAACCAAAAAGAGAACATGCAAATTTTATGAAAATCGTTATATGAATTTAGATGTTACTTGGGTCATGATGGCTACTAAACACCGATAGTAAGAAGTTGGAGATCAAGACCCCTGCATGACAGTTATTGTGTGAGTGTCCAATAAGCCTTGGTATGTTGTAGGATAATATATATTTTTTTATGCAATATTCCATATTCTTGTGCCCCTCGCGACTAGCATTGAGTTCCTCCCCACACATCCTTCTTGCAGATTCCCTATGATGTCAATTATCCTGAAATCTATGCTCGAGGGAACCAAAAAGTATGTTCTTATTTACATTTGAAGCCAACAAATTACAAGCTTCTCATTATTAATTTGGGTGTTATACCATACCATCTTCTCTGTGACCTTAAGTTGTTTCCTCTCAACTCTAGTACGCCTCCATACTCGCTAACCCTCCTCCCTCCTATGCACATCGTGGTCCATGGTGGGTGAATAAACCTTTACTTTCATGCTTGTGCATGCATGGGGGTGGTCATGTCACCCCCTCCATTTAATGCATAAATTTTCTCAAGGTGGTAGGCACGACCCCCAACCCCATTACAATCCTCGAATAACATTCCCATAAGGAAGGCTTATCCCTCGATAACAACCTCCCTATTGAGGGAAGTTTATTTGCTTCCAAAATATCGTGTGTATTTTTTGTCCCAATATAATTGGGTTTCTCGAGGCCAACCTGCATCAAAACATTTTCCTATTTGAATGCTTCCCAAGTTAGCCAAGAAATCTACAATTTTATTGTCAGTTCTCTGATTATGCGACATGGTAACATGGTTGAGGGATATAATCAACAATTTAATTTGGAAAATCAAGTTGATGAGCCTCTAACTTGTGGAGAGTTTTTCTAATGGAGCACCTCAGGATTAACTTTTGAGCTTGTCTTGATGAACAGTTGAGAATCTGCATCTATTTGTAGCTTCGAGTAGCTCACCAAAACTACCAACTTGAGGCCCCTTTCTAAAGCTAACATTGTTACCGATGAAATAGGTAACCTAACCTCAAAACGGTAACTCTAGCCCAAAAAGACTCAAACAACATGAAAAAACACCCCAAAAACAAAACAAAAAAGTGTATTCTAGAACGCACTTGGTTTTTTTTTAAGGTCAAATTTCAACATTTTATAAAATTATGCTAAAAACAAAATTGTTTCTTGAAAAAAGGATTGAAAAAACACCCTCAAAACAAAACCAGTTGATGCTGGAATAACAAAATAAAAATAAAATTGTGTCATATTTTTGACATTTTTAAAAATAGAAATAACATTTTTTAATTTTTAAAATTCAAACATTAAAAAAAACCTAAAATTTAAGAAAAAAAATAAATTTAAAAAATAAAAACATTTTAAAACTTAAAATTTAAAAATATATAGGAATAAAAAAATAAAAATAAAAATAAAAATTCAAACATTAAAAAAACCTAAAATTTAGGAAAAAAATTTAAAAAATAATTAAAAAAAAAAATAAAAATTAAAGATTAAAATTTCAAAATATATAGAAATAAAAAATATATATATTAAATTAAAAAAAAAAAACAAGTTAAAAAAAGAAAGAAATTATAAAAAATAAAATATAGAAATTAAATTTAAAAAAAAAAAATGTTTATTAAATTAAAAAATAAATAAATAAATTTTAAATAAAAAATTAAATTTAAAGAAATATATTAAATTTTAATAAATTTAAAACCTTAAAAAAAAAATTAAAAAAAAAAAAAAAACAGCATTGAAATTAAAAACAAAAAAATTAAAAATTAATTAAAAATAAAATAAAATATAAATATTAAATTTAAAAAAAAATATATTAAAAAAACAAATTGATTTTAAAAAATAAATTAAATTTAAATTATAAAAAATAATATATATATATATATATATATATATATATATATATATATATATATATATATATATATATATATATATATATATATATATATATATATATATATATATATATATATATAAAACTTAAAAAATATTAAATTTTAATAAATAAATGAATAAACAAATAAATTTTGAAATAAAAAATAATAAAATAAAATAAAAACAACATTGTTAAAACGAAAAGTTAAAAAACTTTAAAAATCAATTAAAATTGAAAAATTGAAAAAAAATAAATTAAAAAAAATATATTAAATAAAAAATAAAATAAAAAACAAATTAATTTGAAAATATTAAGTTTAAAAAAAAAATAATAATAATAATAATAATAATAATAATTTTAAATATACAATTTTAATTGAAATAAAAAAAATACAAAAAATTTATGTAATTAAAAAAATAATAATAAAAAATTTAAAATTTAAAAAAATATTAAATTCAAATAAATTTAAAAAAAAAAAAAACAAAATTTACTAAATTTTAAAAAATTAAATGAAAAAACTAAACATAAAATTTAATAATAAAAAATATATATATGAAAAAAATTACAAAAAAAAAAATCAATTAAATAAAAAAAATACAAAATTTAATAAAAATTATTAACAAAATTTAGAAAAAAAAAAATTAAAAACAAAAAAATGAATAAAATTAAAAAAAAAACAAAACAAAACAAATTAAATTTCAAATATAAAAATTAAATTAAAAATAATAATAATAATTTTAAATTTTTTGAATTAAATATTTTAAAAAAAATGAAAAAAATAAATATTAAAAAATAAAAAGTAAAAAATAAAAATTTTGATCGTGCTGGTGTTGCCAATCGGCTCCTGCCCAAGTGGCGGTGGAGGTCGGCCGCTGGGCAAGAGGCCGATTCCGGAAATCGCCCTCCCATTGCGGGAGTGCGATTCCCGGAATCGGCCTCAGGGCGATTCCCGAAATCGACCTCCCGCCGCAGGAGGGCGATTCCCAGAATCGGCCTCCCGCAGCGGGAGGGTAATTCCCGGAATCGGCCTCCCACCATGGGAGGCCGATTCCTCCCGTCGCTAGAGGGCGATTCCCAGAATTGGCCTCCCGCCCAGGTGGTGGCGAAGGCCAGCCGTTGGGTAGGCGGGGGGCTGCATGAAGCCTCCCCACCCGCCCAACGGCCGGCCTCCACCGCCACCTGGGCGGGAGGTCGATTAGCAGCGCCACCACGATCAAAAAATTCTTTTTTATTTTTATTTTTTTTAACTTGTAATATATATATATATATATATATATATATATATATATATATATATATATATATATATATATATATTTTTTTTTTTTTTTTTTTTTAATTTCATCTTTTTTACCTTTTTTTTTTTTAAATTCAAAACATTTAAAATTATTTTTTTTTAATTCAAATTTTTTATTTTAAATTTAATTTGTTTTAATTTTTTTTTGTTTTTTTTTTTAAATTTAATATTTTAGATTAATTATTTTTTTTAAATTTAAAATTTATTTATTAAATGTATTAAATTTTAATTTAATTTAATTTTTTTTTTAATCTTTTAGTTTATTTAGTTTTTCATTTTTAAAATTTATAAATTGTTTCATTTAAAAAAAAAAACAGTAAATTTATGGATATTTGTTTTTTAATTATTTGCATGTGGTTTTTTTCATTTTTTTTTTTTTTTAATGATAGTTTTTTTTATTTTAATTTTTTTTTCAACTTTAAATTTTGTTTTTTTGGTTAATTTTAAAATTTGTATTTTTGTTTTCTTATTATTATTTTTTTTTTAATTTAAATTTTTAAATTTAATTTTTTCTTTTATATATATATATATATATATATATATATTTTTTTTTTTAATCTAAATTTTAATTTTGCAATTTAAATTTTTTTTTTTTTTTTTTTAATTATATGGTTTTTTTAATAACTTAGAAAAAAATGTTTTTGGTGTTTTTTTTTTAATTTTTTTGGTTAATTTTTGTTTTTTTCTTTATATTATGTGTTTTTTTTCAAATTTTGTCATTTCTTTTGATATAATTTTCGAATTTTTATTTATTTATTTTTTAACGAGTTAAATTTTTTTATTTTTTTTACATTTTTATTGGTTTTTTTTATTGTTTTTGTATATATATTTTTTATCTAAGTTTTGTGTTTTATTACCAACATGAAAATCACCACTCTAAAAAAAAAGGTTGATGCTGCATCAATACATTTCAAAATTAGCATGAAAATCACCACTCTAAAAAAAAAAGTTGATGCTACATCAATACGTTTCAAAATTAGCATGAAAATCACTAACATTTTAAAACAAATATTCATACTTCATAAATAAAAATATTAGTGTCAAAAATGTGCTAAAAAAAAAAGGGTGATTCTGCATCACCACTTTTTAAAATCGGGTGCTTTTTATGCTACCAAAAAAAAGTAGGTAACAATGTGGTTACCTATTTCATCGATAACAGTGTTAGCTGGGAAATCATCTTTATTATTACAAGATATACCACAATATATCACATAGATTTCTACTAAAGTATGTTCTTGGTCTCGTACCAGACCTCCATATCCAACTAGTCCAGGATTACCTTTCAAAGTTCCATCAAAGTTGAGTTTCACAAATCCCTTAGGAGGGGGAGACTAAGAAGTGGGCAATGAATTTTGTGGAGAGGGTAGATTCCATGAAGCAGGGGCTACCATTGAGGGATAAAGATCAAGCTTGCTCAGAATAGTTTCTTCCTGAAGTGAGGTCATCGAGTCATCTTGATACCAAGTCTCAACTACGATGGTTTCCTGGATGTTTTGTCTAACAACGTACCAAAATTTGTTTTCAATCTACTCTTTATCCTTATAAATTTTGTTGAAAAATTCAGCAAGAAATTCTCAATTTCATTTTTCCTTGATTAAATTGAGAAAATTTGAATTTCCACATTAGTAGACAACTTGGATGATGTTAACTTGCGTGACATGGCTTGTGTCACCTAGTTTACTCGGTAAATTCGAGTTGGAGAAGTTATAGTTTCGTTAAGCATGTTTGATTGCTAATTTGTAGCAACCAAGGTTAGTTATCTAAGGTTGTTTTCGGTTAAACTAGTTCCAACTGTTGTAGAAACTAGTGTAGGGTCAAGTTGTGCAATGGGACTTCAGTAAAACTTAGTGATCATCCAGTTAACTAATCAATCAACCAAAAATAGCTAGTGCATGCAGATAATTTGAGTTCCCTGGGCTTGGTGAAGATTCCAAGGAAGTGTAACATCAGTTGTAGACTAGTCTTGAGTGTACATGTGTTGCATGCAGTCATATGATCACCCTAAGGAATTCTGCAATTCAATTTGAGGAATTTCCTAAATAATAAGGGCATAATTCCTAAAGGAACAAAGAAAGGAAATATGAGCTCAAGAAGAGGAAAATTTTGATAATTTTGGGTCAGATGCCTTCAATGAGCAGAGAGATAGGTTATCCACTTGTAAGATGTGCTCGGTTGAGAAAAGCAATTGTAATACATCTCTATTCATTTGATTAATGCAAACATATAGTGGGGTGTTTTTAGCAAATTTGTTTCCCCAAATAAAAATACTTGTTGCATATGTCGAATATTTTTTTTCTAAATTGTGAATTAGTGTCCTTATAGCAGTATAGTAGGTTTGTGTCTTGTGATTTTGATTAAAACATCATGATCAGTTGCAAATCTACAACCTAATTTCTACAAATTTGTTTATTCTGTTATTTCCATACAACCCACATGACAAACCCAATAGCTAGCATCCATGTTATGTTTATTACAGGATTGAACAATATGTTTGTTTTCCATTGTTCCATGGTTTCTATCAAATTGTGATGGGACCTATCGGTGTAGTCAAAGAGCTCCAAAATCTTATACCATATTGTGTTAGAAAACTTTCAATTATTTATTAGATTTACCATTGTTTCTTCTTGTTGCCTGCACATAGGGTAGAAAGACTCCCCTTGGAACCCCTTTCTCTGAATATGATCCCATGTCAAAATCCTTCACCATCCAACCATCCATGGAAATTTTGCAACCTTGGACCACAATCGGTTCATCCATATTCTCCTCCAGAGATGCTTTCAAGGAAAATTTTTATGACTAACAAGGAGTAAGCTTCCTTTAGAGTAAACATGTGCCTTGTTTGATAACGCAAGTGTCTAACTCTCTATTTAGAACATATTCATTTGTTAATCATAAGTAAAATAATAAAAATAGGTAGCAAAGTTATTAATATATAGGAAGTGAGTTTTTGATATTCTATAAAGGAAAATTTTCTAATGAATACATTTAATATTATTATATTAATATATAAGAATTTTATTGTTTGGACTTTCATAAAATAAAATAAAAACTAATTCTTTTTTTAAAATATAAAACTTCCTAAATAATTTATATGCTATAAAAAAAAATATACTTAATACTAAAATAAAAGTTGTTTTAAATGATTATAAACTTTATCAACAATGAATTTATTGATCTCTATGATAAAAAAATGAAGTGATTGATCTTCAGTGAGAAAATAAGTTCTCGATGGTACTACATTCAAATTTTGTCCTCTTTTTTAATAAGGAAATATTCAATAGGGGAGGGGCGATTTGTTTTTTTTTAATAAAAATAGTGTTTACTTAGAGTACTCAATGTTATTATTTTATTGAAATCACATTTTTTATTTTAAAAATATTATTTGTTGGATTGACTTTTTTTCATTTTTTTCTTGTTTTTTTAATATAATGGGAAAATGAATCATAATTTAGTTATCAAACTAGCAGTGAGGATAGTCATCATTAGTCAAGGAAAACCACCCCACTTGAAATTACCTGCAAGTAGTTTACAAGGGGTAAGACTTTCACACGTACTATGGTAGATTTGAGAGATACTCTAGATTTGAGAGATATATCTGATGCTACCTCATCACTCAAGAAAACTAAACACTTTGTCTAGATCCAAATGTATGCATCCTTGGCCTATCAAGTGTCCAAGGAATGAAATCTCAGATTGAGAAAACATGCACTTCGACTTCTTCAATAACAACCAATTCTTTCTCAGTGCCTCAAATACCAACACCAAGTGCCTCTTATGATCCTCCATTTTTTCAATGTAAACTACTATGTTCTCCAGGTACACCACCACAAACAAATTCAAGTATGGACACAAGATATTGTTCATAAAATTACAAAACCTCATCATTATCATTGTCTTCTTCTCATCTCCCTTTCCTATCTGTACTTGATACTATCCATGCCTCAAGCCTCAAGTCAAGCTTCGAAAATACTTATGTATTCACAAGCTTATCAAAACAATCTACTACAAGTGGAAGTGGATATTCATTCTTGATTGTCTTCTTGTTCAAAGCATGATAGTCACAAAACATTTGCAACTCACTCATGTCCTTCTTCTTCCGAAATAATGCTGGCGCACCATACGAGGACCGTGAAGAACGTATGAAGCCTACAACAACCAACTCTTTCAATTGGTGCTTCAAATATTCTAACTTTGTCCTAGATAAACAATAAGGAGATTTTGATGGCGGTTGCTTCCCCGACTCTAGCTAAATATGATGGTCCACTGCACATCTTGGAGGAAGTACTTTTAGCAATTCCTTAATAATCAGATTTTCATATGTGTCTAATACATCATAAATATTGGCTGGAATAGGCATCCCCATCCCATCATCTTCCCCAATCTCTCTAATGACGGTCGCATATATCTCAACATCCAATCTCTACATCGCCCTACTCATACTTAGTGTAGAAATGTGTTGCACCTTTACCTCCCTCCTTTGCAGATAGGTAGGAAAATTCCAAATATTTTAGCCACCAATCAAAACTATCTCATCATAGAACAGTATCACAGCAACTTTGTTACCCTTGAAAAATTATTTCCCCAATATCATGTCAAAGTTATTAATCTTTGTCATCGTGAAGTATAAACAACTTTGTCAATATGCAATTCGAACCATCACATCACTTTCCAATCCCAACACTCTAGCCCTCGATTTCACTTCCTTGACCTCCAATCTCTTGGGGTGAGCTTCAGCCCAACTTATTTCGCGAGACCTATCTTCATAAAATTATGCGCGGCACCTGTGTCCACCATAGCTTGGACGACCCTCCCATGGATCTCCAAATCAATGAAACCCAAACTATGCAACCAACCATCCTTTCCCTCAATAACACTAGTATGCATACATACATTATTTCCATTGCACTTCATTGCATCTGCATCTTCACTAGCTCTGATACCATCAATCACTTCCCTACAATGATTGCACCACCGTGGGTGTGTGGCATTGACAAGGTTCATCGTATTGTTATAAACAACTAACCATTACCTAGCTTTCAGACTATGCTTACACTCTTCTTTAACTTAGTTACAAATTCTTATTTATTATATGTTAAGTGTTATGTGTAGAAAACGTAAACTTGAACATAAATCATGAAGCAATGTGATATCAATATTAACCAACAAGCCGTACCAATAGAATATCAAGTAAATTAACATCGTTTTAATTAAACTAGTTTGTGTACATAAAATGGCAGGTTCTCCAAAGAGGGTCACAACACTCCGTTTATAATTTCATAATACAATAGTCCTTTACAGCCTGAACGAGGGAACCCCTTAGCTTTCCCAACATAGAAATCTCAACATAAATTGCATATTTCCTTTCCCACCTTGGGTAGGAGCATTCCCATGTGCACTCCTATATTTTATTTCCTACTCACTTGCTGCCTCAAAACACTCTCAATATCGCATACCTTCACCTTACAAACTTATGTTACGATATTCCTTGTGATGATGGTTTGTCTCCATGCCTTAGCGTATATTTATATCCAAATTTCCTCATCGTTGGGGCACCCTTGCATGGGCTGATTCCCTCCCAACATGTCGAGCCGACGCTTCAAATTAGATTTGTGGTCGCATGCCCATCACCTTGCCGTGTATGCCAAGAAACGCCCTGCACGATGTCTGGGCACCCCACCTTAGTGTGGGCGCGCCTATGGACGCAACCATTCTCGAGTCCTGCCGACACAATGACCGTC
This sequence comes from Pinus albicaulis, assembly GCA_034641835.2. Lineage (NCBI taxonomy): Eukaryota > Viridiplantae > Streptophyta > Pinopsida > Pinales > Pinaceae > Pinus > Pinus albicaulis. Next base: position 344,916,780 of record CM076578.1, on the reverse strand, counting down.
AAGCCAACCACATTACTTCTCCAACTCACACTCCACCCGAGTTGTGCGCTCACCGACCGATGAAACGCACCCACACTCCACACTTGTCGCCTTGGTTTGACTTGGGCGCGCATGACCTCAACTCATCATGGGATCTCAAGGGCACCCATTTGGGTTCTTGACTTGCCTTGGGGTGGTGATACCACTCAGGGTCTTGACATGCATTGATATTGGAACTCCAAACAAAAGAAAAAATAAAAAGAGAGAATTGGAGAGGAACAAAGATATTCATTGTTGTTAATGAATTGGAATTTTTAGAAGCTTGATCTTAATTTGACAACGAACTTTAGAGACATACCATTTTTATTCTACAAAGGATCCATGTTAGCAAGATAGACTAGCCATATGTCTATAATTTATGATTCATATAGTATCAAAGCCCAAGTTGGAAAATACTTGGTGAACAACTTGTATGGTAAACACCCATAATAGGTTCCAAGCAAGTGGAAAAGCATTTCTATGAGGTCTAGAGAGGAGTAAAAGACCCAAAATGGTGGTACTTCTTATGAAGAGCATGATGAATAATATTTGTAATTCAAGTTTACGTGGTTGGGGAAGAGATTTTTCGCATTGACTAAAATGGTAACACTATTATTGGTCATGAAGGATAAGGAAGGATACCCAACAAAGACTAAGCATGAAGAAGAAACAACTTACCTAGAATATTCCAAAGGCAAGAGGCTTGGAGACTCAAGTAATACTAACAATGTGCCTTCATCTTCCAGTATTTAATCTAAAGTTGAAGAAAAACTTGAAATACCAACTTATGATAGTCAAGTTAATGATGAAAACTAGCTCTGGTGATTAGATGATTTGGTCTCATTCAAAGCTGGATGATTGGGAAAAATATCCTAGTGGGCATCAATTATGTTTATGGCTAAGGGGAAATTGGCAAAGGCAATGGAAAAGGATTTGGAAAGGAAAAGGGGCATTAATTGTATTTTATTTATGAAAATAAAGGAAATTTGGAGAAAAGGGAGGTGAAAGGTCACAATTTCCATGTGAGAAGGAAAATGAAGGAAAATAATTGAAAATGGAAGAAAATAGAGGCATCATCAATAAAAATACCTCAAAGAATCCGTTGGGAGCCTTTTGTCAGTTCATTTTTTGAATTAGTATGAGAGAGGAGAAGAGCACCAAGAGGAGAAGGAAAGAAAGCAAGAAAAGGAAGGACAAGGAAAGCAAGGATCAATCAAGGAAAAGTTGGATGAAACATCTTCAATAGGAATACTTGCAGATAATAATTTCCATGTGTGATTTCCTAGCTAGTTTTGACATGCATGGAATGTGCATGTTGGTATTTGGTTCTTTTGTTGTCATTGGCATGGATTTTGTTAGGTTTTGACAGTGGAATTTAGCCTTGCCTTGCCATTTCTGGATAGACATGGTGTGATGGGACTTTTCTTGGTTTGAGCTTTAGATTTCCGGATTATTTTGGATCCAAGTGAGATGATCTTAGGAAAATTCCCAAATTCCTAGGAATACATTGACTAGTAATTGTGGGATACACAGTAAATATTGAGGGTGGAGACAAGAAAATTCCTTAAGGTATTAGAGAAGAAATTCTAAGGCATCCAAGCTCAGTTTGGTTTTGTGATCTTGGCATCGGTTCAGGTGAGATCACAGTATGATGAGGGTGGAGGTGGTTTGACCTTTATATTCCCTTGACTTTTAGGGATTGGTTTATCTGATGATATCTCACATTCATGCTTGGAATATGGCATGGGGATGCTTGGTTGAAAGAAAGATTTGGTTCATCCAATCTATGGTCGGGCGGTACGTGGAAGTTCAAACCTGGTTTAATTTTTCCTATGTTTAATAAACGCTCAGTTTCTATTTCTTTTAATGATTAAATTTACTTGTTATTATGTGTATTTAATGGATGTTCTCTCATTGCTATGTATCTAGTTATATGTTAGTTATAAGCATGGTTATTTGATAGTTCTTAGTCATGGCTCTTTCCATGTTTTTACTTGTAACTAAATGAATAATTAATGCAAGACCTAATTTATGTTTTGACAACTAATGCGAGAAGGCAATGATCCTTCTTGTTAAACCTCAGATAAGTTTTCATCCCCTTATGTTCAAAATTGCATTCATGACCTGTAGGTTGTATGTTTACCAAGTGTTTGACAAAATGTCAATCTTGGTTGGAGAGGGTCTAGTCAACTCCTTGATCAAGTTGGTTATCAAAAGCATTATCCTCATGTCTTTTATGAGTTCTATAAATTTCGTGGAGTTTTAGGAGTGACTGGGTCTTGGCCCTGGAAAATAGCCCTAAATTTCGTAGTTGTTGGCATAGCACTAGCAGAAAAAGTCTACAGCCACACTCAAACAGGCTCATCAGTGTTACTAGAGGGCTATAGTCACTGGAATGCATTGGCCAGGGAGTGAATCAGATTTTAGATCAGTGAAAAAGAAATTTATCTTATGGGTTGGACTCGTGGAGGGGTTGGGTTTCTCCTAGAGGTCTTGTAGCACCTAAGGGAAGTTAGTAAGGTTTCAAGTTTTCGACTCCATTTCTTTAAGGTTATATAGGAGGTTGAGTCTAATCATAGTGATCCACAGCTCATGTTTACTCCGGGTAAACCGGTGAAAGTGGCTAAATGTGGGAGGATGCATTACATATGAGTTGTTATGAAGCTGACAATAAGGTAAAGAAATCCAAAATCCAAGTCTACATAATATAATTTGAATCATTAATGATAAATGAGGGCGAGGACATTGCCAAATTTTTCCTTTGCATGGAATCTGATATTTTCAACACAATAAGAGGATTTGATGAACTTGTGGGTGATTCCTTTGTAGTTTAAAAAGTGTTGAGATCTCTTCCTGCCATATTCAATGCAAAAGAGTCAACCATTGAGGAGATGAAATATCTTAGCACAATAACATTAGATCACTTGCATGCAACATTGAAAACCTATGAAATGAGAACCTCAAAAGGAACATATGCATCAAAGGAGGTAGCCTTCCAAGATGATAAGAAGAGAAAGGAAGATACATAATACTTGAGCTATGAGTTTGATGAATAAGAGGAAAAGTTTCTCAGAAAATTGAAGAGAGCATCTAGAAAGTGAAAAGGTAAGTTATTCTTCAAATGCTCTAATTCTGGAAAAGTAGGTTATTATGCATCTAAATGTCCCCATAAGGAAGAAAAGAATGAATATGATCATAAAGAAAAGAATAAATATATGAAAGTAATGAATAAAAAACGGTTCAAGAAGAAGAGTTTAATTCAAATGAATTCGATGATTACTATGAAGAGCATGGGATAAGAAGGCAATTCACAATTGCAAATACTCCAAAAAAGAATGGCATGGTTGAAATAAAAAATGGGTTATTACAACAATTGGAAAGAGAAATTTTGGATGAGATAAATATTCCATATACATTTTGGGTTGAAGTTGTTAATACAATAGTGAAAATTCTAAATAAATCTCACTTTAGGCCAAATAGTGACAAGACCCCCTATGAGCTATGGTATGGAAAAATGACCATAATAAAGCACTTCAAAGTTTTTGGCAACAAGTGATACATCAAGAATAATGATGACAAACTTAGTAAGTTCAATTCCAGAGCTTATGAAGGAATATTTTTAGGGTATTCAAATAAGAGAAAAGGTTACATATGTTACTATAAAAAACTATGCAAAATAGTTTACATCATTGATGTGAGAGTGGATTAGGATTTACCTCTAAAAAAAATAACTAATATATATCATCCCACTTGATCAGACCAACGAGGAGGGTGAAGCTGAACATCTTGAAGAATCAAGAGAAGAAGAAGAAAATGAAGTAGAGTGCACTCACCAAAAATTCCCTCAAGGTATGTACAAAATCATGACCAAACTCAAAGAAGCCTAATAAACACCTCTAGTCAATCACATGTTGCTATGTTGTCCATGATTAAGGCTTAAATATTTTTCTCAAGCAAGCTAAGATGAACTTTGGAGAAAAGCCATCAATGAAGAGTAAGATCAAATTGAGAAAATCAAACTTGGGAACTAGTTCTAAGACCATCAAACAAAAATGTCATTGGCACAAAGTAGGTCTTTAGGAAAAAAATAAATGAGGATGGGCACATTGTGAGAAAAAAGTACAAATTAGTATGTAAAATCCATGCTTAGATTGAAGGAATTGATTTTGATTAAAATTTTACTCTTTTGGAAATATTAGAGGCAATTAGAATGTTTCTAGCATTTTCTTATCACAAGAACTTCAAATTTTACTAGGTGGATGTAAAATCAACATTCTTGAATGGTGAGCTTGAAGAGGAGGTTTTTATTGAACAACCTAAAGGTTTTCAGTTTTCAAACAATAATTAGGTGATGTGTAGGCTATAAAATGCATTGTATTTTTCTTTTTGTAAATTAATATTGTATTATCTCACAAAATCATGATACCAAAATACATTAGTCAACTAGCGAGCCTAAACATTTCCTTTAGTAGGTGGTCTCAATCTTAGTGGGAAACTAGGTATTTTTTACCACCTACCTATAAATAATTGGTCCAAGATTCTAACAGTATTAGAATAACTGGTCCCTTCTGATGTGTTTTTTTTGTCTAATGGACTGTCTGCCCAATCTGCATCCGTGAAGCCTTGAAGCTTCACTCCCTCTATCTGTCTGTACCATAATCCATACTCTGTAGTGCCCCTGAGATATCTCAAGACATGCTTCCCCGCCTTCCAAAAGAGCTTGGTCGGCTTAACCATAACTTGACTCAACTAGTTAACTGAGTATAAAATGTATGGTCTGGTGTTCACTAAGTACATCAGTGAACCCACTAGCTGCCTGTAAACAATAGCGTCAACTACTTCTTCTGAAGTAGCATCCTCTTTCCTCCAATTTCCTGGAAGAGGAGTATCCATGGATTTACAACTCTCCATGTGAAACTTACCTAGAATCTCTTTGGCATACTTTCCTTGAGAAACAAATAGCTCACCATCCCACTACAATATTTCCAAACCAAGGAAATAGTGAAGGAGTCCCATGTACTTCATTTCGAACTCCCTTGCAATATCCTCCTTGCAAGAAGTTATCAACTGCTCATCACTCGTCAAAATTATATCATCAACATAATGTACGATAATAAAGAGCTTACCATCAACCACAATCTAGTACAGGTTCACGTCAGCTTCACTTTTGATGAAGCCCAACCCGATGAAATAGCTGTCAATCCAAGTGTACCAAGCATGAGGTGCTTGCTTCAACCCATACAATGCTCTCTTGAGTCGGCACACATGTAAATCACTGTCAAAGATATCGAAACCTTCTGGCTTCTGTACACTTCTTCCTCAATAACTCCATTGAGAAACGAAGTTTTTGCATCCATCTGATGAATGTGCCACGCCATCTACGCTGAGAGTTCAAGGATAGATCTAATCTATGAGTATCTTGCAACCGATGCGAAATTATCCTCGTAGTCAATCCCCTCAACTTGTGAGAATGCCCGGGCCACAAATCTGGCCTTGTACTTCTCCACACTCCCATATGCCACTTGCTTCACCTTATAGATCCATCTAGATCCAACCACTGATTTTTTGACTGGTCTTGGGACAACTTCCTATGCACTGTTCTTGATGATGGAGTCATACTCCTCAACCATAGCGTCAACCCAAATTGGTTGTTGTAGTTCTTCCTCAAAGGAAGATGGTTCTATCACAATACACTTGCTCATAAGAGCCATGTATCCAGTAAACCTATTTGGAGATTGTCTCTGTCTGTGCAGTGAAGTAGGTGCTCCTACATGCTTTGCCGCATCAAGTCTCAATCTATCAGCTTCTATGGTGCGCCTTCTACCATTTCTAGTTGATGGCTCTACATGAGTGTTTTTTGCCACTCCATGATCCTCCACATGTGGCTACTCCACATCTTGAGGTTCATTCTTTGGAACCAAGAGTTCCTCATCTACATGCAAATCCAGCTCCCTCTCAAGGGACAATCACATGGCTTTCTCCTCATCAAATTTTATATCTCGTCTCACAACATTCATCCTGCTATTTGGAAAATACACCCGATAGTTGTGGGGAGTATTAGTGTACCCCACAAATATCCCAATCTCAATTGTTGGTTCGAGCTTCTTCCTAGCATATTTGGTCACATGCACATAAACAAATGAGCCAAAAATTTTAAAATATGAAACATCAGGTTTCTTACCAAAAAAATCCTCCTCTGGTGTACTCATGCCAAGTATCTGATGAGGACTATGGTTTTGCAAAAATACTATTGTGTTGCATGCCTCCACCCACAGATGCAACAGTAGGCCCTGATCATGCAGCATCACTCATGTTGTACCCACAATTGTTCTATTATTTCTTTCTACGACCCCATTCTGTTGTGGGTTATGAGTCACAATCAACTCTCTCTGAATTCCTTCTTTGCTACAGAAGTTCTTACATTCATTGGAGATGTACTCACCACCATTTTCGCTCCTAAGAGCCTTCACATGCTTCCCCATGTCTTTCTCCACCAATGATTTTAACTCAATAAATTTTGAGAATGTCTGATCTTTCTTATGCGTGAAGTAGATCCAACACTTTCTAGAAAAATCATCAACAAAGATCACATAGTACTTGTGCTTTGTTGTCGAAGAAGTAGAGAACGGTCCACACACGTCTGAGTGAACTCTCTCAAGGATTTTTTAAGCTCGGTTCTCCTTCTCAAGAACAGTGGCCTTTGCATACATCCCCATAGTACATCCCTTGCATGTTTCTAATTGCGCAAGAGTACCCTTGGGAAGACCCATATAAATCTATTGCATGACCTTCAAGGCTTCGTGGTGTAGATGGCCCAATCTCCTGTGCCATAACTCACCTTCATCCCTGATCACCACTTTGTACACCTTACCCATCAATGTTGCGCAACCATCTACATCAAGTTTATAGAGATTCTTCACACGAATCCCAATCTTCTTGGCTTGTCCTGTGGCTTTGTGTCGAAGGAAAGTTTTCCCTTCACTGAAAACCACATCATAGCCTCTATCCTCCAACATTTCGATTGAAACTAATTTTTTCTTCAAGCCTGGTACATGCATTACATATTTTAATAAGAAGGGTTTACCTAAATATCTCTGGAAGCTAACTGTACCAATCCTGGTAGCACTGTACTGGCCTTCATCACCCATTTCGATATGCATGTGGAGGTCCTTCTCCTCCAAGCTACTAAAAAGTTCTTTGGTTCTCGTCATGTGGAAAGATGCGCCACTATCCAAGTACCAAACTGATCCCATTGCACTTGGCACCATACATGCAATGAGCGAGAAGTCAAGCTCAAACTGTGAGGCCAAAGCCTCACCAGCTGCAGATCCTGAAGCCTTCTTGTTCTTATTCTTTTGTGGACAATTAGTGGCATAATTTTCATGCTCATGAAAGTGAAAACACTTCACCCTGGACATGTCGTGCTTCCTTCCATCTTTGTCAGACTCAGATTTGGAATAGGATTTCTTTCCTTTTCCCTTCTTCACCTTAGCAGCCAAAGCGCAATTTTCTTCATCATATGTTTTAGATGAAGATCCATCCCTATTATTCCGCCTGAATTATTCTTGCACCAAATCCAACCAAAGTCATTTCCAATCTGGCAACTTCTCCCTCCCATTGACAGAGTCCTTATAACTATGCCAACTCTTGGGAAGTCCTAGAAGAGCTAGGCTGGCCAATTCATCATCCGCAACAGTAATTTCGACGCTCCCAAGCTCATCCCGACATTGGACAAAATTTGTTAAATATTTCGGAATGGTGTTTCCTTTCTCCATTTTTATTTTCCTGAGCTTGTCCTTCAATGCCAATTTTCTATGATCACTGTTGCTCTGAAACAGATCTCTCAAATCTTTCCCTATTGCATATGGTGTCGCTTTGCCATGGAGACTTGAGACAATGTGGTCTCGTACTCCCCCCAGTAAAATCCTCCTCACCTTTGCAACCTTCTTTTTCCAAGCATCAAGATTTGCGGCATCTGTTGTAGCGGGTTTGGGAATGTCATTATCAATTAATTCTTTCAACCTATTGTCCTCTAGTACTGCCTCCATCTTATCTTTCCACCTAATATAATTGGAACTGCCCTCAAGTGCATACTCCAATCTCAAGCCATTGAAATCCATCTCGATCTTGATTCGCCTGTCACACCAAGAATACTTTTGCAAATTCGAATTCTATTCAGTCACAAACTCAACTTCTCCTCCACTATAGTGATTTCCTGTGCTTTGATACCAAGTAGAAATTATACAAACATATGTATATCAATGGATTCAATCCGATCAATAAATTTACTAAAGATAGATACTGAATCCTTCTACAAATAAATTGCGGAAAATAAACACGATCGCCAATCACAACACGTAAAGAAAGAATCAAATCAAACCACAACACAGGTATTTTCCCCGGGAAATCTTTCTACTCAAAACCCATCTATCTTCTATTGTATATTCACCATGGAATCATGAAACAATTACAATTCACTCCTCTCACAAGAGTCTCCTGCACTCTCACAACTTGCTCACACTGACCCGGACAAAATCGACCAACACTTAGCCAATTCTCAGCCTTTAATCAGCCTACCTTGCTTGCGCAATTCATGTGGAATGCAATCCCTATTCTTTAGGAATTTCAGCCTTCCAAAACTACGCAAGGATCATGGGAAATCCAATGGATTTCTGGTTACAAGCGAGCAACCTACTAATGATATAACTGATAGTTAACATCTCTTTAACCTTTGTCTCAATGGGTCTCCACTTGAACTGACATGTATGCATATATTAACATTAAATCATCAGTTGCATGGCAGATCACTAATTGTGAATTAAATATGATTTAATTCACTTGATCTCTCACTAGTGCAACAAACAGTTACAACTAGTTCAACTAACTTTAACTCACCTAACTGAGTTAACTGATTACTCATGCATTAAACTAATGCACTAACTGCAATTCGAACTCCAAAACTAATAGAATCACTCTGCATGCCTCACCAACCACCCTCAACTCGAAATTCATGAGCTAATTGAGTTTCTCACACTCAGTTAACTATTAAATTGATTATGAGATAAGATTACATTTTATTGTCCAATTTAATTAAGGAAAAATTAAATTAGACACTACACCAATTTATTAAATTAAATTGGCTTTCACACTAATGTATCCCTAGGACCTGTGGTCCTACACTAGTGTGTGTGCTGCAATTTCTTGTTGACCTTCAACAGTGTCCTGATTCATCATTACCCATGTGCTCATGGCTCAACCAATACTGTTATATTTGGTGGCATCCTTAAGAATCTAGTCATGACCAATACATTTTGTCCTTCAAATTTTCATTCATCTCATTTCTCCATTATAGATTTTCAACATTAGTGTTGGCAACATCAACTTGCATTTCTCAAACAGTGCGCATCCTTGAATTTTGTGCCATACTTCGACAAGCAATTAGGAGTCCATCGATGGCATAAAATGTTAATAGTAAGAATATTTGCTTTCTATTTTACTTTTTTTTAAAAACCATGCTTCTCCCCAAGCGCGAGCACTATGTTCTTAATTCATTTCAGAATGTGAGAGGCAATATGTAGAGTTAGGATCCTCTTTTATAGGTTTCTATATAACAGTGGGATATTTTTTTCTTGTACGGAGTCAGAGTTGAAGCACATCATCTATGGTCCATGAGAATTGCAAAAATTATTGAACTTGCAACTTCTTTAATTAAATCCTCTTCTTTGTTTTTCTCTTCAACAGGTTCGTTCCACCCCCATTCACTATTGTTGTTACCCAACCAAACTGAGAGGCAATGATGCCATATTGTTGTAAGAAGATAGTAAATAGAGCAAGAATAGGCTACATTTGAACCAACAAGAACATACATGTATTAGAATACATAGACAAAGATATATTGGGAAAGGAATTCCAATCCAAGTTTGCATTGAACTTAGTGTATACTTATACATGAGATATGTGGTTGGAGTGGTTGCACCCACTCTCAACCAAATATTTACTTTTTTATATATTTTCCAAGGTTTACTGACATTCACTCATAGCATATGATGACATCTTAGGCCTAGGAGGCCCCTTAATAGGACCTATCCAACTAGGATTTTCATTTTCCAATATAATGTTAGGGCACTGAAATACCACTTCCTCCTTCCTTGGTATGACCAGGGTCAAGAATCCATTATCCAACTTCTTCCATTATCTCAGAATCTGAAAAATCCCACCTATATCTATAGCTATTATAGTTTCAAGTTGACGAATTTTGTTTCTAGTCTCAGGAGGGACGACTAAATGAAAAGTTTAAGAAGCCTCCTTGGATTGTTGTTGGGTCACCCTTTGGTATTGCATATTAACTAACGAATTGAATTCCTTGAACTATACATAGGTCAGAAGAGTAACATAGGTTTGGTTGTAGGAGTGAAGAAAAGCCAAGGCCTTCATCCAGATAGAGTTTAGGGGACATAGAAGGGGCATGGCCCAATGCAAGAATAGGATAAACCACCGCTAGGCAATAAGGTAACTCTGATATAAGTACGGAAAAATTAAATTAAAAATAACATCCACCATAGTACAAGGGCAGTACCCTATGACTGAAAATACAAATAAAAACCACTCTCAATACCATAATAAACCATATAATATTACAGCGATACTAGTGCTAGGAACCAAAAAGAGTGCATGCAAATTTTATGAAAATAAAAATATGGATTTAGATGTTACTTGGGTCATGGTGGCTACTAAACACCAATGGTAAGAAGTTGGAGAAAGCCCCTGCATGACAGTTATTGTAGGAGTGTCTAATAAGCCTTTGTATGTTGTAGGATGATATATAATTTTTTATGCAATATTCCCTATTCTTGTGCCCCTCAGGACTAGCACTGAGTTATTCCCCACATGTCCTTCTCGCAGAGTCCCTATGATGTCAATTCTCCCTAAAGCTATGCTCAAGGGAGCCAAAAATTATGTTCCTATTGACATTTGAAGCCAAAAAGTTACAACCTTCTCATTATTATTTTGGGTGTCAGATCATACCATATTCTCTGTGACCTTAAGTTGTTTCCTCTCAGCTCTATTATGCCTCCATACTCGCTAACCCTCCTTCTTCCTATGTACATCGTGGTCTATGGTGGGTGAATAAACCTTTACATGCATGCTTGTGCATGCATCTGGGTGGTCACACCACCCCCTCCATTTAACGCATTAATCTGCTCAGGGTGGCAGGCACGACCCCCGACCCTATTACACAAGTCGAATAACACTCCCATAAGGGAGACTTATCCCTCGTTAGAAACCCCCCAATTGAGGGAAGTTTATTTGCATACAAAATATGGTGCAGATTTATTGTGCCAATATAATTGGGTTTGTGGAGGCCAACCTACATCAAAACATATTCCTCTTTGAATGCTTCCCAAGTTAGCCAAGAAATCTACAATTTTATTGCCAGTTATCCGAGTATGCGACATGGTAACATGGTTTATGGATATAAGCAACAATTTAATTTAGAAAATCAGGTTGATGAGCCTCCAACTTTTGGAGAGTTTTTCTAATGAAGCGCCTCAAATTAACTTTTCAGCTTCTCTTGATGACCAGTTAAGAATGTCCATCTATTTGTAGCTTTGAGTAGCTCACCCAAACTACCAACTTGAGGCCCCTTTCTAAAGTTGGGAAATCTTCTTTATTATTACTAGAAATACCATAGTATATCACATAGATTTGTAATAAATTATGTTCTTGGTCTTGTACCAGACCTCCATATCCAGCTAGTCCAGGATTACCATTTGAAGTTCCATCAAAGTTGAGTTTCACAAATCACTTAGGAGGGGGAGACTAAGAAGTGAGCAATGAATTTTGCGGAGAGGTTAGATTCCATGAAGCAGGGGCTACCATTGAGGGATAAATATCAATCTTGCTCAGAATAGTTTCTTCCTGAGGTGAGGTCTTCCAGTGATCTTGATGCCAAGTCTCAACTAGGATGGTTTCCTTGATGTGTTTTCTAATAACGTACCAAACTTTGTCTTCAATATCCTCTTTATCCTTGTAAATTTTGTTGAAAAATGTAGCAAGAAATTCTCAATTTCATTTTTCCTTGATAAAATTGAGAAAATTCGAATTACCACATTAGTAGACAACCTCGATGATTTTAACTTGTGTTACATGGCTTGTGTCACCCAGTTTACTCAGTAAATTCGATTTGGCGGAGTTATAGTTTCGTTAAGTATGTGTGATTTCTAATTTGTAGCAATCAAGGTCAATTATCTAAGGTTGTTTTCAATTAAACTAGTTCCAACTATTGGAGAAACTAGTGGAGGGTCAAGTTGTGCAGTGGGACTTTAGTAAAACTTAGTGATCATCCAGTTAACTAATCAATCAACCCAGAATGGCTAGTGCATGCAAATAATTTGAGTTCCCTGGGATTGGTGGAGATTCCAAGGATGTGTAACATCAATTTTAGACTAGTCTTGAGTGTACAGGTGTTGCATGCAGTCAGATGATCAGCCTAAGGAATTGCACAATTCAATTTGAGGAATTTCCTAAATAATAAGGGCATAATTCCTCAAGGAACAAAGCAAGGAAATGGGAGCTCAAGTAGAGGAAAATTTTGACAAGTCTTGGTCAAAGGCCTTCAGTGAGCGGAGAGATAGGTTATGCACTTGTAGGGTGTGCTCAGTTTAGAAAAGCAATTGTAATACATCTCTATTCATTTGATTAATGCAAGTAGGAATTGGGGTTTTTTTAGCAGATTTGTTTCCCCAGATAAAAATACTTGTTTCATATGTGTTATTACTTCTTGCATGTCTGATATTTTTGTTCTAAATTGTGAATTGGTGTCCTTATAGCAGTACAATAGGTTTGTGTCTTGTGATTTTGATTAAAACATCATGAGTAGTTGCAAATATACAACCTAATTTCTACAAATTTGTTTATTTTGTTATTTCCATACAACCCACATGACAAACCCAATAGCTAACATCCATGTTATGTTTATTACAGGATTGGAAAATATGCTTGTTTGCCATTGTTCCAGGGTTTCTATCAAATCGTGATGGGACCTGTCGGTGTGGTCAAAGAGCTCCAAAATCTTCTACCGTATTGTGTTAGAAAACTTTCAATTATTTATTAGATGCTCCATTGTTTCTTCTTGTTGCCTATGCATAGGGTAGAAAGACACCCCTTGGAATCTCTTTCTCTGAATATGATCCCATGTCAAAATCCTTCATTGTCCCACCATCCACGGAAATTGTGCAACCTTAGACCATAATCGGTTCATCCATATTCTCCTCCATAGATGCTCTCGGGGCAGAGTTTTATGATTAACTAGTAAGAAGTAAGCTTCCTTTAGAGTAAACATGTGCCTTGTTTGATAATGCAAGTGTGTAACTCTCTATTTAGAACATATTCATTTGTTAATCATAAGTAAAATAATAAAAATAGGTAGCAAAGTTATTAATATATAAGAATTGATTGTTTGATATTCTATAAAGGAAAATTTTCTTGTGAATAAATTTAAGATTATTATATTAATATATAAGAATTTTCTTGTTTGGACTTTCATAAAAAAACTAATTCTTTTTTTTAAATATAAACTTCCTAGATAATTTATATGTTATAAAAAAATACTTGATACGAAAATAAAAGTTGTTTTAAATGATTGTAAACTTCATCAACAATGAATTTATTGATCTCTATGATAAAAAAAATGAAGTGATTGATCTTTACTGAGAAAATATTCTCGATGGTACTACATTCAAATTTTGTCCTCTTTTTTAATAAGGAAATATTTAATAGGGGAGGGGCTATTGGTTCTTTTTTAATAAAAATAGTGATTACTTAGAGTACTCAATGTTATTATTTTATTAAAATTACATTTTTTTTATTTTAAAAATATTATTCGTTGGATTGAATTTTTTTCCTTTTTTTCTTGTTTTTTTAATATAATGGGAAAATGTATCATAATTTAGTTATCAAACTAGCACTGATGATAGTCATCATTAGTCAAGGAAAACCACCCCACTTGGAATTCCCTGCAAGTAGCCTATAAGGGGCTAGACTTTCACAAATACTATGGTCAACCTATATCTTTATGTCTAAGGAAATAATTACAATTATATTTTTAATATTTTATTGTTGGATTTAATATGGTAGATTTGAGAGATATTATAGATTTAGATTGTAAATTTGATCTGCAAATAACAAATCTACAATCCATTATTTGTTTAACTTACGCAAAGTTAAGACTTAAGGTAGGCTACTCACATGTCTTGTCTGAATATCTAACTTGTTAATTACTTTTTAAAAAATAGATTTTTCTTCAATAACATAGATCTAGTAATAATAATTTTACTATTATATACTACTTTGTGATTTAGCAAAATATACTACTATGCGATTTAGCTAGTTTATTTGTCATTAGAGAGACCTTGGAGTTCAAGTTCTCGAGTTGGAGTTGCACCTCTTCAAGGACTTCTTGTTGTGTTTCTAATCATTTTACTAAGACTTTTCACATAATTGTTATGATTTGGTAGTAAAATCAATAGTTTGATGGTATTTAGTTTGTCTAGTGTGGTTTTTCCCTATACCAGGGATTCAACAACCCAAACTTTCATCTACTTCTACACTGGACAAGATCTGACTTTCCACTTGAGCTTTGTACTCGGTATTGTGAAATTCTTTGCGAATTGAGGGGACAATGTCCCCCCCCCAAAAATGCAATAGATCTTTCAGAATTCCTGTAAGTTCTAGTCCTAAGTGTTTGTATAGAACTTTGATGCCCCTTGTGACTAGATGAAGATGAGGTTCTTTTCATATTTGACATGGGTGATGAAAAAAAAGAGTGGGATTTCTTTGTGACATGGTCAAGGTATAGAGAGGCAAGGGGGATTGCAAGGAAGCTCTCAAGTAGAAACTGCAATATGGGGAGTAGGGAAATGGAGAGACAACAACTTACAAAGGAAAAGAAGTGGTCACCCCAAAATTGACACAAAGGAAAACTAGACAGAGAGAACAAGCTTCGAGGAGGATCGGGGCAAAACCAAGGATTCCACAAGATGGGAAGAAAGAAGGTAGATCAGGTAAAGTGTAAGATAACATGTGACTAAGAGAGAAATGGGCCACCATTCACCAAACATAGCAATGCTAAACCAAACACATAGAAGGAATCGAACTATAGAAATCCCAATACCTCACAAAGTATGACCCAGGAAAATATATGAAAATAAAAGCAGAAGAAGGAATGAAGATGTCAAGTCGAAGTAAATCCACGTACCATAGAGAAATTATGAATACAATCATTCAACTTGTTTCTTGGAGCCACCACCATTTTTGAAGGGTCGCCTAGAACCACCTAAGTGCAATTATGCATGGGTGTGAGAGGAAACAACATGATCTTTGCCATGAACCAAACTAATTGCGAAGAAAATCTCAAGCTCTTGTGCATGTACATGAAGGCCTTTCTTATGCCAAGTGTATTAAATTTGTTGGTTAATTGGCGGCATGCCACATTCTAGTTGGCATGGGAATTTATGAGTGTTCACCCACCAAGAGGGATCAACAATGAAATTATTGATCTTCGTGATAAAAGTAAGTTGTGGATGTTATTACATTAAAATTTTGTTATTATTTGTAATAAGGAAATGCCCAAAGGGAAAATGCTCAAAAATATAAAGAAAGGGAAGAGGGAGCCATACAAGCCATACACTCTTTGACTTCTCCCATTGACTCTCTCTTGCATTTTCCTCAATTTGTTTTTTTCAATAAAAATAATGATTAGTTACGGTAAACCACAATTTGTTAAAAATATTTCTTTATTAAATATAATTTTTTTATAAATATTTTTAATATATATTTAAAATATTTATTTGTTCAATTAAAAATGCTCTATATGGATTCCAAGAACATAAAAATATACTTGTTTTAATCCTAAACATAAAAATATGATTGTTTTAATCATGTGAATATAAGAATATACCCACTTACTGCATGCAAAACTTAGATAAGAAGCTAATAAGTAACAACAGTACTGAGTATTCAAACTAAGGATCCATACTGCTTGTACAGCTCTTTTATAATCATATGTGAGTACAGCTCGTGTCATCGCGTCTTATGTTATGATCAGCTCAGCCTCAAAGCTGGTTCATTCTTTTGAAGCATGCTGTGTATACATATGTTCAGCTAAGGCTGAGCGCATCACATTAACTATTTCTTCAAATGCTGTTACATTTTATGCAAAACTGGTACATTTTTCATTCAAAATAACTTTAATTCATTTTATTGCCTCAAACATGTCAACCAAATTATCAGTCTGGTAATCACACTATGTTGCTCTCTCCCTTGATTACTCCAATTTTGTCGAAGACAAAATTGTGGGTTACAAATAAGTTAATACTTTTCATTTCTAGGAACTGGGGTTTTAATCTGGGAGCAGTAAACTGAAAATTTCAAAAAACCTAGCATTCTCATTGACCAGGCCTTTCAGAGAACATTCTTTCCCTCTGCATTATCCCATACCTAGGGGACGCAGCGGAAATGGAAAAAGGGTTTCCTGAATTCCAGCAACTAAACTAGCTCCCATTGCATGTCGTTGACCATCTGGAGATGTGATTGAATCCACATTCTGTGGCTGTAAATAAAATATCATATGACTAAAAGAATGGAATGGAATATCCTCTCTTAGCAGCATACCCATGACAGTTTGCTGATTGCAGTAAGTTCACAACAGCTGGGCACTGAGATAATAGTTGTCTCGGCTACTACAATTTGGACAACAGAAACAAGACAATCAAGCAGTTGCAGGTGTCTAAATAAAAATAAATGAACTGTAATTATTTTAACCTATAATGGGAGCAAGTACTCATAGAGTCTGGGCATTCAATGAATGAAACAAAAATATTATACAGCCTCAAGGGTCAAAAACATAACAAAAAGGAGGCATTCCAAAGCAAACTACAAGCCTCGAAGCATGCTCTGGAATCTCATAAAAGATGCTTACAGAGTCCATCTATTAATGTTGTAAAGCGAACTGCGGGCATGCAACCTTTCTCCAACATCTCTTGAAGGAGCTCCTTGGCTTTCTTTAGATTGCCCACCTTGCAAAACCCGTCTATAAGTGTATTATATGTGATATCATCAGGTTGATCACCTATTTCAGCCATAACATCTAACAACTGGAGAGCTTCTTGAGGCTTCCCTTCTTTGCAAAGACCAGCAATAAGAACATTGTATGTGATAATACTCGGATTGTTCCCCTTATCCAGCATCTCATGAAGTACTTTGGTGGCCTCCTTCCACTGTCCTTCCTTGATGAGGCCAGCGATAAATGCAGTGTATGTGACAACATCAGGCAATATATTCTTGTAGTGCATTCCATAGAAGAACTTCCTAGCCTCTTCCAACTTGCCTTCCTTACAGAAACCATCGATAAGCGCACTGTATGTGACAGTATCAGGGCATGTGTTTCTATCAAGCATTTCGTAGAAGAGTTTTGTAGCCTCCTCCAACTTGCCTCCCTTACAGAAACCATCGATAAGCGCACTGTATGTGATGGCATTTGGACAGATGTCTCTGTCGGACATTTCATAGAAGAGCTTCATAGCCTCTTCCAACTTGCCTTCCTTACAGAAACCATCGATAAGCGCACTGTATGTGACAGTATCAGGGCATGTGTTTCTATCAAGCATTTCGTAGAAGAGTTTTGCAGCCTCCTCCAACTTGCCTCCCTTACAGAAACCATCGATAAGCGTACTGTATGTGATGGCATTTGGACAGATGTCTCTGTCGGACATTTCATAGAAGAGCTTCAAAGCCTCTTCCAACTTGCCTCCCTTACAAAAACCATCAATAAGCACATTGTATGTAACAGCGTTAGGGCATATGTTTCTGTCGGGCATTTCATAGAAGAGCTTCATAGCCTCCTCCAACTTGCCTCCCTTACAGAAACCATCAATTAAAGCAGTAAATGTAATAACGTCAGGGCTATGCCCTTCTTTTAACATCAGATACAGTATTTGATTGGCCTCTTGTAGCTTACCTTCTCTGCAGAGTCCATCCATGAGTGTAGTAAATATAATAGTGTCAGGCTCATGACCCTGTTGCAGCATAACAGCTATCAATCCAAACGCCTCGTGGGTTTTCCCTCTCTTGCAGAGCCCATCTATTAGGGTGTTATAGGTTAAAGTATTAGGAAGCTCTCGTTTGTTCACCATTTTTTTGAACAGATTGACGGCATCCTCCGTTCTGCCTGTCCTGCAAAGCCCTTTGATGAGGGTAGTGAATATTACGACATTTGGAATATAGCCATGTGTTTCCATTCCTTCAAACACTTTGAAAGCATAATCCATTCTACCTGTTTCACAGTGACAGTTGATAACAATGCTCAGAGAAATGAGATTTGGAACAATGTCTGCTTCAACCATAAGCCTGTAAACACGCAATGCGGATTGATGTTGCTTCCGTCGGACTAGGCTACTTAACAAAAGATTGCAGGTGGTGATGGTGGGATTAGAGTTAGCTGAAAGCAGATGCCTGAAGGTATCCACTGCCTCCGTAAGCCTGTTGGTCTGACAGAGTGTTTTAATGTTCGAGTCGCTACTGGCATTCAAGGTGTGGAAGGAGCGCTGAAAAAGCATTGCCTTCCTCCTTGCAAAAGCCATCATCGCCATTGGGTTGGGGTGAGCAGATGAGATTGAAATTGCTTGACGTGTGACCCGCATCGTAAAGCCCTAAAACCTGTGGAAATTCACTGACCTAGAAAGGGCAATTCATCCATCGAATATTCGGCCTTTCCCAATCCATTTTATTTTCTGTCGGCTTTTCCCAACCGTCCATGAAGATATTTTTTGAAGGGCTTTACCGTTGATTAAGTTTTCAATCACTGTAGCGATTGGGATTTCCAATAATAATGTCATGGAATGAATATAAGTGTAAAATTTATAAATCATTACGAATTAGTCTGAACACTCATATGGGATAGAAAAATTGTGAGGAAGTGTAATGGCTCCTTTGAAATATCTTTACGAATTAGTCTCGACACTCGTAAGGGATAGAAAAATTGTGAGGAAGGGAGGATATTTTTATTTTTATTTATAAATGTTTGAGAATAAATTTATAAATAAAAATATTTATTGTTTTGTTGTTAGCTTTAAAAAAAGATAGTATAAGTATTATTATTATTTCATTTATTGATTAGCAAGAAATGTTTAATGGTTAATTATTCAAATTATCGCAAAGCAAGAAATGTTTAATGTTTAATTATTCAAATTATCGCAAAGCACTAAGTAAAATTAGACGGATCTAGCTATGAAAGTGAAACTCATGACTATGGAGGTTGATGGTGGGTAAGAGGATGCAATTGATGGTGTAAAGTACCCCATGTTAGATCAATTCACTATCACTCGGCTGCAAAGTGTTGTTCTTCCATTTTAAGCACTATGAAAAAGACATCTAGAAGGAACTTTAATTAGAATGATGCCAACAAATGATGAAAGGGAGAGGAAGAGTGATGCAGATATGGAGTTGAAAAGACAAGAACACTTGGCTTCTAATTTCTCTCAACAAGGTCAATGCTACTTATAAACCCATGCACAGATAAAATCTGAGTATGCACATTGTATTCTATTAATCAAATAGGGTTACATATATACATGAAGTATTGTCTCAAGATAGGGAAACTATCTTGGACACACAATAATTTGGTTGAGAGAATATCTCAACCACACACCAAACTAGGAACATATAGATTTAGCTAACTCCTATGATATAGGAACAAACTTCTTACATACAAAATCATGACTGAAACAAGTAGGAATTACATATTCCAACACACCCCCTTAATGACTACTTGTTTCGATATCAATTTGCAAAATCTAGTTGTGGTCAAACATAAAAAAGGATATGTCGATGTCGATATAAAGGAGCAACCATCTACCTGAATGCATGGGTGCCAACCGTTGCAACTGCTAGTCTTGTAGGATGTCCTTCACATACATGGTTATGTCAACCATTATCACTGCATACATGTACCTGTACCTGCAAATCCCCCCTAAATAAGTGTTGACAACTTTGTGCTCAGTAAACTGAGACCTGTGAGTAAGGTGTTTCTGCAAACCACCTACTTTGATGTGAGCACAAAGGCTCCTCTGTGCACTGGGGCACTGTAGCCACTAGGACTCGCATGTGGTTTCTGGCTTACCACAAACCATCACTACAAAGTGACCAAGTGGTTTTGAGATTACCAGGAACTTCACGGGGATACACATGCCTTTACAAGGCTTACATTACACACTCCAACTCTTGGAGTTACCAGGTACATACTTTGCAAAGACCACTATAAAAACATCTTAGACTTGCTTACAATTAAAATGTGTGACTCATCATCAAGAGTCTATTCCAAAAAACTCACACAAACTTGATTGATGTCCATCATAATAATTGTTGCTTCTCCTTTACTTCATCTTTTGAAATTCTCTTTGACATCTTTAGTGTCATTGTCCATCAATTGTATTGGATTTTCATATTCATATAGGTGTGATTTTCCAGAGTAGCCAATTCTAACAAAATCACCACCCATTGAGCTAGCTAAACTCAATAAAAAAACTTGAATAATCCAAAAACACTTATCATAATTCCATACACATACAAGCCAATCAATTTATGAGATCCTCCATGAAATCACAGAAAATTTGTTTAATGCCCTCTAAATGAGAAGTTCAATAGCTCTTCCCTAAATGCAGGATCTTCCTCCCTTGAATGGGTCTGAAGTGGTGTACGATGGCCATGCTACCTTTGGGCGTCTAATTTCCTTCCGATGTTGCCATGCTGCTATAGGTGTTCCTTTTTCTCCAGAGCCAGCTCGAACAATCCATCACATTCCTTCTCAACCTTCTTTTTCAAGGTCAATCAAAAGTGACAGATTACGCCTATACTTTATATAATTTATACAATTTATATTGTTTTGAGGAGGGCTCGACATTGCCATGTGGCAAACTTCACATGGAGGATCTGATGGCTGCATCAGGCACCTTGCACTCGACACTCCAGATGAACACCCGGTTCCCATGAATATCAAAGCATATCATTTACTTGTCCATAGTTACTCTTCTTGACCAGCAGTCCTCTATCTAATCCTTCCACAACCCTCGCCATGAGGCCAACACCTCCTATGAGGTCGCGCCCCTGATCTCCTTCGGCGTACCGAATCAGCCCTCTAAAATACGGCACCAATGGGGTTGAGGTGTGATCAACCGAAACTGAAACTCAAGTTGTGGGCAGATCCAAGATCAGACACCACTGCCATTCCCATCCTCGGCCACATACTGCACTTCTCCATTCAAGTAACTCGCTCCTCGTCGACGGTCTCGCAGATAATTGCAAGCCTCGGCATGCGTGTATATCCTCATGTTTCCACAGATCAGAAGCTCGCCACAACCTCCATTAATAAGCTAACCCTCTTTTGAATATCAGGCAGCGGTTCACGCTTTTCAATATCGTCACAGTGAGACCTCACCACATGAGTCAAGGAAAATATTTTGATGATACCAAGATAAAATATCACCCACAAAGGCTTCAGGATCTGCACCAACAGCTTCAGGAATCAGAATCAACCAATTGTTCTTCGAATCCACCAATTTTTCTTCGAGTGCATCTGGCATCACCACTCTGCACTCGTTATTTCTTGTCCACACTCTGCAAAGCTCCGCCACGATGCTCGATGGACAAACTCAAAAACTAAAAAAAATATACTCTCTCTTATTTCCCTCGGCCCAGGAGGGGCTGAGGTCCAGGCCCATACAGGCTCTGATACCAAGATAAAATCTGAGTATGCACGTTATATTCTATTAATCAAATAGGATCACATATATACATGAAATATTGTCTCAAGATAGGGAAACTATCTTGGACACACAATAAGTTGGTTGAGAGAATATCTCAACCACGAACCAAACTAGGAACATATAGATTTAGCTAACTCCTACGATATAGGAACAAAATCCTTACATAGAAATTCACGATTGATACAAGTAGGAATTACATATTTCAACAAGCACACCAATAGAGAGTAGTTAAATAAAATTATTTTGATGAAATTGTAAATGAGAAGAGAACTTGACTTTATTGTAATTTTGGTCTTGCTAAGAAGTAAAGAGTGAGTGCATAAGCATTCAACACTAGAGCTTTTTTTGGTACAAAGTTTGTATATTTATTATGATTAATTGCTGTGGAATTGTGGTTTTTTGTCTATTTCTTTAAATGTTAATGATGATTAATTCTAACACCTATGAATTTTAATACTCAATCATCCTCTACATTATTATGTTTGAATGAATTGAATTGTTGGTTGGCATCCACAATTTTTTCCACATAGGAAAAATTTGTAATTTTATTATAAAAACAAAATTACATGTTACATGAGCTGGTAAGTGTCAATCAAAGCAGGCAAGTAGTCGCAGATAGATACAATGAGAGAGAATTAGGCTTTTCTCCCTTTTTTATTTTCAACCTTCCGCCAAGCACCCTCTGTTGGCGTGGTTGATACAAGGACGAGCTGGTTTTCTTCTGCATGCGCTCCAATGTCCTTGTCAGAGTCTGATGTGTCTGAGGTATGTAGTCTTTTAGTCCCCCTGCTGTCTGTTACCCCCAGATCCATATCCAGCTGTGTCGTGGTGGTGGCATCAATGGGTTCTTGCATTTCCTATTCTTGAGTGCCCAAGGTAGTTTCTGTTATTTTACTATCTTGTGGGATAGGTTCTTCCCCTTCCTCTTGCTGTTTTGGTTCCTCTGATGGGTATTGCCATCCTTTGGCTACTTTGCCTGTTTTCTTCTTTCTTATGTTATCTCTTGGGGCTGTCGGGCAAGTTTTTTGTAGGTGTCCCGTGTTCCTGCATATCCGACATCGAAATGTTGTGTTCTCATAATCTAAGTGTTGTGTCCATGCTTTTGTTTATGATTCAATATGATGCATTTTGGTAGACCTTTGCTCAAATCCACTTCCACACAGATTCGTGCGAAGGTGTAAATGCGCTCCTCCATTTGTTGTATATCTGTTTTGATATATCTGCCAAGGATATTTCCAATACCTCCAAGAACATTTTCTTGCCAGAAATGTAGCGGGAGGTTGTGAAGCCGGACCCAAACCGGCATTCTGGTCACCTCCATAGTGTCGGCATCAAAATCCGGGAACCATGGTGTGATGAAGAGTCCAGTAGATCCCCAGAACCATGGCCCCTCCTTAAGTATGGTATCTCTGTCTTCTGATGATGAGAACTTGACAATGAAAAACCCTTTTGAGCATAGGTGGATTTCACAGTCCATGGTCCAGTTGGTAAATATCCAATGGAAAAGCTCCACTGGTTTGGGCCAAAAGCAGTTGAATCTACATATTATGGCTTGTGATTCAAATACTGTTCTATGCAGCTCTATATCTGGAATGTCTATGTTTATTTCAGGGACACAGTTTTTCTGTTCCACAATGTAGGGCTTGGGGGAGTTATCAGCCTGAGCCACAGTCTCTGTGGCAGCTTTGTTTTTTCCCCCTTGTAGGACGTTCCTGTATGAAGGTCCATTGGAGTGAGCAGTGTTGGATGCACTGGCTCCCGGGGTAGTTCCATGAGATCTGTTCGGTCCTATTCCCCCCCCCCGCAGTCTTAAGTTAAGACAGACAGTGGATCCAGAAGAAATGGCATAATTGTTAAGAGTGCTGGTGTCCGCTAATGCTTTTCCCCCATGTATTAAAGATTGGAGGTGTGATGGGAAGCCAGCAGTAGACTGGATTTTTCCCTTCAAAAATAGTATGGAATCTGTATTTCGAATCCATATAACAAAACTATTACCAGCAGGAGATTTAATGAATATTTGAAAGGATGCATTGCCTACCGGAGAATCGCTACCGGTAATAAGGCCGACACCCTCTTCCTTCTGGCAAAATAGGCGAGTAGAAACATCAAAGGCAGCCAACAGTCGGGGCCTCCCAAACAGAGCACGGTAAAGACAGTGTTGGGTGAAGGTCAATATAAGATCCTCAGGAGCAAGTGACCTCCTCCAGCCATCGCAAGCCACCGAATCAGAGAACACCGTGGAAACTAGTCGCTCAACTGCAACCTCAGTGTCGTGACTCTGGACCCAAGTCCAACTACAATGAGCAAAACCCGCAGCCCAAATGCGCCGGAAAACAGAGTAAGTGGGAGGGAATGTGCGCGGCGCCTCCGATAAGCAGGTAGTAGGCCTGCAGTTGTTCTTCTCCACCGAATCGCCCCCATCGAGAGCCGCTGCCGCAACAGCCAGAGAAGCTGAGAA
Organism: Pinus albicaulis; assembly: GCA_034641835.2. Lineage (NCBI taxonomy): Eukaryota > Viridiplantae > Streptophyta > Pinopsida > Pinales > Pinaceae > Pinus > Pinus albicaulis. The sequence goes on along the minus strand of CM076578.1, from coordinate 344,892,486 downwards.
ACGAACCCTAGGGTAAACGCAGACCGATGCACCGCTTCCCTCCATCATTTCCCCTCTCTTTTCGGCATCCACAAATGATATCCCTTTGCTTGTGTTTTTAGATGGTCTCCACAATGCAATTGTAAGTTTGTTTAAGTCATTGTTGAATGGTTTGTTGTGTGATTTCTTTGCGTTGAGGAATTATACATCCCATCATGAGGGAGATGTTGTAGTGTTCGTAAATGAGTGTAAGCATTTAAATGTTGCATCAATGTGGGGAAATATCGTAGTGGTTGTAAATGTGTGTAAACATTTAAATATTGGCTCAATATGGGAGAGCTACTGTAGTGTCAATAAAATGAAACATTAGATCAATTAATAATAATAATAATAAAGCATAACATCCACTAAACTAAAAAACATCATAAAAAATAAAAATAATAAATCGATCCAATTCAATTTATTACATTATAATTTAATTTTTGCACCGAGAGGCGCTCTCCATCCTAGTACGATAGACATGTTGTAAGGTAATGTAATGTCCTGTGAACATTTTAACTTGGTTAAAATAAAAATAACCCCATAAAAATAAAATAAAAAATGACCAATGGTATCAACATATGGTATTCATGTGGAATATAGCCTATTTAAAGGGGGGAATTAAACCAACCTAGATCCATCTTAACACCAGATCTACCAAGTGTCGAGAGGGATCAAGTCTCTTTTGACTCTAAATGAGGTTTTCATCTCAATACATTTGATCCCTCTCGACACATGGTACATCTGGAGTTAAGACAGATATAAGGTGGTTATAATAAAATTATAAACATTTTTTTCCTAAATAAGTATCATAATTTACATATTATTTTAAAATAATTTAAATAATAATGATTCACATTTCACATCATATAGTTAAAAAATATATAAAAACTTAATATATCTAAATAAATAGTGTGGTATTCCATTAGCATTTGAGATAGAGTGGATTTTCTCCTTTGTTGGGCATTTCCACGTCCTTACGAAGATCACACCATCGTGTGCGTGTGACACTGGAAAGGTTCATCGTAGTGTTATAAACAACTAACGATTACTTAGCTTCCAAACTACGCCTACACTATTCTTTAACTTAGTTCCAACTTCTTTTTTATTATATGTTAAGTGTTGTGTGGAAAACATAAACTTGAACATAAATCATGCAATAATGTGATATCAACATTAACCAACAAGGCGTGCATCAAATTGGAGGCTAACGTAAAAGGGTCGCAGCACTCTGTTTATAATTTCATAATATAATAGTTCTTTACAACCTGAATGAGGGCACCCCTTGGCTTTCCAAACATAGAAAGCTCAACAGAAATCACAGCTTTCCTTTCCTGCCCTCAGCAGGTGCATCCCCATGCGCACTCTTATCTTTTGTTTCCTTCTCACTCACTACCTCAAAACACTATGCGATATCGCAGACCTTCTCCCTATGAACTTGTCTTGTGATATTCCTTGTGATGATGCTTTGCCTTCATGCCTTATGATATATTTATATCCAACTTGCCTAATTTATGGGGCGCCCTAGTCATGGGCCAACACCCTCCCAACATATTGAGTCGATGTTTCAAATTAGAGTTATAGTTGCATGCATACCACCTTATCGTGTATACCAAGAAATGCCCCACACGGTGCCCAAGCATGTCCATGGATGCAAGCATCATCATGTTGTATTGACGTGATTTTTGTAGAGGTAAATCCCCTTTGCGGACAGAGGCAATCCCTACTAGCCCATATCGGGTCTAGCAACAATCAAGTCACGCTACAATGCAAGCTCCTAATTGCAATAACCAAGGTGCGATACGAGGCTTACCTTGTGTCCAACGCTATTGTCGTTGCGGAGAGGATAATGCTCCCGATCCCTTGCTCCAACAGGTCACAATTATCCCACTTGGCACGATCGAACACCTGCACACACAAGAAACACGACGAACATACAAGTGTAAAACCAAATATTTGCAATCATGTGTCAGTCAGAGAGGACACAACTCATAATTGTAAAACATGAACAATACAAGTGGAACCATAATTGTAGTCGCTTATCATTAATGAAACAAAGGATGATACAACCTGACTCTGACGCTGAAGTCTTTCTTTGGCGGGTCGTCAGCGGAATACATCTCGCAAAGCTTGTTAGGAATGGGGACAAACCTCTCTCTTTGATGATCAATCTCCTTGCTATAGATTTGACACTATGAGGACAATTGCAACATTCTTTTGGCTATCAAGGCTCTTGGAGATTAGCTTGCAAAGGAAAATGACAAGCTTATATAGATGGAGGAAGGGGATTTGGGATCCCTACAATCATGGGATTGGCCCTATCCTCAAGGAAACTTCCATGAGAGGTGGAAAACTACTTCCTCTACATGGAAATCCGGAGCCAACTTCCCAACTCAAATTAGAGACCCGTTTAGGAATTGGTTGGGGTCAATCTTCTGCCATTTATTTTTAAAAAACACCCCTTATTAAGCTTGGCGTGGGTGCGACTCTGAGACAGAGTGCCAATTGGCGCGCCCTCTTTGGAGGATTTGCCCCCTTGGCGCGAGGGCTAAACTATGTACCTGCGGCAATGCAAAAAAGGCTATATTTAGGGTTTTTCACAAGGAGATGTCTTCAGGGAAATGAAATTACATGTTCAGGGGAATGCTATGAAAGTGTTTTCAAGTTATGTCACTGCTCACAGGTCATGGAATGAGCCCTCCAATGTGCGGGACGGGGGATTGCAGGGACGGTGACAAATTGCTGTGTAACAGATGCCCCCTAAAGCATGAGGCCCGAAAGAGAGAGAGAGGAGTGAAATGCTTTACAAGAACGTGTCCAACTGAAAACACTGCTGTCGGAAAACTTGCGTAGAGAAGTACAATTGATATCTCAAATACATGATATATGTGGTATGGGCGCAGCCATCCATAATAGAGTATACAATAATCTAGATCCAAGGCATGGACGCAGCCATCTAGTGAGGATCAATAAATAGACTCAGGTATGGTCACAACCATCCAATCAATGAGTCATGTAACTAATCATAATAATCCACAAAATCGCAGCCTGGATTCCAACAGACAAAATCCAGGGTCTTGCGCTCCATCTCGACCCAATCAAAGTACAAGTTCAAGCATGCGAATAAGTGAACTGAAGTCGAACATGCAAGAACATCGTCTAATTACCAGCCAATGATGAGAGTTGTTAACAGATGCGAGAGGTACCACCAATAATGACAATGGTCCTCAAGGCACTATAGGTACAATCTACGGCATGTGAATCAATGAGCTGGCGTCGAACACCCGTAGAATCACTCAATCGGAGGCCAGTGATGAAAACCTCACGTCGAATGCGAAGAACCTACCATTGAGGCATGCAGGCTCTAAGGTACCAGAAGGGAGTCTCTAGATCATCTTCCTCGATAATGAGCTGAAATCGACATGAAGTGACCTTGATCGAAGGTGGGCCATAGTGTTTCCCACATCATCGACATGAGACAGAGGAACATAATGTCTTTGTGAATCAGGATCATATGAGAATCAGAGGAAGGTTGAAACTTGCAGAGGTCAACTTCTCTTGAACATATTGGCAGCATGACAGTGGATTTGGCAGTATTTGACATCAAAAGATTAGAGGTCATGGTGACAAGGCAAAGAGCAGATGAGAGGTCAAAAGGGATCATCCAAACCCATGGAGGCAAGTGAAAAACGAGATGAGATATCCCCAACCCGACATGAATGCATACAAGTGCCATGTTCAAGAGCGACATACTACCGACATGACAATGATGCTAGTTCCATTTTCCCCACCATTTCTGGCGAGTACCCCAATTATTTTTGAAAACAAGCTTGAAGGGGATAGCATATTCTTGTAATATAAGTCCGCCCTTCGGGCGAATCCATCCTAGTACATTTAACGAGCCCTAGGAAGGAGGAACTCGAATATCGTCATTACGACTGAATCTAATGTCATCAGGGTTTAACGAGTCTGAAAAAGGAAGAACTCAACGTCTTTTCATGTTTCGAGAGTTTGAAAAGGCAGTAGAAAAGTAAACTCCAATGGTCCCTTTTCCTAAATAGTTCCTCAGATCCGAAAAGGTAGAAAACTATGTCTAAGAAAACCTCCTAGTCACGATAGGCTAGGGTATTCCTTTTTCGTAAATAATCTATCCCAGCCCGAAAAAGGGGTAAACGTATACTGGGTAGATGTTGTTTCGCAACGACTTTAACGAGATCAAAATGACAAGGGACTCGACAATCTTTTCATTTTTAGAGAGTCAGAAAAGAGCTGAAAGTTGACTCCTCCTGGAGGAACGAGTGGCATAAAGGGTAGCAACTGGTTCCGGTAATGGTGGAACTGCTCAAAACAAGATAAAGGTCGAGAGGCTGGATAACAAGACCACTCATCATAGCAGTTCCTCAGGAATAGGTAAAACAAACAAGTGAAGGAATATGATCGGCCAGGCAGATACTGACGATGGAGTGAGAAAACCAAGGCTCATCTGGCAAAAACAGGTTGATAAAATGGAAATCATAGGAGGTAAAATGGGAATGGTTTCATTTTTACACAAGCTTGAAATTAAGAAACTCTACTTGAAGTTGGTTTCATTTTTACACAATCTTGAAACAAAGATAAACTATGCTTGAAACTAGTTTGCAAAAGTAAATAAATGATGTTTCAGTCTATCTCTGATTTAGCTTATAAATTGAATCTTAGTTTCAAATTTTTCAATCAGAATCTCTAGTTTAAACAGATCTTTGAGGAAATCTTAATCACATATCATTATTTCTTAAAGAATTTGTAGAAGTTGTATTTATTTTTCAATTAAAATCCAAAATCCAAAAACATATAGTCTAAGAAAACTGGCTTCAGAAAGGATTCGACATACTAGGTCAAACCCTGACCCCAATCCACCACCAATATTTGAAAATCCAAATCTGATCCCGAGGATTCTTAGAAGACAAGGAAGTCAAGAAAGTTCTGAAAGAGGAAGTCAGGAAAGTACAGGTAGTTCTAGACCACTCTCTAGATCTGCATCTTGTCCGGTGAAAATTATTTATATTGATGACATTCCTTTTGATGCACGATTTGAAACATCTTTGTTTGTAAATTTCTCTGAGACTGAATTATCTAGATTAATTCCAGATCCTTTGTTCTTTGAAGATTTGCAATACAGATTTGTTTCACACCATCTTGACAGAGAATTTCATAACTCTATTCAATCTGAGCAAGCCTTTGAAGAAAGCTCAAACATTTCTGTAATAACTGAAGCATCTCCAAGCTCAGCCACTTTTCAAACACCTGTCAGACCTCCATCTCCACCTGTCAGACCTCCATCTCCTCCCTTCAGACCACCTTCTCCTCCTACTAGACCGGCTACTCCTGTTACTCCACTTTATCTTCCAATGGCCAATCGATATGCCCCTTTAATATTACCAGCCAACCCTCCAGCTTTACCACCAGACTACCAAAGTAAGATCACACCTTTTGACGGATCAGGCACCTACACAGCTCAACAACACACCAAAAGGATGACAGATTACTTTGAGTTTTATGAGATTGATACTGATGATATCGGTATGAGAATTTTTGTACAAAGTCTTACTGGAGAAGTTAGAACTTGGTTTAGGGCTCTCACCCCGAACAGTATTGCTGACCTAGAAGCTTTGTATAGGGCATTTTTGAACAGATGGGAGAAAAATAAAGATCCTCTCCAGATCTTATCAGAATTTGAAAAATTAAGAAGAAGACCAAATGAAACCGTACCAGATTACATCATTAGATTTAATGAATCATATCATGCAGTTCCTCTGAATCTAAGACCCCCACCTAATAACGTGTTGGTCAAATTCCCGGACGGTTTTGACTCTGAAATAGCTTATTCTCTTAGGGAAAGAGCTCCACAAACACTAGAGGAAATGCAGAGCATAGTGGTGAGCGTAGAAGCAAATCTGATATAAAAACGAGCCAGAGATAGGGCAGAGAGAAGAATGCCTATGAAGGAAGAACCTTCAGCTTTTGAAAAGAAGCTGGATGTAATCATTAAAGGTATGGAAAGATTAGGTGATAGAGTGGAAACCATTGAAAGAAAGTCTGCTACTGATAACGAGAATGTTGCAAGAAACCCAAACTTTAGGAGGAATCTGAACCAAAATATTGGAAAGAATGTCCCTGATCAAAACATTAGACCACCTTTCCAAGAAAACTTTGTTGAAGGTTCAACCTCAGAAGAACCTACAGAAGATGTAGAAATAAACAATGTCAATGAAGACAAAGATGAACCAGAAGTCTTCCTATCTCAGGATGATCAAGAGAATCATATCCTTGAAACATTCCACACTCATTCAGGTGATACTTTTGATTTCAAAGAAGGCTATGACACAGCAATCTACGAGGTTCATAAGCAGTACAACTTGAGAAGTAGACGGATAGATGTACCAGAGAAAAATAAACAGAAAACCACAAAACAAAATGTCAAAGGAAAACAAAACATTCCCCCTGTACAAAATACTTCCCCTGTACAAAACATTCCCCAAATACAAATTTTGCCGAGGATAACTCCTAGTTTTTCAAATCCAATAATTGAAGATGTCTCTGACAACCAACCAATCGACAAACAGCAATCCAATACATCTCCTCATGTAGGAACTGTAGAAGAAACAGTAGAAGTTAGTCCTGAAACATCTTCAAAACAAAACTTCATTCATGAAAAAGAGAAAAACATTGAGGACCCAATAAACAGAGAAAACCCAACTGTGCAAAACACTAAAGCTCAAACAGAAAAACCCCTTAATCTAGAGGCTGAATTAGGCAAACTCAAGATAGTTGTTCCTTTATCAGAGTTGGCTAAACATGATGTCTATAGGAGTCAGATTTCCAAATCTTTAAACATTAACATTACTGGATTGGATGATTCAGTAAACATTCTTGATGATCAACCCAAACTTCTTTTTGGCCCTGAGGTTAATGGCAAACCAGAAAGTGGGGGAACTCCTCCATTTTATGTAAGCCTGAATGTTCATGACAAGATACTCCATAATGCAATGCTTGATTCTGGAGCATCTCACAATTTGATGCCAAAAGCAGTAATGGAAAGATTGAATCTGGATATTACCAGACCGTACAAAGATTTGTTTTCATTTGATTCTAGTCAGGTAAAATGTTTAGGGTTGATTAAAGATCTGTGTGTCACTTTGGTACAATACCCTGCTAAGTCTGTTTTAATGGACATAGTAGTTGCTGATATTCCACCTAAATATGGTATGTTATTGTCTAGATCTTGGGGTGCTAAACTTGGAGGATCTATTCAATTAGACATGTCTTATGCAACTATTTCAGTATTTGGTCAGCCTAAGAGATTATATAGAGAAAATTTGATGAAGTACTTAGTGAGTAGCCATGAGAAGCCTGAAAACTTCCCTGTTTATTCTGTACATTCTGACATGGATTCTTTTATTTTATACAATGCTGAGTCAGATCTTCCTACTGAAATAGAAGCTCCTGAAAAGGAAATCATAAACAAAACCACTGTCAAAATTGAAGAAATATCTGAAAACAAAGAAACACCAGATGACCAAGAAAAACCTGAAACAACTAAACAACTAGCTCTTATCAGAAAATCTATTAAAACAATTGATGAAGATTACGAACATGAAATTCTATGGCATTTAGAGTTTGATGGCTCAGTAAACAGACTAGGTGCAGGAGCTGGAATTTGTTTACACAATGTAGAGAACAATCATGCAGAGGGTCATGCTTATAGGTTAAATTTCAAATGCACTAACAACATGGCAGAGTATGAAGCTCTTTTATTGGGGCTTAAACATGTCAAAAAGTTAGGAGGCATTAGGGTATCAATCATAGGCGACTCTGAACTAATTATCCAACAAATTAAAGGAGAATGTGCAACAAAGGACATGAGACTGAAACAATACCGAGAGACAGTTGTAGAGATTCTCAACACATTTCTACAAGCCCAACTTGCCAAGATTCCCGGGAAACAAAACTTGCATGCTCACAGTTTAGCAATGTTTGCTAGTACATGTAAGTTGCCTTTTGATCCTAATCATCAGTTTTCAGCTGAGATAAGACACAGGCCCGCAATACCCGACAATGTTTTGAATTGGCAAGTATTTGTGAATAACCATCAAATCAATAGTTTTTTGACACTTCAGAATGAGTTTTCTAACTGTAATATAGATGAAGACATGACTACTGATAAAATTGATCTAGAAAAAGAACAAAAAATGGAAATTTCAAGAGAAAATGCAATTCATATGCTGCATCCAACCGCATTCACTGAAAAAGACATGCAAAATTTGAAACAAATGGAATTTGATGAGGTCGTAGATGAAACAGAAATCATCAATTTAAAAGATAATCAATTACCCAAAGGATTAACACCTTTGGAAGACCTATTTGACTCAAATGATATTCCATTCAGACCTAAAATGGAACCTGTTAAAGCCGATATGGAGGAATGCAACTTAGGAACATCAGAACATCCAAAAATTGTTAAGTTGTCTAAATCTCTTCCAAAAGATCAGAAGGTAAAATATGTTGAACTATTAAAATAATTCCAGGACGTCTTTGCTTGGAGTTATGAAGACCTCAAATCTTATGATACATCCATCATTCAACATACTATACCTTTGAAACCAGACCAGAAACCTTTTAAACAAAAGCTTAGGAGAATTAATCCTGTTTTATTACCCTCAATTGAAAAGGAAATCAAAAGAATGTTTGAAGCGGGGATTATATCTCCTATCAGATTTTCAGAATGGGTTTCTAACCTAGTACCAACCAGAAAAAAGACAGGAGAAATCAGACTGTGTGTTGATTTAAGGAATTTGAATAAAGTTTCTTTAAAAGACAACTATCCTCTACCTAAAATGGATCACATTCTGCAAAGGGTAGTGGGATCTTCGAGAATATCACTACTGGATGGATGTTCAGGGTACAACCAGATTCTGGATCATCCTGATGATCAGGATAAAACAGCATTTACCACACCATGGGGTACGTTTAAATATGTCAAAATGCCATTTGGACTCAAGAATGCAGGAGCTACCTTTCAAAGAGCGATGGACATTGCTTTTTCTAAAGAGATACATGATTTTCTGGTTATTTACTTAGATGATTTGACCGTTTTCTCTAAAACAAATCAAGAACATTTAGGTCACCTAAGGCAAGTATTTATAAAGTGCAGAAAATATGGAATTTCTTTAAACCCTAAAAAGTCATTGTTTGGTTTGGAAGAAGGAAAGCTTTTAGGACATATCATTTCTAAAGATGGCATTAGGATTGATCCTGAAAGAATTCAAGCAATTTTGCAAATACCCCAACCCAGAAACATAAAAGAATTGCAAGCATTTATAGGAAAAATCAACTTCTTGAGAAGATTTATTTCTAGTCTAGCAGAGTTACTTAGATTACTAACTAACATGTTGAGGAAAGATTCAAGCATTGACTGGACTGTAGAAGCCAAGCAATCATTCGAGGAAATTAAGATGGCTTTAACAAGGACACCAGTTTTGACTAGTCCTAAATTTGATAGAGACTTTATTATTTTTTCATTTGCTTCTGAACATACTGTTGCAGCTGTTTTACTTCAAAAAGATGACCAAGGGTGTGAAAAGCCAATAGCATTTTTTAGTAAAGCACTGAGGGATGCACCTCTGAAGTACAATATTATGGAAAAACAGGCTTTTGCATTGGTAAAAGCAATCAAAGATTTTAGAGTTTACATATTATATTCTCATGTGATAGCATATGTGCCCAATGCAGTAGTTAAAGATATTTTGACTCAAGATGGCATTGAAGGTAAACGAGGTAAGTGGATAGCTACCATTTTGGAATATGATATTGAAATCAAGCCAACCAAACTGATAAAAGGCCAAGGCCTAGCACAACTTATGACAGAAACCAATTGCCAAGCCTTAGATATTAATGAACTGGATAACGAAGAGGAGATGGCGACTCCCCAGATCAGTCAAGCTTTCTTAGACTCACCCTGGTATACTGATATAATTCATGTTCTATTAAACCTGCAAGCTCCTCCAGGGTTGTCCAGAACTAAGCAAAGATTTTTAAAGATGACATCTTCGAAATATTGTATTTTAGATAGCACTTTATTTTGGAAGAATCACGAAGGAATTTTATTGAATTGTCTCTTAAAAGATGAAGTTGATAAAGTGCTTAATGAATTTCATGCAGGGGATTGTGGAGGACATCTTTACTGGAAATCTACTGCAGACAAAATCTTAAGGGCTGGTTTTTACTGGCCAACATTATTTTCTGATGTAAAGAAATTTGTAACAAGCTGTCACAAATGTCAGATATTTGAGGGTAAAAGAAAGTTGTTACCTCTGCCTTTAAAACCAGTTTCCACAGAAAGACCCTTTCAACAATGGGGTTTAGATTTTATTGGAGAGATTCACCCCCTTTCTTCAGGACAACATAGATGGATTTTAACTGCTACAGACTATTTCACCAAATGGATTGAAGCCATCCCATGTAGACAGTCCAATGATTCTGTAATCATAGGGTTTCTTGAAACCAACATACTTTCAAGATTCGGATGTCCAGAAAAGATCATAACAGACAATGCTGCTACATTTAAATCAAAGAAAATGATAAATTTCTGCCATAAATATCATATTACTCTAGGCCATTCAACAGCCTATTACCCCCAAGGTAATGGACTAGCAGAATCCTCCAATAAGAGTTTGATCACTATCATTAAGAAATTGTTGGAGGAGAATAAAAAGAACTGGCATAAGAAACTGACCTATGCATTATGGGCAGACAGACTTACAACCAAGAAATCCATTGGGACTAGTCCTTATGAGTTAGTTTATGGTTTGGAGGCAAGATTCCCATCATCGTTAGGAATCCCTGTGATGTAATTACTTCAAGAGGCTCAAGTGGAGCCAAATGACATTCAAAGAAGAATTAATCAGACAATCCACCTACAACAAACCAGAGAAGAGGTATACCAAAGATCACAAGTCTTACAGGAAAAGCTAACGAAAATGTTTGATAAAAGGACTAAAGCAGAGGATTTTCAATTAGGAGACAAGGTCCTAAGATGGGATTCTAGAAGAGAAGAAAAAGGGAAACATGGGAAGTTTGATTTCTTGTGGAAAGGGCCTTATATCATCCATGCCTTGCGGGGAAACAATACTTATTTTTTGAAGGACTTGGACAATTCAGAAGTTGAAGAAGGACCAGTCAATGGTCGAATGCTTAAGCATTATTTTGATCCAATTTACTAGAATGTTTAAATGTTCTTAACTTGTACATAATATATTGTTTGCTTGTTATATTTTTGTTACTGCAGTTTGGATTGGATGGTGACTTCTTGGAATTGAAGCCCGAAGTGAAGGCCCTAAGCTTCAGAAGTTGCACTATCATATGTACAATAAAGCTACCAGAAGAAGGAGATTACATAGTTCAGTTTGAAGACATGTTGAGGCATCTGACCTGTTGTTCTTGACTTTCCACAAGGAAAAGCCATCCCCAAGTGGAGCCAGTGTTAGTCTCCTATACCAATAGGTGTCATTTTTCATGATTGTCTTGATTGAACTATGGAATATGTTCAAACCTTTTTCTTGAGCAAAGGTGTTCCATATTCTTGAAAAACCAAAAAATCAAAAAATTTAAAAAATGTAAAGAGGGTATAACCTAAAAGAAAAATCAAAGGGTAAGAAAAATAAATTGGTCAAGAAAATGAAAGAAATGAACCCCAAGCAAAAAATAGACCAAGGAAAGTGTGCAAATCCAAATGCCACTACTATTTCATTTTTGTAATAAAGCAATTGTGTGCAGCTTGTCAAACCTTTGCCACAATTCATGAATAAGTCAAATTGTTTAAACTTGGCTTAGTCATATTTCAATTTCATGTTGTAGATTAGAGAATAAATATCTAGCCAAACAGTTTAATCTTGGCAGATAAGTAGCTAGGTAGAGTGAATAAAAGGTGCTCAACAGTTTAATCTGAGCCCTTGGATGTAATAAGGGAAGAAATAGATAGATTCATCATGTAAAAAGAAAAAGATTGAAAAGGGTTTGCAAGTATAAATGCACCCTAATAAAGAAGACAAAATGGTAGTGCTAAGTAGATAGGGTAGGTAGATGGTGCTACAAAAGTGTTATCTGATGAATGGTGCTGCTACCTGTTGGTTAATCATTTACTTTCATCACAAGTACTAAAGCAGGAAATACACTGGAAAATCACAGCAAGCAAAGTCAAATTCATTAACCTCCCTCATCATTTTTTTTCCCCTCAAGAGTTTTACTAATTTCCCCCAAAAAGTACTAAGGTAATTGGAGATCAAAGGGGCTCAAGGCATTTCCTTGACTTCTGGAGGGACCGGACCCTCGGCCTAATGATCAAAAGACCTAAGCACTTGAAATAATCCATCATTAATTATCTTCCATTTTTAACTTTTTCCTAAGTAAAATCCTATTTTACTTAGGAAACTGATGCAACATTCCATAAAATTCCTCAAGACAACTTGTTATTCTAAGCTTAAGTGTTGAAGATAAAATGTGCAATTTACTTCATAAGTTTCCACTTTCTTAGATATACAAAGATGTTTTGATTTTCCTTGTCCTTTTTCATGCTAACACCTAACTCTATTATATTAAATCCCTAGTGAAATCCCTTTTTCCTATGTATATAACTCCCTTTTCTAATAAATATCCCCAAAACCCTCTTATTATAATGTTTTACCAAAGTATATATAGTCCCGCACATTTGAATACCCCGCTTTATAAAGCCCTTTGGTAAAACTCTAACCTTATATATACATTCCGCCCCTATGATGAATTAATTATATTAATTTATTCATCGTATAATAAAATATATGAAGAAAAACGTTAAACACATAACATATGTGTTTAACACCAAAAACAAGAAAAGATTACGACTGAATCCCGCGCCACCATACTCAGCATTCCACGTGGCATTCCACATGGCCAAACCCCGCCGCAATTCATTTTATAAATTCACGGGGTTAATTAGTCATTTGGACTAATTAACAACCATTCCCGCCTATTAGCTTCTCCCCGGGGTGATTAGATTACACGTCAAAACTTGTTTAAACCCCGACGGGCCCACTTTCCAAACCGCACACGTTTCCCTTTCCTCCAGCCGTCAGATCATTCCTCCATTGATCAACGGTCCCGATCAATCCCGCTGCCCATCGCATGAGAGTTTTTTAGCCAGCGGGGAATGAGCGGGTTTGACTATTCAGCATTCCACGTGGCAAGCAGCCTGTGGAATCGCTGCCATTGCGATTTTTACCGCCTTCCTCCATAAGCGGTGCGGGCTCACAGCTTACCGCTTATCGAATACCGCCGGTCCCACTCCCTTACGTCACCCCGTACGTCGAATGACGTCATCACCTCGAAAACGACAAAAACCCTTTTGACTTGTTTTTAAGCCATTTTTCGCGTTTTTTTAGTTATTTTGGTTTTCGAAAGAGACTAAGCTCCCGCTGCAAATTTCAAAATTCACTGCACATACACCAAATTACTCAGAAATTCCGCTGCGCCCGTGTTGAAGAACGTTCCTGCCATTGTCCATTACCTGTTGAAGAACCAGTTTCCATTAAAAAACAGGTATTTATCATTCCGCACCCCGACTGCAAGTTAAGCTTGGTTTCTTGTGTTTTTCTCTGAAAAAGTGTTTGAAAGTCCTCTCTGAGTCCTCATTGAAGAGTTGAAACCTGTAAATTTGCTTCCCAAACCTGCAATTTGTTCCAATTTCCTCTTTTGTCAGATATCCCGTCCGGTCTGCAAGAAAAACTGAAACCTTCATTTTGAATCCACAAGAACCAAAATGGAGGCCCCAACTGCTCTAAATGTCACTCATTTGAATGCTCCTCACCGAGATTTGGACTATTTACCTCTCATAGATGAAGATTTCCAAATAAAAGACCTGCATTTTGATGAAAGTCCCCGTTTGAGCTTCTGTCGCTGCAGAGACGAACACTCAAAGGGGAAAGATCTTATAGGGTTGTGGGAATCCAATCTCCCAAGGTATTTTATTCCTACAGTTCACGTTTTCCCTGAAATCATTCATTATTGTCATGCAAATTATGATCCTGCACAAAGAGCTGTATTAGCTCCTGATCAAAGTGTTTTGTTCCCTATCACACCTCAGGCTATCAATGCTATGTTACAATTCGAGCCAGAACAAGAATTAGCACCTCTATCCATGGAAGGGCTAATTGAGAAAACCAGACTGTTAACTCCAGAGAAATTGAAAGCAATGTGTCAGTACTTCATGTCACCTGAGCATCAGCCAAAAGGGACTCCCCCTATGGTTTTTACTTTTTCAATCAATTGGGAAGGCTTATTGTGAATGTAATATCCTTTGTCTTAGGATTCAATACCAGTGAGTATGTTGACGAGATAACTCTGGCTTTGTTATCTATCTTCACCCCTGGACAGCCTCCTGAGATTAAGTATGACTATGCTTCCTTCATTGCCAACAAAATCCATGATCAATTTTTAAGGCTAGATGATGAAAAAGTTTTCAAGTACTCCTCAGTTATCTATCACCTCATAATTTTCTATCACTCAGACAAATTCCCTTTCCCTATTCAGAAACTTGATGCTAAAGGTAATCCCAGGTCTGTTATTTTTTGGTCCCCCATCATTCATTTGTCCTCTGATTCTCCCTACTCTTATTCAGAATTCATTGATCAATTTGTACATCCTGCTACAACCTTGTTAACAGGAGTTTCTCCCCCGAGGCTTAGTACTGAGATAAGAAAGACCCTGCAATTGTCAAAAAGTTACAAAGTTGGGGATTGGTACTTGTACCAAAACCATACAGTTATCAGGATTTATGGATGTGAATTACATCCATTCAAGTTACCCAGATATGTACCAATGAGAATTTTTTCTTTGGAATACTTTAGACAGATGAATAACTCGGATGTAATCCATTTCTGCAATGTAAAGAAGAAAGCACAGTTAAGGATCAAAAGCCAGTTAGGTCCTTTCATTTGCAATTCTAGAGAAGCTGAGAGAGAAGCAGAACTTTTATTAGAGAGAAAATTCCAGACATCTTTCCGTTGGGTCCCTTATGACCCCTTTGGTTTCATTTGTGAAAAAAGGTTAAAAAATAAGTCATCTCCTTATATACATCACAGAATTCCTGACATAGAACAGTATGCAAATCAAGATGAATGGGTTAAAGGAACACTTATTGAAGAGGGAAGTGGAGCTGACAAATTGAATAAACTTATGAAAGATGTCGAGAAGAAATTTGACCTAGAAACATATGATCAAATGCAGGTACCCTATATTGGCACATCTTCAACAGCCACTCTACAACAAGCTATACAGGAAGACAGCCCATCAGTAACAGCAGAGCCTAAAGGTAAAGGAAAAGAACCGATAGTTCAGGTCATTGAAACCCTGGTCATGGCAGAAAAATCACAGAGTTCCAAAACACCAGAACAATCTAAAGCTTCTCAAACACCAGCAAAGCAAATCCAAGCGCCAGAGATGCAAACTCCACTGAATGTGGAAATAGGGAAAAAGAGGTCAGCTCCAGATACCACACCTTCAATAGGAGCCCCACAAGTCTATCAAGCTAAAAAACACAAGTCTGATCTACCTCCAGATGTAGAGATCATAGATGAAATATTTGATGATGGCAGGGAAGATAGTCAGCAAACAGGTACAGCAAGTGAAACAAACATAAGCCAGAAAGGGATACAAAAGCAACTGAGCACTGAAGTATCTTCTTTCAGACCGCCCAAGACAGGTACTGGAGACATAAAGAAAACCTTCATTGATATCAAAACAAGGAATGAACCATTAAAAATGAAGGTCTATGATCAGTATATGAAGATGGCCCCTCACAATCAGCAAAGGTTGATGTCAGCATTTGATCTTTCACAAGGTAAAATGCAAATGAGCCACTTCAAAGCTAAGGTGCCAAAGCCAACTACAGCAACAGATTACATCAGAACAAATTTTGAAGTGTTAGCAAAAGATATCCATCCCTTGGATCAGATAGAGCTTCATAGGCAAACAGGAGAAATGGTTTATTCCACTCTCACCAACAAAGCCATGGCAGCTTTAACACTACAAGATTCCTTGAATAATACTGCTGCAACATTGAAAATTGAAAGGGCCTCCTCACAGGCCAAGGACAATAGAATAACGTCTCTGGAAGAGATCATTATTGGTTTGGGACACAATCCCAAAGACACTAAAGGTATTGAGGCACTGATAAAAAAGAAAGAGGATGATATAGCTGCACAGAGAAAACAGTTGAAAATACCAGCCTCAAGGCACCCCCAGACACAGGAAATAATAAAAGGAAATTCACAAGAAGAAATGATGGAGTTGCTCTTAAACTTGACAGAGCGACTAAATGAAACCGAGAAGGAGCTGGAAAAGGCATTGCAGGAACAGGAAATTCTCAAACAGGCTTCAGCAGCAGGTACTACAGGACAACAGGAACAATCATCTCAGGTGAAAATTTCTAATTTGAATTCTGATGATTTGATTAAACAAATGGAGAGGTTTAAGTAAAGTCGAGAACTCCAGTAAATTAGTCATGAAAATTGGAGGAAAATATGACACATCCAAAAAAACGTTGGTAAAGCAACCTGAGAGAAATAGAAAGGTTGGAAAAATTGGTTGAGAGCTTTGCGAAAAGATCTTACGGAAAAGCCTCTTGAATGAAATAAATGATATTCTTGGGACGACATCATTAATTTGGCAAGAGATATTCCGGCCTTCATTGACTATTTTGAGCGAATGGGTTAGTGGGAATAGCCCGGGGAGAAATAGGCAAAACTAGGCATGAATTCAGGAAGTGAAGCGGGGAGCTAGCGGTTCATTGGGTTTTTGAATTCAGGGCAAAACAGCAGCTAGCATTGCTGAAATTGATAGCGGTGAGGTGGATGAATTTGGGAGGCGAAAATTTTTACAAAGAAACTTTTTAATGCAAAATCTAGAAAGTGTATTGATATTTTAGTGAAGCATCAGCGTTTTTGGAGAAAATTTCAAGCTACTGTGGGCAGGTAATTTGCCAGTCCCATGCTCAGGAATCAAATAGTAGACTTGGAAACTTATGAAAAGAATCAAGCTCATGCTAAACATATGGTATAAATTCTACTAGTATAGGTTACTAATCCTTAAAGACCTCAGTGCCAAAAAATGGGAAAGAGTATTTATGAAAAAGTGAGAAATGTTGTTTTATAGGAACATGAGTTAAAGTATCTGTTTAGAACTGAGCCCACTTTATATGGCTCACAAATGAGTGAAACTTTAAGGAGCTGGAAGAACAGATATACGAGATAGTCGGTGGTGGAGAAGGAAATGATGGAAATTTGTAAAAATGTTGTCGGGACAAAAGTTTATCTTTCTTATAAAAATAAACTGATAAAAAAAATGTCAGAAAAAGTATCGAGAAAAAAAGTATCGGATAGAAAGGTAAAGGATGTCCAGTGAAGTAAAAGTATTCAACAAGTCAAGGAATACCCACGAGACAGCACAAAGCCTATTTAGAGCACTTATCTTCAGCAAATCATGAAGAAAGAGCAGCCTGGTAGTCTCATTGTTCTATTTACAAAGGACCATGTGTCTGCTTGTTTGTTGTAATGCTCTTTAAGTCGCTGAATTCTTGGCTTGAGATGAAGTAAGATTGTTAAGATTGTTTTGTATAAATAAGCCTTCAAATAGGGGATTTTGATGGATTCTATTACTCTGTTTGTAACATTGAGTTTTCGGAATAAAAGCTTTTGAATAAATTTACTTGGCAAGCTTCTTTGGATGACGTTTTGAAACCTTGGACTTGTTGCACGGGGATTGTGTGTTGGACTTGATTCAATAAGTTTTCCAACCCTTGTGTTTGTTTATGTTAGTTTATGCTATCATCATAGTTTGAATAGTTTACATAAAGGATTGAAGCGGAATTTGTAATTGTACTCTGTTTTCAAATGTGATTATTCTCGATGTTTTCTTGGTTAAGTTACTAAGCATGAATTCTTAATTGCTCATGTTTGCGATTCAATATTGTTGATCTGCTGTAACAAGGAATCCTTCATTGCTCTTTGCTTGTAATCATTTCTCTTTATTTCCTCTTGAATGTGGTAAAAGATTCTTAGTTGCCTTTTCATCCCTTCAAGACCATCCATCCACTTTAAATTTTAAGGTTGTTCTCAGTCTAAAGCTATCTTGCACCATAATAACATCATGTTGAGAAAATCCGGGTAAAAGCCATCCAACAGACTCCATGGCCCAATGGATGGCCCTCCCAACCTTGCCCTTAGTTTGTGGATTCCACCATTTCCCAAAACAAACTTGAAATCTATAGCCTAAAATCATTCAAAAACAAAGATAAATCATAAAGAAGGCCCTCTCTGGATCTGGATCAACTGGTCTGCATCTAAAAGGATTCGGATTTATGGTTACCTCGGGTATCTTTTCCTCTTACACCTTCACAAGAAAGCACAGTGATAACATATTAAATGAAGAGCTAAGGAGAGGACATGGTAGGAAGGCAGCCCCGTAGTTTCTACTCAAAAGTTGTCAGACTTCCCTTTTGTGCTGTTTTATGTGTTTTCTATTGAAAGTGTGTAAAAGGTGGATAGTTTGAAAGTACTTACGAGATCTCGTTTTCTTTCATGTCTTTCTTAAGTGCTGGTCAAAGGGTGGCTAGATGCAGAAAGTACTTGCGGATCTGTTTGCTCTTTGTTACGCATCTGTTTTATTTCCTTCCTTAATGTATCATTCATTCATAAATCTGACTTTAAAGATCCTTAGACATAGATAGATTTTACATAGACCACTCTTGAACATTGTTTCAATTAAAACCTACTATGAATCCATAAGCCGATGGATTGGTACATTTCTTTACCTATCTTTCTTAGGGCTGAATCAATTTCCTTTCATTCATCTTCACCCTTCATTTAGACTTCCTTCACCTTTTATTTATCTTTGTCCAACCAAGCAGACAAAACCCTTGGTCTTCATAACTAGACTAATATCATTACCCTAGCTTCAAAAGACAAATCCATCTTTGTACATGTTGGAGATCCTCTCCCGATTCGGAAGGCTAGATCCTAGAATCCAAGTTAGTTGAAATGATGTTAACTACTGTGATCGGACTTTTTCCAAGTCTTGCTTATTCACGAGGACCTAACATTTACGCGACTCATTGAGGAAAGAACCCGAATCATTTCCATTTAAAGATAATCATATGACATCAGAGATTTGGTTCATAGATCATTTGCTTTATTAACCAGCTGGAGTCACCTAACATTTCTGGCGACTCAGCTGGGGACTATTTTTGAGTTCATAGTTGCTTGGCCAGCTTTTATAGACTCTTTAGTTTTCCATACAATCACAAAAACTCAGAAAAACCCAAAAATATTTCAGATTGGTATGCAATAAACATGGTGGTGGAACCATAAAACATTTTACCTCCTTTAGGGCTAAAAATTTTCCACTTGGCGACTCCACACTCTGAAACTCCTAGAATACCAAATGACTCCACTGGTAGAAGACCCTGAACTAATTGACCAGACACAGTAACCTCTTTCTGGATTTACAAACATGATTCCAAGAATACAACGAAGATATGCC
The DNA here is from genome assembly GCA_034641835.2 of Pinus albicaulis. Taxonomy (NCBI): domain Eukaryota; kingdom Viridiplantae; phylum Streptophyta; class Pinopsida; order Pinales; family Pinaceae; genus Pinus; species Pinus albicaulis. The sequence goes on along the minus strand of CM076578.1, from coordinate 344,872,863 downwards.
CCAATGAGTAGAGATCATATCCCTGGGTTTCCACATAAGATGCCCCAGGTGAATTGGGATGACAACCTACCTGTTTTTCAAGGTGAAAAGTTTGATAACCCTTTATTACATCTTATCAAGTTTCACATACATGTATGGAGGTTGAAATTTGAATGGCATGAAGACTGCCTAATGAAAATTTTCATGTTAACATTAGAAGGAAAAGCTAGGGATTGGTATGAATGCTTAAGATCTAGTAGTTTGTTTTCTTTAAGAGACCTTGAATATGTGTTCTATGAGAACTATGAAGAAAAAGCTACGTCATTATCATGGGGTGCAATATATTATGATCCATCACAAAACATCACCCAACACATTATAGATAATGAGGAAGCTTTGGAAGAGATGCATCCTGAAGATCTTTTAACAACCATTCATGAGTTTAATCTCCTATTGAAAAATTTTAAGAATATAGATGAATCAGTTGAGGAAGAGATGATCCAAGAAATAATGGACGTTCCTCAAGATATCCCTGAAAACTCAAATATTGATTCATCATCCCTTATATCTGAGGCTCAAGAAGACATCCAGCCTCAAAATCAGTCTTCGCAAGAGACAGAGAATTGCTGTACTTCTGTGCAAAGGGACATGGAAACATTTTCCCCTTTGACAGAGAAGGAAATAGAACAGACTATTTATAAACAGCCAGTCTCTGAAACTTTTTGCAAAACAAACACTCTTGCCCATTCGCATAGAGAACTTTGTTGTACAGATTTAGAAAATTCTTTTGTAAATCATAATGAAGAGAGACCCGCTGATAACCCAATATGTTTGACTGATGAAATTGTTTATTCCGATGATTTTCCAAATTTTGATCAGTCTGATGATGATGATGAGTTTCAAGCAAAAATTAATCACGCAGGGCAACCTGCGTTCGATTGGTGTTATGAGTTTCACCATCATCAACTTGAAAGCAGAAATCACCCATTTCAATCTATCACAAATCGCTTTCACATAATTGGGAATCAACAACTTTTCAACTCAGAAGGTGAAGAGAAGAGCAATAAAGAAATTTTTGAGCAAAAGGATCTTCCTCTTGAAAAAGAGGAAACCTTGAAGTACTCCCCTGCTCAATAATATAATAACCTCTTCACAGAATTTAGTCCACTGAATACGAGCATACAAGGGCCACAAGAGGACAACACTGTCAAATATGATGAGTCCTCCAGTTCAGAAGATGATGAAGATGAAGGAGAAAAACAAATAGAAGACTATCCTGTTGTGGATATATCATCTTCTCGAGAAGAAACTTCTCCCTTCACTGATATTAGTCCGTCATTTAAAGAGCCTGAATTTATATCAGAAGCAAGCATAGATTCAAAGAAAGAAGATATTTCACTGTTTGTTATTTTGCAGGTTAAGAATGATGATACTTCCAAGCTACATACTCAAGAGATAGTCCTCAAAGTTGATGTCTTGGAAGTAGATGATCTACCAATTGTGGAGGACCAAAAGGAAGAGAATCTTCATCTTTTCTTTGTTGATCCTATGGAAGAGTGTGTGGAAATCCTGACTGGCTCAAATTATCAAGCATTGATCCTTTGCAAAAGCCAGAGACATGAAAAGCTGTCACCTTCTGTGATAGCCTCGGTTTTGAAAATTAATCTTCAAAATATATTATGGATACCTCTGACAAGCAGCCAGAGTTTCTTCTTCTTCTTGACATTACTCAGTTGGCTGCATTGGCATTTTTGTATCATATGATGAATGTAATTACTCCGTGTTTAGAATAGGTTAGATAGGAATGTCAATAAAGCTCAGTTCCGAGCATGTAGTTAGTTGTTGTTTTCTGCTTTGAAGAAAAGTCAAGAATCCAAAAATACAAAAACAAAGAAAGAATGAAAAGAGGACAGAAATGAAAACAAGAAAGGCACAGCCCCATGCCAAAAAGAGAAATAAATCTAAAAGTGTGCAAGCTCAAATGCCACTCCTCAAAACACACTTCTAGTTAGTCAAACTGCCTAATCTTGACTAATTAGCTTTAAATTTTCTGCTGATAGGATAGTGAATTCGATTTTCCAAACTGTTCAATCTTGGCTTATCAGTAGATAGATTAGGATAGAAATGAAGGTTCAAACAAACTCAAAATCTGAACCAAAGTTTCCAAAGAGAGATGAATCAAAACTGTTTTATTTTCTGAGTCGTAAAAGAGAAAAAATGGTTCTAATTTTCCCAAAATCTGAATCAGATATCAAGGAAGAGACAGCTCAAACAAAAGCAAAAACAGAGCTGTGAAGAAAAGAGAAGGCCATGATGAGAAACTTTCAGATCTTAAGCCTTCCATTTTTTATTTTAATTTTCTGCAAATAATAATCTATGTGCAGCTTTTTCTTATGCCATAGATCACAGCAAGTCAAACAGCTCAATCTTGACTTGACTGTTTTTAAATTTCTGTTGTAGAATTTAGAGAATGAAAGTTTGTTGGACAGTTTAATCCCAACAGACAGTAGATTAGGTAGAGAAATATTTGAGCTCAACTGTTTAATCTGAGTTCAAGGAGAAATAAGGAGTAGAAGTAGATTAGTTTTTATGCTTTCAAAAGAATAAAATGTTGTGAAAAGATTTTTCCAATCCAAGTGCACTCTGATGAAGAAAAAATGCTAGATCAGTAGGATTGGGTAGGTAAAAAGTTTGTATTGACGAAGGACCATTGTTTTCATGGCTGCTAAATATGTTTTCAAACAAGATCATCCAGCAAAATAAGGGCAGCCCAATGGATCAGGCACAGATCAGCCTCCCAGAGAATGCAAGTCTGAAGTTCTTGATGCCTTCAAGAAGGCACCATCCCCAAGTGGAGCCACTGTTAGCCACCTATAATATTTTGTTATACCAAAAGGTGGCTAAAATTTTTTGGAGCCTTCAAGGAACAAATTTTATCACTAAAAATTGTTGGCTCTTGAAGTCTCTCTAAGGCCTCATGACTCTGTCCAGATCCCTTATTGTTGTTTACATCCTAAAAGCCTCTGAAATCCTTCAAAAATCCCAAGTTAAATACTGCTGCAGAACCCCTTGGTCCCCTTCCTTTTCTTCCTCACTAACCTCATTTTCTATTCTCCTTTTCCCATGAAAAACCCACAATTTCATGTTTCTCCCTTTCCATTTCATTAAAATCACTTTTATAAGGTTAAAAACCCACTTTTAACCTTACCGAAACCTTCATTTCCTTCAAGAAACCCTTCAAAAACCATGAAAATACATGTTTTTATGTATAGAACTTAAGCCCCTCGAGCTTAAGCCCTTAGCCCCTTTTCTTCCATACGCCCGCACCTTGGAACCAAGTTTTAACCCTTTGGCGCTTATCGCAAAGCGCAGATCGCAGAATTTCCAAATTGTTATTTTTTAAACTGATGCATCGCAAATATTTGCGCTGCGATCCATCGCAGATCGCAGATAGCAATTTTCAGTTTTCCTCTAAAAAGCTCATCGCAAGTTTCTGCGATGTGATCCATCGCATATCGCAAATCGCATGTTTCGTTGTTTAAATAGTTTGATCCATCGCAAATATTTGTGATGCGACCGCTCCAATCACATTTTTCCCCAGCACTCATCGCAAATCGCAATATCGCATTTTCTCTCCGTCGCATAAATCCGCCATCGCATTTTCCACCTTTTGCGATTTGCGATCGATCCCGCCGGGCCCACCATATGATACCCTCGCCTTTCATATAAAAACGCTTTTTTCCTTTGTAAAGTCGAACATGATATATTTTGTGGTTTACAAAGGTTTTTCCCATTACATCCCGCCACGGCATCTACGCCGTCGATCTGCACCCCCGCTCCATGATCCAACGACCCTGCTTCCTCCGCACAACCTCTAATGTAGTTTAACCTATAAATGCAGGATTTCATAACCTTCATTTGTATTTTGCAGGGTTTAACGTTTTCCGCTATATTCAGAAGGAAATTCGAAAGATGAGGGTGACGACCCTGCCTCTTTTGATTTGTCAAAGGAAATCGGCCACAGGGTGCAAATTCATGTTTTCATCAGTGTTTCATGAGGCATTGATGCCATATAACCCTGCGCAGCCCTGTGTAACAGCGAAGCACCAAGAATCCGACACAGTCAAAGAGTATCAGCTGTAGAAGACCAGAAATTTGCCAGCACAGAGAATTGAAGACAGTTTTATGGGGATTACGGCTAAGACTGTTATCAAAAGCCTAATCCCCCAATCTAAAACACAGTCTGCAGAATACCTAAAGTGTTTTAGTGACAACAAACCCTCCACCGCCACAAAAAGGAGGTGAATTGATTCCTCCCAGTGACTAAACGCCACCTGTTGCCTCAAACCTTTCAAACCAGGGCCGAAGTTATTGCAAAGGAAGATGTTTTGCCTCAACGCAGCCGAGAAGTTACTTCTGCAAGGAACTTAATGCGAGAAATATCTGCAGAGTTATTTCAACCTCACGCCAAACCTCAAAGGTCAACAAATTCTTTCCATTAGACCTGATAGTTAATGTAAAATAGTTAATACAGAGAACCACCTGTAAACTTCTTCATCGAGCCCCTCAAAGGGCCAAGAAGTCTTGAATATGTATTAATTACTTTAGCAGATCTTTTATCAGATCTCACCTCCTCATTCTTCTATAAATACTTCTGTAGAAGATGAGAAACTGTTGGTCACTGCATATCTGTAGCATGTAAATAGTTTTCTGAAGCTGCTGTAAGCTCTGTTTGTAAGAGAAAATACCTAAGTTGAGCTGAGAAGCCTGAAGCTGTAAATAACCATTGGACTTAAAGATTGTAACTAGTTTGGAACATCAATACAAGCTAATTTATGGGATCCTGGTCTATGTTGACGGTGATGTTATTCTCATTTGTAACTTGTTATTTTGTTTCTGTTTTCATTTTGTTTCATTTTCCACTGTAAAGAACAGTTTAAACAGGGTTAGGGCCTACTGTATATCAATAACCTTCTCTGGCTGAGAAATCTTTACTTGAATGTTTTCTTCCAATCTGTGTTATTTAGGAATGATTTAATTCAGTTTAGACATAGGAATGTTGGTGTTCCCTCGTCTTATTGTCTTAGCTGAATGTCAGTCTTGAATGTTACTTTCTGCATATGTTGTGTGAGGATGAACTGGAAGGAAGATATGGTTAGCCCTGGTCCCAGACTTGTCTGCATAACTGTCTGATTGTTTCCCTAGAATGTGTTAAAATCTGACTAGTTTCAAAGTACTTATCAGATCTTAGGCCATTCTGTGTTATCTTTGTGATTGTCTTGAAAGTAGCCAAGTAAGGAAGAGCTAGGAGAGGACTTGTGGTGAGCCCGACCCGCTAGTTTCTACTCCAAAAGTTGCCTTCAAGCTTCCCTTTGTGTTTTATATGTTTTCTATTGAAAGTGTATCAAAGGCTGGATAGTTTGAAAGTACTTACCAGATCCTAGTTTGCTTTCATGTCTTTCTTAAGTGCCTGGTTAAAGGCTGGTTAGTTTGAAAGTACTTACCAGATCCTGGACTGCTCTTTGTTCTGCATCTGTTTATTTCCCCTTCTTAATGTATCATTCCATTCCATAAATCAAACTTTAAAGAGATCCTTAGACATAGATGACTTGCCCCATAGACCACTCTTGAACCTTGTTGTTTCAATTAAAACCCTACTATGACTCCATAGCCTAATGGATTGAAGCTGTTTCTTACCTATCTTTCTTAGCTGAATCAATTTTCGCTTTCATTCATCTTCACCCTTCATTTAGACTTCCTTCACCTTCATTTATCTTTGTCCAACCAAAGCAAACAAAACCCTTGGTCTTCATAACTAGCCTAATATCATTACCCTAAACTTCAAAGACAAATCCATCTTTGTACATATTGGAGAGATCCCTCTCCAGATTCAGGAGGGCTAGATCCTAGAATCCCAAAGTTGGCTGAAATGATGTTAACTCTGTGATCGGACTTTTGCCAATCTTGCTTATTACAGAGACCTGGACACCCACGAAGCTGCACGGGGGTTAATCCAAGTCAACAGTGCCCCTGGCCCACCATTTCATCGTCCTCCAACGCAATTTCAGCCGTCGATCTCCTCCTGAGATCCAACGGTCCAAATCACTTACCTCTCCACCAGTTATTTCCGTACCTCCACGTCACTCGTTCCACGTGTTCGACGTATTTTTCTTCCGCCATTATACCTTTCATTCGTTAGTCAAAATTCACTGTTTACGTTAAAAACCTTCACCAGTCCATCCTCCGTCGTTTCACATCATTTTCCGCCACCCTGCATTGTTACACCATTTTTCTATGTCTGCACCACCATTTTCATTGACTCCGCCACATTCACCATCCCAATGCACGTTTTTCCTGACAATTTTGTGGGTTTTGCAGGGTTATAGCGGCGGAAAACTGCCATGATTTACAGTCTCAATTGCAGTAGCAGAGCACATCAAAGGACCATTTTGCAGAGGCTGGAATTATGGAGAATGGCCTGGGGAGGTATATCGACAAGAATTCCATTAAAGAAGCAGGGTTAAAATCTATCAAACCCTCCAGAGTCATTCAAAGCACGGATAGCGCAGATAGAAATATTAATGGAGCAGCAGAGAAATATCAGGGAATGATCGAGGAATTCAACGTTCAAGCAATGAAGATATTAAATCATAATTCAAGTTTTAGAAGTCAGATGGTACCATTCATAGAAAACACTACCTTATGGCTTTCTTTTTAGCACCATTTTCTTTCAGGAAAGGACGGAATGTTTATGTGATTTTACTTTTTGCCGTGTTCCTGAAGAGTTTTCTACCCAGTGCATTTATTTCAGTTAGTAGGCCACAGAGTACAAACAGCATTACAAATTCATCGAGCAGTATAGGTGTGCACGTCTCCGCCATTTTGTTTTAATGAGGAAAATTAAATGATCATCACCTACTCCCTTTTCGAGCTTTCTTTTTCTCCTATAAAGCTCCCGAAGAACAGATGATTTCAGGTTCCAGATTTTATCAGAAAATTATGCAGTGAAAGGATTTTTGTATACATTTTTTAGAACTCTTGTATGAAGGCTCAGAGCCCATAGGGTCTCAGTGAGGAGGAGTTCCATATGTTAAAGAGGATTCTGGTCTTTGGTGTTTCACATTTTGTAACTTTCTCTTATGTGTTATTTAAATAGATCATTCCATTTCATCGATCTTTCCTATATCATGTTTCTGGAATGCGAGTGGCTCACTGATTTTAGTATGGATTTATCCTAGTTGATACCCATGCTTGGATTATTCAAGAACTTTAAATATGGCTCAGGCATGATATTCTGTTCCACTATTCATCTAAACCGTATTTCTGCTATATTAGTTTCTTTGGGAGGGTGTTTTTAAAATGCTATTGTCATGTACGGATTCTTAGATTGGTAAGCCCATATATGGTGGTATTGTGTATCTAGATATCAGCTCAATGATAACTAATATCTTCTCAATATTTCATTCACTACATACCCCTTCTGATAATTTATTTCTGTGAAGTGTTTATGAATTGGCCCTCTTTACAGTAAGTTGTCTCTGAATTGTTTGTTGCTTTTATATTGGATTTTTGCATGTTGCCTCTGCAGTATTCCTTCCCCTGTATCAGTTTATGAAGGTCTTGGTCCCATTCAGATTAATATTCCTTGTTTTACAAGAGATAGCATGAGAGCTTTTTATTGATAACTTCCTCTATTATACCATATGCTCCTTGCTAATGTAAGATGTCCTAGGCAGTGGTCTATCACAACTCTAGGCTGTCTCTAGGAGTGACAACATGATCCATGGAGTGCCTCCTCAAGTTCTTAAAGTGGTTCCTCCCACAAGAAGAAAAGAAATGTAATGTGGCATTCATGGTTGGGCCATGGTTCCTCCTGAAATGTGCAAGATGTATAGTAGGGAGAATCATGCTCCCAATGGGCATCTTCAGTCTCAAGCCCACTCTCCAATCAAAGCTCCCCATGAACATAGTGATACCAGCAATACATGGAAGCAAAAACCAATAGAAACAAGTTGTCACAAGACAACTGGAAAGTGGATCAAGGTCCCACACAAGGAACCAGCACAGTGCATTCCTTGCCTGCATAAAATCAAACAAAAACAAGTGCTTTTCCAACCACTTTTTTGCTACCACAATCATTTTACAAGAGATATACATGGAAGTACAAAAGGGTGTCAATGGTGCACACCAAAAGTCATGTGGCTTCCCCCACAAACCACCAATGAGATAGACGATCTCAATGCTACAAATGGCTTCAAGTACATCATTATACAATATGCACGAAAGAATAATCCTCCTTGGTACATTATGCGGCTCATTAAAAGACAAGAAGTACAAAACATAAGGTGAAATTGTACATTCTCCATTATGTACTTGAAGACTTGAGCTGAAATGGCTCAACTGATAATGCTCTGTTACTCCCAATGAGTAGGAAGGTGGCTGTGACATCCTCTCCATCATCATCCGGGCTTTTCATCTCTCCATATGTTGAAATATGTCTTGTTGAATGCCCTCCCAAATGAACTCCTCTCCCAAGGCAAGATATGCATCAAAATGCATGGAAAATAAGTCCCCATGTGCTGCATGCAGCAGCTTCTCCTCGAGACTAGAATCTCTAGTCAAGAAGAATCTGCCATGTGAATAGATGACCATATCATCCACCATATACTCATCATCTCTATCTGGGTAATCGAGAATCATGCATGCACCAAGATCCTTGGAGTACTCTACCAAGAGTTGAGATCTCCAATAAGGATCAATCCTCCTAAGAGACAACGCTAGTGATCTGGCATGTGAAGCTCTCCTCCTGCTGATGTCTACTAATTTGACATCCCCCATGCCAAACTTCTCCTCTAAACTCTTCACCTCTCCAAAATCCAAGAGCGATAAATCCAAAGACAAGATGTCTTTCATCAATGATATATCTGGTGGCCTCCCTGGTGGAATGCCTCTATGCAGTGAGACATCAATGTCAAGAGTGGACTGTACATATGGTTGGGAAAACTTTCCCTTGCTCTCACAGCACAATATATTATGCCTCCTCTTTTCGCTAGCTCTCTATAATAGAGAAGGGTGTGTGTCTCTCATCACAAGATGTTGCTCTTCCTCCGTACATCCTCCTTCCGCCTGCAGTGCTGCACAACTATGTTGCTCACTGATTGTGCTTGGACCTCCATGTATGAGATCCTGGGGACTTCCTTGCAAAGATGCAAGAACCCCTCTAGTTGGAGAAAGAGCTCCTCCTTCCTCTTCATGAGGTGCTATATCAACTTTATAAATGACAGCGTTGTTACCCTTAGCCTCCTCAACATGAGTGGGAAACCCTTCAATGATTAGATCCTATTTTGGAAAAGGGATCTCTTTGCCTCCTTGTGCCAAAATACAAGATGAAGGTCTTGCCTCCAAAAAAGTATCATGCAATATATCAGCCTCCTTCATAGTTCTCTAAAGTGATTTTGAGTCTATGGTTTCCTCCATCACATGCAAGGGTTTTGTTTGTGTGTTTGTTTCCTCCACATGTGTTTCAGAATTCCTCCTACCAAATATTTCCATCAAAGTTTTAATGAACCTTGCATAGGAAGATACATTTGCATTATTTAAATTAAAGGACTCAAATAACAACCATGCATAGACCTTACCTCGAAAGTGCAGTAATGCCACTCTGATGGCTTCATCTTTGGGAATCTGATGCTGCTGCAAAAAGGTGTCTATCTCTTCCACCCAAGCTCCGGCTGAACATGTAGGGGAAAAATCAAAGATAGATAGAATAAATATATCCATATTGTGTTGCTTGCTCCTCCTCACCATGATCTTGCAAAACTCCAAAAAAGTAGTATGGTCTCTAAAATTCTGAGTTTGAGATTCATACACATGCAAGAAACCACCAAGAGTTCCTCTCTTCAGCACTCCTCCTTCTTCTTTTCCTCTTATGGAAAAGCTGGCCATGTGACTGCGTTGTACCTTATAGGGTTTTGCTGCATGCTCACACTCCCTATAAGAAAAACTAGAGTTTGACTCAGTTTCAAACCCTCTTGGAGATCCTGTACATATCTCCCTCGTTATCTTCTCAAATTCTTCATGAATGTTCTATACAAATCTTGGAAGAAGCTTGGTATGCTTGTCTTCCTTTTTCTCTCCACATAGTGGATTCTTCATCTTCTCTCTCCTTGATAGAACAATGGCTGAGATCCACAAGCTGAGCCAAGATTATTCTTTGATACCACTATAATATCCCAAATTAGGAAATTTCTACAACAATGAGAATATCTCAAGATATTCTAATGTTGGAGACCCAACAATATGAAAACACAAAAATGGAGTAGCAGTGACACTCAACTCATATAAATGTGAGAGAAATCCATAGACATCTTATTAAATAATAGAAAAAACAATAGAATACAAGATCTTTAGGAAAAAGGTTACTCAAGATAGGCAATGCTCAGCCTCAAGAGACAAGTACATAAATCATGATAAAGCACTGCTACATATGTGTGCCCAAGCTATGACAGCGCAGTTTTATAAGAGAAACTACATGCTACATATTTCAAATACATGGATATACAAATATATGGCCCAATACAACATTGGGAGTGAAGATATCAGCTCCCAAAGGCTACCTCATGTCAATCCTGGAAGGATTGTCTATAAAATACAAAATCTGCAAAATGTCGGAGTTGTTGGGTGGCAACTGCAACTCAGAAATAGAACTAGATGGAGATGGTTGTAGATGATTCTCAAACTGAATATTCCTCCTCCGATGGATCTTTCAAGTGAAAGGATGATCCCCTCACCCAGGATCTCACCCTCCAATAATCTGCAAGAGCCCCATTGCAAATGCTTCGCTAAAAATAACGCAGTCACTGGATGGAACTACGCTGTAGGGGCAAGAGAATGGGTTGGCCCAATGCCAATATATAAAATCATCTCCAAAGGCCTCCAAACTGATCTCTCAAAGGAAAGAGAGACTCCTCCTATGAAAAATAGCAGATGGAGGTAGTGTAGTGAACCCTCACTACAACACCCTGCAACACAACATTATTCTGCTACATAAATTACGCTGTCTTGGAGGAGGATGCTTGGCCTCAAGCCTAGATGTGAGGAAAATCAGTGCAATCCCTCAAGAGGCCTCTCAAGAAGGAGAAGGAATCCTAAACAGGAATTCCCTCGGCAACTCTTGCTAAACAGCAAAGAATGCACAATGTCTGAATAGACAATAACATCAATAATCCATAACATGAGAAACAATGGCTGCCTTGCCCTCCTTTTAAATAATTTAAATCCCCTCTCCATGGGTCCCACTCCTCTTATGGTTTCCTCCACAAAATAACCCTTTTCCCATTCATACTGCGTTGTTTCTCTAAGTGTTCTCCACCTCTTATCCCAGCGCTGTTGACTTGGTCAAACTTGACCTTGTCCACTTGCAAATGACCCTGTTCACACATAAGGGTGTGGAAACCAGCTCCAAATATGATCCCCATTCATCATTATGCATGGGCCTCCTTACCCATTTATTCTCCTCCTAGGTGAAATCAGCAAAAATTAATATTCCAAATTATTGTAGGAAAATTTTGGAATATTACAGTCCTCCCCTCCCAAATGTTTCTTGTCCTCAAGAAAATACAAGGACAGAAATGGAAAGCCTCCTCTTAAGGCATGGGGTTTATGATGTGTTGAGGAAAATCTTCCTCATGTAGGTCCTCCATCCCCCAAGCAATCATTCATGAAAAATGAGTTACCTCCCAACACGGCAACTCCTGAAAGTCATCTTCCACCTCTGGCTCCGACAATGTGGGTGGGTAGAAAATCTGATCCTGGTAGACAAAATAGCCTACCCCACATTGTTATCCTCTCCACTTAGGATAAGTGTAGAGTGTATGTTGATCCTGGGCTGCAATGACATTGCCCTGAAATGGCAAGATGGAGATTAGACCTCTAAGGATCTCTCCTCCATCGTTATGAAACATGTTGGCCCAAATCATCTCATATGTGATGAGTTGGAAGTCATCATCATATGGCATCACATTCCTCATATGGCTCACCTCATAAGGAAACAAATGATCTGTTGTAGTGGCCATACCATCTCCCATGCTCCCTTTAGAACATGTAGTGCAAAGTGTGTGGGAGTTCTCTCCCTCCAAGGACACATTCACCCAATGTGTCTCTCCTCCAATCATGCTCCCAAGAAAAGCTTTAGCAATGTCAACCAAGGGAACCATTAGGAGAATCATGCTGGCTTCCATGTGAAGTAAGGGAGAAGGACAATGGTCCCTCAAATGTAGCCAACGCAGTTTGACTCTCAACTGCCATAGAAAATGAAATGATGGGTGGCCTCCCCACCATTTGCTTGCTACCCCAATCTCCTGGAGAAAGTGAATGATTACATGTGCAATGTGAGTATATTATCCATAAGAAATCCCCTCCCCATGCCCTCTTAGGGAGTTATCATCCATAATGGCCTTATGTAGACCATAAAATCTAGAAGGAAGGATATTCCTTCTTTGAGAAAATCCCTACACATATATGGTTAAGAGATGCATACATATAGACAAATTACTATGCAAATCAACAATACTCTTACCATATGTTTTTCTCATATAAATGGATTGGCTCATAGATGAGTCTCCCCTCATCCTCAAAGGGAAAAGATTTGACCATGCAAACTCCTCCATCTTCTCATGATCCATGGAGTGCCTCCTCAAGTTCTTCAAGTGGTTCCTCACACAAGAAGAAAAGGAATGTAATGTGGCATTCATGGTTGGCCCATGGTTCCTCCTAAAATGTGAAACATGCATAGTAGGGAGAATCATGCTCCCAATGGGCATCTTCAGTCTCAAGCCCACTCTCCAATCAAAGCTCCCCATGAACATAGTGATACCAGCAATACATGGAAGCAAAAACCAATAGAAACAAGTTGGCACATGACAACCGGAAAGTGGATCAATGTCCCACACAAGGAACTAGCGCAGTGAATTCATTTCCTACATCAAATAAAACAAAAACAAGTGCTTTTCCAGCCACTTTTTTGATGCCACAACCATTTTACAAGATATATACATGGAAGTACAAAAAGTTGTCAATGGTGCACACCAAAAGTCATGTGGCTTTCCCCACAAACAACCAATGAGATAGCCAATCTCAATGCTACAAATGGCTTCAAGTACATCATTATACAATATGAAAGAAGGAATAATCCTCCTTGGTACATTATGCTGCTCATAAAAAGACAAGAAGTACAAAACATAATTTGAAATTGTACATTCTCCATTATGTACTCAAAGACTTGAGCTGAAATGGCTCAACTGATAATGCTCCCTTACTCCCAATGAGTAGGAAGGTGGCTGTGACATCATCTTCATCATCATCCCGGCTCTGCATCTCTCCATATGCTGAAATATGTATTTCTGAATGCCCTCCCAAATGAACTCCTCTGCGAAGGCAAGATATTCATCAAAATGCATGGAAAAGAAGTCCCCAGGTGCTGCATGCAGCAGCTTCTCCTCGAGACTAGAATCTCTATTCAAGAAGAATCTGCCATGTGAATATATGACCATATCATCCACCATATACTCATCATCTCTATCCGGGTCATCGAGAATCATGCATGCACCAAGATCCTTTGAGTACTCTACCAAGAGTTGAGATCTCCAATAAGGATCAATCCTCCTAAGAGACAACGTTGGTCATCTGGCATGTGAATCTCTCTTCCTACTGCTGTCTGCTACTTTGACATCCACCATGCCAAAGTTCTCCTCTAAACTCTTTACCTCTCCAAAATCTAAGAGCAGTGAATCCAAAGACAAGATGTCTTTCATCAATGATAGATCCGGTGGCCTCCCTGGGAATGCCTCTATGCAGTGAGACATCAATGTCAAGAGTGGATTGTAAATATGGTTGGTTAATTTTGCCCTTGCTCTCACAGCACAATACAGTCTACCTCCTCTTTTCACTAGCTCTCTGGAATAGATAAGGGTGTGTGTCTCTCATCAGATGATGCTTCTCTTCCTCCCTACCTCCTCCTTCCAGTTGTAGTGCTGCACAACCATGCTGCTCACTGATTGTGCTTGGACCTCCATGTATGAGATCCTGGGGACTTCCTTGCAAATATTTAATAACCCCTCTAGTTGGAGCAAGAGCTCCTCCTTCCTCTGCATGAGGTGCTAGATCAACTTTAGAAATAACAGCGTTGTTACCCTTAGCCTCCTCAACATGAGTGGGCAACCCTTCAATGATTGGATCCTCTTTTGGAAAAGGGATCTCTTTGCCTCCTTGTGCCAAAATACAAGATGAAGGTCTTGCCTCCAACAAAGTATCATGCAAGATATCAACCTCCTTCATAGTTATCTGAAGTGATTTTGAGTCTATGGTTTCCTCCATCACATGAAAGGGTTTTGTTTGTGTGTTTGTTTCCTCCACATGTGTTTCAAAATTCCTCCTACCAAATCTTTCCATCAAATTTTTAATGAACCTTGCATAGGAATATGTATTTGAATTATTTAAAGCAAAGGACTCAAATAACCACCATGCATGGACCTTACCTCCAAAGTGCAGCGCTGCCACTCTGATGGCTTCATCTTCGGGAATCTGACGCTACTGCAAAAAGGTGTCTAGCTCTTCCACCCAAGCTCCAGTTGAACATGTAGGGGAACCATCAAAGATAGATAAAAGAAATATATCCACATTGTGCTGCTTGCTCCTCCTCACCATGATCTTGCAAAACTCCAGAAAATTAGTATGGTCTCTAAACTTCTGAGTTTGAGATTCATACACATGCAAGAAACCACTAAGAGTTCCTCTCTTTGGCATTCCTCCTTCTTCTTTTCCTCTTATGGAAAAGCTGGCCATGTGAATGCACTGTACCTTATAGGGTGTGGCTGCATGCTCAAACTCCCTATAAGAAAAAATAGAGTTTGACTCAATTCCAAACCCTCTTGGAGATCCTGTACATATCTCCCTCCTTATATTCTCAAATTATTCATGAATGTTCTATACAGATCTTGGAAGAAGCTTGGTAAGCTTATCTTCCTTTTTCTCTCCACATAGTGGAGTCTTCATCTTCTCTCTCCTTGATTGCATAATGGTTGAGATCCACAGGCTGAGCCAAGATTATGCTTTGATACCACTGTAATATCCCAAATTAGGAAATTTCTACAACAATGAGAATATCTCAAGATATTCTAATGTTGGAGACCCAACAATATGAAAACACAAAAATGGAGTAGTGGTGACACTCAAATCATATAAATTTGAGAGAAATACATAACCCTCTTATTATATAATAGCAACAACAATAGAATACAATATCTTGAGGAAAAAGGTTACTCAAGATAGGCAATGCTTAGCCTCAAGAGAAAAGTACATAAATCATGATAAACATCACATATGTGTGCCCAAGCTATGACAGCGCAATTTTATAAGAGAAACTACATGTTACATATGTTAAATACATGTATATACAATTATATGGCTCAATACAACATTGGGAGTAAATATCTAAGCTCCCAAAGGCTACCTCATGTCAATCCTGGAAGGATTGGCTATAAAATAAAAAATTTGAAAAATGCCGGAGTTGCTGGGTAGCAGCTGCAACTCAGAAATAGAACTAGATGGAGATGGTTGTATATTATGCCCAAAATTAATATGCCTCCTCCGATGGATCTTTCAAGTGAAAGGTTGATCCCCTCACCCAAGATCTCACCCTCCAACAATCTGCAAGAGCCCCACTGCAAATGCTTCATTAAAAATAACACAATCACTGGATGGAACTGTGTTGTAGGGGCAAGAGAATGGGTTGGCCCAATGCCAAGATCTGAAATTAGCTCCAAATGCCTCCAAACTGATCTCCCAAAGGAAAGAGAGACTCCTCCTCTGAAAAATAGTTGATGGAGGTAGTGTAGTGAACCCTCACTGCAACACCCTGCAACACAACATTATTCCTCTACCGAAATAAAACTGTCTTGGAGGAGGATGCTTGGCCTCAAGCCTAGATGTGAGGAAAATCAGTGCAATTCGTCAAGAGGCCTCTCAAGAAGGAGAAGGAATCCTAAATAGGAATTCCCCTAGAAACTCTTGCTAAACAAAAAAGAATGCACAATGTCTGAATAGACAATGAGATCAATAATCCATAACATGAGAAACAATGGCTACCTTCCCCTCCTTTTAAACAACTGAAAGCCCCTCTCCATGGGTCCCACTCCTCTTAGGGTTTCCTCCACCAAATAACCCTTTTCCCATTCATACTGCATTGTTTCTCTAAGTGTTCTCCACCTCTTGTCCCATCGTTGTTGACTTGGTCAAACTTGATCTTGTCCACTTGCAAATGACCCTGTTCACACATGAGGGTGTGAAAACCAGCTCCAAAGACGATCCCCATTAATACTATGAGGGATTTTATTGAGATTATCATTATGCATGGGCCTCCTTACCCATTTATTCTCCTTCTAGGTGAAATCAGTAAAAATTAATATTCCAAATTATTGTAGGAAAATTTTGGAATATTACAGGATGATCAAGTGAAGGATATAAACATCGGGGTAGAGGGGGACCCGAAGGTAGTAAAGTTGTCCAGGGGAGTTCCTGGGGAATACCAAGACAAATACATCCAATTATTCTAGGCATATAAATATGTCTTCGCCTGGTCATATCAAGATATGAAGACTTTTGATGTGGAATCCATACAGAACAAGGTTCCTCTCAAAGGAGACACCAAGCCCCATAAGTAGAAACTAAGGTAAATCAATCCATTACTGCTTCCAAAAATTGAGAAGGAGATAAAAAAGATGTTGCAGGCTAAAATTATAGTCCCCCTGAGAAATTCAGAGTGGGTGGCCAACTTGGTTCCGGTCAGGAAGAAGAATGGAGAAATAATATTGTGTGTGGATTTTCGAAATCTAAATAGGGCTTCCCTCAAAGACAGTTACCCCCTTCCCAATATGGACCACATTTTATAGAAGGTGGTGGGCTCCTCCCGGATGTCCATGATGGACATCTTCTTGGGATACAATCAGGTGGTGGTTCTCCCTGAGGACCAGAAGAAAATGACGTTCACCACACCATGGGGGACTTTCACATACACCCAGAAAGGCTGAACCCTTCAATCATAATAAAACACTCCAAAGGAGCCAAAAGATCCCTCACTGAAGCTGCCCTCCAAAATAACACAATTCCCAGCTAGAATAGCATTGTAAATTATGGGAAATATTTTTCTTGGTGCAAAATGTCTGAAATATGTCCAATATCCCTCTAAATTGATCTCCCAAGAGAAGGAATCCTCCCTCCAATGAGAAACTATCTCAGAAAGTGGGTTTCTAAACCCTCCACTGCAACACCTGCAACACAGCACAATATCCTGCAGAAACCACGTTGATGAAGAAGTTGTAGCTTGGCCTGAAAAATTGAATGTAGAAATGAAATGAAATGCTCTTCCAAGAGGCCTCTCAAGGAAAGAGGTGGGATTCCTGCTCGAGAACACCCGGTGCTAAACAGCACAACAATCTCAATTAAACAGCTAAAGAATGAAAGAAGTCTAAACAGACCACATAAAAATAATAATCCAAAACATAACCCCACATGGATGCCATCCTCTTCCTTATATATATTCTGAGATTCCTTGCCTTTGGCCCCACTCAATTAGGTCATTTCCTCCATCAAATCCATTTCCCTCCAAAATTGTGTTATTCCTCATTTAATTTCCACTCCTCCATAACAGTGTTTTTGACTTGGTCAAAGTTGACTGGTTCAACACGATCCAACCCCTGTTCACACTCAAATGTGCTTTATTTAGCTGCTTAGAAGGCCTCCTTTCACACTTTAAGTGTTTTTATTGCTGCTTAGGATATTTAAGGCCTCCCTACTGACTTATTCACCTACCTAGTGACAACATGATCTATAATATTCCATTTAGCTAAAAGCTAAATTTTTGGAATATTATAGTCCTCCCCTCCAAAATGTTTCTTGTCCTCAAGCAACTATAAAGGTGGAGAAAAATTCCTCTCCTCTTCCTCTTGTGGCCTCCCCATCAATATTCCCCACCACTGCTCCTGCAATAAATCTGCACTCCAAAGGTTCCTCCTAAGTATGCAAAACCAAATGGCTCACATCATGAGAAAGTTGAAGGTGTAAGTGGAACCATTCTTGCTATCTAATGGCCTCCTCAAGGTAGGAGTGATGATAAGAATAGGGGATCTCATTCCCAATGAGAAACTCCCATCTCCATGCTATCATCCAAATGAAATGAATTACCTTCCAACATGGTAATTCATAGAAAAGTTTCTCCCAATTTTTCATGAGAGGCATATCTCAAATGCTCCAAAAAATCACCTGGCCCACCTCATGAAGAAGCAAGTAATGTACTGTGGTGGCCATATCATTTCCCATGCTCCTCTTGAATCATGAAGCATAAAAGGTGTGGGAAATTTCATTCCCCATGGACACATCCAACAAATGTGTCTCTCCTCCAAACATGTTCCCAACAAAGTTAAGAAAAATATTATCATATGGAATCATAATTAAAATCATGCTAGCTGCCATATGTAATAAGGGATAAGGGCAATGTTCCCTCAAGTGCAACCAGTGCAGTCTAACTCTTAACTGCATCAGAATATGGCATGATGTGTGGCTTCCCAACCACTTGTTTGTTGCCACAATATCCTCACAAGCTTGGATAGGGTGTATGGTTTATGGTGCAAATTGAGCATACCCTACATAAGATATCATCTCCCTAAGACCTCCTAGGGAGTGGCCATCATCAATGCTGCTTATGGCCTCAAGTATACCATGAAGTCTAGAAGGAATAATGCTCCTTCTTGGAGCAATGTCCTGCACATATTGGTTAATGAATACACATATTAATTATATAAATCATTATGCAACCAAACAATATCCTTACCATATGCTTTTCTCATGTAAATGGAATGGCTCATAGATAAACCCTCTCTCATTCTCAAAGAGGAAAGAGGTGGTTATGATAACTCCCCCAAAGTTTATGTATCTCCTCCATCTCCACATGATCTATGCATCTCCTCAAATGTTGATATATCTCCTTTTCAAAGCCTTCCCAAGTGTACCCCTCCATGATGGTGTGGTATGCTCTCATAGAATAAGTGTGGCTAAAGAAAAAATCTTCATGAGCTACTTGTAGTAACTTCTCCTTGAGCTTGGAAGCTCTATATAAGAATATCCTACCATGATAGTAGATAACCTCATCTCTGACTGAATATCCCTCCTCATGTAGCTGGTCATCAAATATCATACAAGTAAAAATATATTTGGAATATTCCACCAACAGTTGGGATTTCTAATATGGATCTATCCTCCATAGTGACAGCGCTGATGATTTATCACAAATAACATATCTCATATGTTTTTCCTCCTCTTTGACATCTCCCATGCCAAAGGTACAAGTTGGAAGGCTGCTATCCTTCCCATGCTACTCCTACCACAACGCATAATCTGAAATGAGAGTGGGTAATGATGATGTTGGGAGAATGCCTCCCCTCTCCTTGAGTCTACCAAATACTCTCAGCTCTGTATCAATTCATCCCAAGGCTCTCACCCCTCTGGAATCAATGAGTGGTGCAACCAAATGGGAAGCATCTTTCATCATCCCCTGATCTGGTGGTCTCCCCGGTGGAATGCCTCCATGCAATGAGACATCAATATCAAGAGTAAACTGTATATATGAATGGAAAAATTTGTCCCTGCCCTCACTGCACAAATCAATATGCATATTTTAAGCATCAATATTCTGAAATAGATAGGGGTGTGTGCTCCTAATCATATGATGTTGACCTTCCTCCCTACCTTCTCCTTTCATCTGCAAGGTTTCACAATCTATCAATAGTGGCACATGTTGTTCATGGATTGTTGCTATAGGGTAATATTCTTGGGTGGTGGTTATTAAATATCCCTCTCAAGGTTTTCCGGTGCTCGAGGCAGACAGTAAAATTAGCTATAAAGTTCACAAAGATGCTGCATATATGTTCATGCTAATATATATATAATCGAAAAAGTAAGATGGAGAGATTACGTCTTTACGGACAGCAGATCCTATGGAGAACACCAAGCAGCGAAGTAGAGATCCTTCTTCACTGGCTCCAAATCCAGATCCTACAACCAATCAAAGCACCCGTGTAATCTCTACAATAGTATAGCTTCTTATCGATTAAACTAGCATATAAGAAACATGAAACAATACAAATCTAAGCCATTCATATCATGCTACA
Organism: Pinus albicaulis; assembly: GCA_034641835.2. Taxonomy (NCBI): domain Eukaryota; kingdom Viridiplantae; phylum Streptophyta; class Pinopsida; order Pinales; family Pinaceae; genus Pinus; species Pinus albicaulis. Next base: position 344,852,665 of record CM076578.1, on the reverse strand, counting down.
TAGATGATTGGAAACGAATTGTGACACTGATGCATCGAATGGACAAAACAGATACAGTTCTATTGATTTATAAAAAGGAGGATTACAACCGTCATTTGCACCAAGCCCTCCTCAATCTTCCAATTCCTCTCTCTCTTTCTCTATCTCCGAGTGCGATGATGCTCAAGTCAGAAAGCGCTTAATGAACTTCACCGATATTCAAGCCTCACACTACAACAATGAAATTCTACTCCACATATAATCAAACCTTCGACCTTAAACCAAAAGTCCATAGCTCCATTTTATAGGATATGGAGAGGAAAAACCTTGCCAACTCTTTCAACCTGTTCAAATCGGGAAAGATCTAGATGTTTGCTTGCTTTCCTTCACTTTTTCCTTCCATAGGAGTTCAGTTATGTTTGGAAATGCCTAATAAAAGGTATGGGCCATTTAGTTTCTATTTTGAACTAATTTCCTTTTTGAGAGAAAGCTGGAAATGCGAGTCAGATTTCTATAAGATATTTCCCTTTTCACACTTAAACATGGTTAATGCTACCCCTTGGGCAAGAAAGAGTGTTACCTTAGGCATTAACGCTCCCTTTGCATGGCTTAGTTGCGTTATAGTGATGTCTAGTTGTTTCTTGGGTGCATTACCTTGGAAAAAATGGGTCTTGTCTAGGTCATTTTATTCCTTCCATATTACCTTCTCCTCTGAGCCGATGAGGAGGTCATTTGTCCTGTAACAGATGCCCCCTAAAGTGTGAGGTCAGAGATGAAGACGATGGCCGAAATAATTTATAACAAGTGTAGTAGAATGAGAGGAATTGGAGGACTGAGGAAAACTTGAAACAACAACATATTTCAGAAAATATAGTATCTGTCTTGAGTCGTGAATTCCCATGTTCAGTAGCTAATCAACATGATTTCTCTAGAACAGAGATATGAATAATATGTCCACCGATAAGCATAACATGAAAGTGTCTGTCATAACAGGATCAAACTAAAAAAAATTCTCCAAAAACAATATCGCAACTTGGGAGAGGAAACACAGCTGTAATGGTGTAACCCTCAACCCAAGGTCTTGGTTGCTGCTTCACTAAAATGCATATTTATATACATGTGAATGAATTAGTTGTAGTCGAACATGCGGTAAATCGCCTGATTAAAAGTAAATAACAAAAACTGTTAACATATGTGAGGGTGGCCACCGATAATGATGATGGTCCCCAAGATGCACAGTACAATATAGCGAGTGTGAATAAAAAGGATTTGATGTTGAACACTCATAGAATCATTCAATCAGGAGCCAATAATGAGAACCCCCAACCAAACACAGATGACCTACCACTGATGTCTATAAGTATCTGGGTACTGATGTGTTTCTAGGACAATTTCCTAGATAAGATGTTGAAGTCGATAGGAAAAGATCTGTCAAAAGGTAGGCACTGAGGCATCCTACATCAGTTGACACGAAACGGGAAAAGATGATTGTGTTTGATGGAAATAATCAAGAGAAAATGGGAATAAGTGATGACAAATAAGTTCTGGTATATGATGGCTTTGGTTGTGTTAGCCACCTATAAATTTTTGTCAAGCAAACAGGTGGCTAAATATTTTTTGAGTCTTCAAGAGAGACATTTTCTTTGAAAATCTATCATTCTTGAAGCCTCCATGTGTTTTTTATCCTTTAAAGAATCCTTACTACTATTTCCACTGAAAAGCCCTGCTGTTTTGTGAAGACACTGTTTTCAAAAGGCCTCTGTAATTGCCCATTTTCACTTATTCCCTTTCATTTTCATAAAGCCTTCTTTTCATCTTTTAAACTCCCTTTTTCCTCTAAAGGCCTCCAAGATCCTCCTAAACATCTAAAAATCCCTTTTATTGGTTTAAATCACCCTTTTCCCCTTTACCAAAAGCCAAGAAAACCCTCAAAAACCTTCATTTTTAGCTTAAAAGCCCCTTTTTTTTACATTTAGGCCTTAATCCCCCTTCGGCTTAGCCCTTAGCCCCTTTCTCCGCATGTAACCTGTGACTACGACCAGGTGCTAATCGCAATCGGAGCTTTCTATTAACGCCTTTTCCTTTGTTCTTCCAAAAATCTTCCGATGCGATGAAACCATCTCCCCCGCTCCCTCGTCTAATCTCGACTGTCTGATCGTAGAATCCAACAATCAGGATTAAACCAAATCTCTTCCCATCACATCTCTCCGTTACCCCTCCGATTGAGTATGGACCACTGATCTTGCCTATTAATCCGACGACCCTCGCGTAATCACACAATCGCAAAGCTTAGTCCCTTTCCTTTGACCTCTGCCGATTTGTGATCCCTGATTAAATCTTAACCATCCATTCAGAAAGATCTAACGATCAGCACTGAATTGCATCACACCAACACAGTCTTCCCCTTTTTCTATCCCCCCGATGTGTGATAGTCGATTTAATCTATGCCATCCATTCCTACAGATCCAACGGCTCTCCTTCTTCCCGCTCATTCTCTTACCCCTTTGCCCTCTGCTTCCTTTTTTAAATCTCCACCATCCGATCCACAGATCCAAACGTCATCATTTAAACTATCGTTTACCCTTCCATCACTTCCACCCTGTGCCCCTTTTCCCCATCGCGCTGTCATCTCCACCGTCAGATCTCCCCGCCCGTAATCCAACGGCCGAGAAACATATCGCGTTATTTTAGTGTCCGGGCTTTAACATTTTGAAATCATGCGATATGGGTGGTTTTGTTTTACAACATGGCACACGATGAGTGGAATCACGTAAATTTTATGAAATTAGCTTACCACCTCTGACCCCGCGTGAAAACCGCTGTCGGTTTTCCGCCTTACCGCCTATCCTCCACAATGCAATTTCTCGTTTAATCAAAGCCGTTGATTACTCTAATCTAATAGCCCTGATATAACCTTGCATCCTCTTACTTTCATCCATCTAACCTTTCTAAACAACTTCGCGAAAATATCTTAGCCGTAGATCTCTGTTGATTAATATAAATCGATGGTTCTATTTTAACCTTGTTCCCAAACCTCCAACACCAATTCTAAACCTTTTTTGCTGGGCTTTCTTCACTTTTTTTTTTTTTTTGTAGGTCATAAAGGCTTTCTCCCAGAGATTTAAAATTTGCACGAAAGCCAGGAATGACTATTCCAAGTCTTCGGTATAGGGAGGGATCCAATATTTCCTCATTAAACGAACACCTCCACCTGTGCAAGCCTCCTGCGCACCTGCAAATAGCAAAAACACAGTAAATAGCAGTTAAACAAAGAAGATTAGAGCACCAGTGAAACATGAAGGATAGATCAGTAGAGAAAGCCTCTACATGCCAAATCAGAGAGGCTAGTCACCTTCCATCAACCCATACTGCCTCCTGCAGTCCTATTTTCATTAACGCAGGCCACAATCAAGGCAGTCAGAGATTTATTGACATATATGCAGCTCAAAGGAAATTTCCCACCTACCAGAGCTTCCAAAAGTATAAAAAAAATAGCCAGAGTGAAAATACAAGAAAAGTTCCATTTAATGAAGTATGGAGCATGTCACTTCTTCTCTATAAGGCCTCCCAGAGGCTGAGAAACACTAAACTCTTCATTTAATTGGGCCAACTATCTCGTCTGTTTCTTCACTTCCTCATTCATCTATAATAACCCATGTAAATTATATTGAAAAATTGGTTGGTTATTTGGATTCTATTAGTTGTTAGAACTGTTATTGAGGGGAAGTAGCTAAGTAGTCTATAATATAGTAGGCTGGGAAGAGAATTCTGATTGTAAAAGGCCACTGAGCTCAAAGTATGTGACTGGTTTTGCACATCAATTAATAAATCAGATTCACAGGATCCTGGTCTATATTATCGGTGATGTTTTCCTTACTGTAACTGTTTCCTTTCATTTTTATCACACTGTCCATTATTCTCAAATAAATAAATAAAATCATAGATTAGGACATACTGCTGGAAGTACCCTAAGTCTCACTATAATCTTTATCTATATGTTTTCTACTATTTGTGTATCTAAGAGCAAATTCATCACAATTTAACCAGTATAGAAGTTGGCTGGTCCATGATTACTGATGTATGAATTTGGAGTTTGTTTCCTTAGATGTTCTTGTTTGGTTTTAGCTAAAAGAATTGGAAAACTGGGAGATTTAGAGTTAAGCCTATATCACTAGGTGCCTTTTCCAACAGTTAGCCTTTCTAAGATCTCTTTGAGTTAGTGTCAAAAGCATTGAAGGTTAAAAGTCCTTCTCTGATCTTAGGCCTTACTCTATGTTTAAAATTGAGTGTTTTCTACTTTATGAAAGTGGTTATTAGGACTGCTGGATTGTTTTCCTTGAGAGTATGCTGAAATCAGGTCTAGATTTAAATGACATCTGACCTGATCTTGAGCTACCCTTTGTGTCTTTATTGAGAGTTTTTTTTGGAGTATGTCAAAGCAGGCCTGGATTTAAATGACATCTGGCCTAATCTTAGGCTGCACTTTGGTATTTTTATTTCACCCATTCTTCATGTTCCATTCCACCATCTATCTAAAAATATCCTTTAGTATAGATGACTTGCCCTATGGAAGCCCTTGGATAGTTGTTATGCAAGTGATCTCCTTTCATGACTCCATAGCCCAATGGATTAGCCTTTCTCTTGACCTATCTTCCCATGCTGAAACATCCTTCTATTAAGTTCCTTCTTGACTTCCTTAGCCTTCTCAGTTAATGATCTCCAACCAAAAAAACAAATCAAAACAAACCCTTGTGCTTCATACCGAGCCTAATACCTCAATTTAAGCCTTAAAGATATATTATTCTTTACATCTATAGAGAGATCCCTCTCTGGATCTAGGAGGGCTAGATCCTAGGATCCAAAAGTGGTTTGATGTTGTCTTGTCTTTTGGTCTTTCCAATCTAGCCAAAACATAGGAACCACAACATAATGGTGACTCCACTGGGGAATTTCTAAGTGTTTTCCATCTTATTCTGTTGGGGTTCCCATGTTTTGGCCAGGTTGACAAGACCAAAAGATGAGACAACATAGAACCACTTTCAGACCTTAGGATCTAGCCCTCCTAGGTCTAGAGAGGGATCTCTCTAGGTGAGTCAAAGTGTATGTCTTTGAAGCTCTAAGTTGTGATTTTAGGCTAGTTATAGGCTCAGGATTGTTTGTTTGATTGTTTGTGTTTGGTTGTTGGGAATCAGGAGAGGAAGGTCCAATATAAGACAAGGATGAGCATAGAGGTAATTAGGCTAAGATAGATAACTCAGGGAACATCAAAGTCATTGGGCTATGGAGTCAAGAAAGGATTTACTTGTGTTCAATGTGCAAGCTTTTAGTTGGGCTAGTCATCTAGAGCATTTGGATCTTAATGGATGATGGGTGAAATGGAAAATTAAGGACTGAAAATGAAAGGAGGAGAACCATCCAATTTTGTCTATAGATCAGGCCAGAGGTCATTTAACTCTAGGCCTTCTTGGACAAAATTAGAGGTAGTACGAGGGATCTTAGAAAGGCTTAATCGGGATGGAAAGATCCTAGTGAGGCAGAGACAGGGTTCTATACCTCCCAGTGTTCTCAACTCATCCAAATAAATCCTAACAAGAACATCTAAACATATATTTCATTAATTCATACATTAGAGAGCAGGAAATAACATCCACTACACTGGTTAAATCAATTGAAATCAATATTCAGGTACACACATAAGCAGAAAAAATAAAAGGTTGGGAGAGCAGCAACATAAGGTACCTATCAAGGGTAAATCTTGTGCCAAACTTCTAATGCGAGCCAGTAGAAATGGAATGAAATGAAATCAAACACAGAGATAAGAAAACATCACCAGCTGCTTTAGATCAGGATCCAAAGAAATATGCTTGTCATATTAAAAACAACACCAATCAGGTACATTCATTGCCCACAGCTTGAACATTCAGCCTGAATACATCAAATCTCGACCTATTTTACAATATTACACAGAGAACTTGTCTCAAGAGGAAAATACTTGCATTTCTCTGATATCTCATCAAAAACCAATACAATGTTTCTCTCTGAGTTTTATAGCTGAAAAGGAGCAGAAGAGGTAGATGGTAAACTAAATGTTGTATTAAACTCTTGAAAAGAAAGAGGGCCGAAGCCAATCTTGTTTGAACGTTGAGCATTTAATCTCTGCCACCCCTTGATGAAAGAGTGATCTTCTTTTTGGACATGACTCTGATGTGTTTCAGCTGCGTGATGTACTTGTGGTGAATAAACAAAGGCAAATGAACTACTGAGAAGTCTGCTACGTAAATATTATAATTTCCCTGGACTGCTGTTAGGGTGGAAATTCCTTCAGGGACACGGTGCATAGTAAAAGCTATATGGGCACCCTGCACTTTATGAAGAAAAACATTTTGCTGACTTATAAACCTTGATATTACCTTTTTATTGTGTTCAGGATCCTTTGATCGATCCTCGGGGTCTTCAAACTGGTGCCTTGCTTCTTAAACCACTGATTTAAGGCTTAAGATCATCATTAGCGGGCCTTAATCTTCTTTGCTTTGTACTGAAATACTTTGTCGCTCCACCTCTGCCTCTTTCCATGAATTTCGAGCTTTAATGGTGCTGTAAGGTTTTCTACAGAGTTTCAACCCTGTTCTCTTTTAATGAACATCCTGTCTTCACCTTCCAGGGTCTTTGCTCATAAATTCTGCCGCG